>OU343160.1:138282468-138759696 GCA_910595825.1 Philhelius pedissequus
CCATTTGTACGAAAAAATAAGACACACAAAAAATTAATCAACTCAAAGCTGCTCTATGGAAAAAAATTTAACATTAAAATACATGACGATTGGTTTGTAAACAAAAGTGACGTAGAGTTTCCCATCGCAATCAAATGGCTTCTGTCCCTGGGAAAGAAATTTTCTTTGCCAATTGGCAAAAACACGTTCCCTCTTTTCCAACTCATCGCAGATGGCGAAGAAATCATAAGAACAGAAAAAGATGAAATAGGACAAGAAGAAACTAGAGCTAAGTATAGCAATATGCTTCACTGTTTTCAACGTTATCACCACAACGACGCATTCGACAAATACATCACGAAGGTACACAAAGATGCGGTAAATTTTCTTAAAAAAACACAAAAAAATAATAATTGTGGCAGCTGATAAAGGCAATGTGACTGTGGCGATGAATATGAAGGAATATGACGACACGATGACGGAACTACTGTCTGAACATACAAGGTAGCAAGAGCATCCCCCTTTACCACTCTACACAACAAAAATAATGAATTTGTGCAATGGTTGCACACCAACAAGATGATCGATGATGGGGAAAAAGCAATTTTGACTGCCTACATAGCACAAATACCTGCAATATATGGTTTACCAAATACTCACAAGCCAAACATGCCTCTCCGGCCGATAACGTCATCGATGATAGTTCCTTGCTACCAACTTTCAAAGTATTACAGTGTGTCACGAAAGAATCTCCTCACTCTGAAAAAAAAAATCGTTGGAGTTTAAATCCAAGGCAAAAGATTTTTTACTTGGCACACACGATATTTTGGTGTCGTATGACGCTGTTTTTCTTTTTACTAATGTTCCCTTTCAGCTTGCAATCAACATTATTTAAAAGAAATGGAAAATTATTGCTGAAAATTCCAAGCTGAGCCAAAACATATTTATCGATTTATTAAATTTTTGCCTAAAAGATAACAACTACCTGCAATTTATTTAAGGACAATTTGTACAACCAAGTTCACGGAATGCCAATGGGAAATCTTCTTCCACCGACGATTGCGGACTTAGTTTTAGATTTTTTACTAGAGCAATGTTTTAAAATAAAATCTGAGACAACAACCACATACAGTCTCCGAATATCGCGCCACACATCTTTCCTATCATTCTTTCTCTTCCTTAACCTCACCCCCACGCCCGCGCTGTGTTGAAACATTTAAAGGGTATTCATAATCCCTTGAGCGCGTGTAGATTATAAAAAAAAAAAAAAACTACAAACCTAAGTTTTTTTTGATGCTATCTTTGCGATTGTGGATAGAGAAGAAATTGATAATGTCTTACGATGCTTTAACCAGTTTAATGAAAGAATGCAATTCACCGTAGAGGGAGAAAAAAAACAGATCGATAGCTTTCGTGGACGTTAAGGTTTATCGCGAAAATGCCCGACTTTGTTTCGACTAGTACGAGAAAGATATGGCATCTGGCATCAAGCTAAGCACATTCGTATGAACACTGCGTCGAACTTAATAAACAAAGTTTTTGCGTTGAGTGACCGAAAATTCCACTCCGCTAACGAAGAAAAAGTTACGCAAATACTCTTGGACAACAGCTTTCCGGCAGAAGCTGTATGTATATGAAATTTGATGCTTCGTCAAAAACACCAAGTTCGTTCAGAAAATAAGTTGGAAGAGAGGAGATGTGTTTATAAGAGTGTCGTTTATGTGCCCAAACTTTCCCAAAATTTTAAAGAAATGGTTGCAAACAAACCACTCGGAAGTCAACTTTGCATATATGTCGAACCAGACTGTTGCATACCTATTCACTAACCTGAAGACCAAAACCGACAAAGATCGCCGTTCAGACGTAGTTATAAAATAAATTACCAAGGGAAAACGGATGACACCTGCAATCTTTGCTACATCGGCACCACCTAACAACTACTTCGGCAAAGAATGGCTAGCCAGAAGTCAGATATTCCCCTAAAAAGTTTTGAGAAGACGGCACTGACTTCTCACATCGTTGATGCCGGTCACACACCAAACTTCGAGATAGTGGAGATCATTGAAACAGAAAAACATACGTCTAAACGTTACACACTACAGACGCAGTATATAATTAAGAACAAAAATAATATGAACCGCAAACTAGACACAAAATATATCAACCGTTTACTGTTCGTTAGTTTCTGACACTATATATCATAAAACGTAGACTAATCTCCAAATGAGAAGTGTTCAAAATCTGTTTTTTTCTGTATTAAACAAATTATTGTTTAGTAATTTTAAAAGTAAAAATCTTAAAATTCAACGTTATGTAGTCATATTTTGTTCGTTTACGTGTATCAATATGTACAAACATTATATCTCTTTTTAATTTTGTAAATAAGGACTCCTTAAGAACACGGCAATCACCTTCGAAACGTTGGGAAAATAAAATGAAAATTGTTTCATTTAATCATTATAACGACCAATAAAGCCCATGAGAATCATTTTTGTTTTAATTCTCCGAAACCCACATAAAAACCAACTTGGTCAAAACTTCTAAAATATTATTTAATTCGGAGGGCTAGCCGACATTTCTTTATTTACAAAAAATGAGAAATTATTATCAACATATGCTTAACAAGTATAGTGAACACGTATGTATGCATCTTAAAGAATATAGCAACTTTAAACGTAAATCAGCACACCAAAAACAAACTCTTAAATGTTTGCTAATCTGTAGGCTATATGTATTTATTCTCAAACATTTATAAAGATTCACAGTTAATACTAAAGCGCTTTTCTCTAGCAAGGAATCGCAAAGATCGTACCACAAAATAGAACATACATTCCATATCAAAGTTCTTAACCTGGAAATAACCGAAACCTTTCACAAAATAAAACAATCCAACAACACACTCAGAATGCTTAGCAAACGAGTACAAGAAAATATAACATCACAAGAACACAAAAAATTTATAACTCAACAGCAACAAAATTTTGTAAGCATATCTACCAAAAAAGAAGAAATCCACACAGAAAAAATTAATCAACTCAAAGCTGCTCTATGGAAGAGAGGATATGTGTTTATAAGAGTGTCGTCTATGTTGCCAAACTTTCCGAAAATTTTAAAGAAATGGTTGCGAAAAACAACTCGGAAGACAACTTTGCATATAGGTCGAACCAGACTGTTGCATCCCTATTCACCAACCTGAAGACCAAAACCGACAAAGATCGCCGTTCAGACGTAGTTATAAAATAAATTACCAAGGGAAAACGGACGAATCCTTCAATCTTTGTTACATCGGCACCACCAAACAACTACTCCGGCAAAGAATGACGAGCCACAAGTCAGATATTCCCCTAAAAAGTTCTGAGAAGACGGCACTGGCTTCTCACAGCGTTGATACCGGTCACACACCAAACTTCGAGATAGTGGAGATCCTTGCAACAGAAAAACATACGTCTAAACGTTACACACTAGAGACACAGCATATAATTAAGAACAAAAATAAAATGAACCGCAAACTAGACACAAAATATATCAGCCGTTTACTGTTCCTTAGTTTCTGACAGTAAATATCATAAAACGTAGACTAATCTTCAAATGAGAAGTGTTCAAAATCTTGTTTTTTTTCTGTTTTAAACAAATTATTGTTTAGTAATTTAAAAAAGTAAGAATCTTTAAATTCAACGTTATGTAGTCATATTTTGTTCGTTTACTTATATCAATATGTACAAACATTATATCTCTTTTTAATTTTGTAAATAAAGACTCCTGAAGAAGACGGCAACCACCGTCGAAACGTTGGGAAAATGAAATGAAAATTGCTTTCATTTAATCATTATAACGACCAATAAAGCCCATGAGAATCATTTTTTTTAAATTCTCCACAGTCCACATAAAAACCAACTTGGTCAAAACTTCTAAAGGATGGCTAGCCGACATTTCTTTATTTACAAAAGATGAGAAATTATTATTAACATATGCTTTACAAGTATGGTGAACACGTATGTATGCATCTTAAAGAATACAGCAACTTTAAACGTAAATCAGCAAATCAAAAACAAACTCTTAAATTTTTGCTTATCTGTAGTCAAAATGGTTTATTGTCAAACATTAACAAAGATCCACAGTTAACACTAAAGCGCTTTTCTCTAGCAAGGAATCACAAAGCACGTACGACAAAATAGAACATAAATTCCATCTCAAAGTTCTTAACCTGGAAATACCCGAAACCTTTCACAAAATAAAACAATCCAACAACACACTCAGAATGCTTAGCAAACGAGTACAAGAAAATATAACATCACAAGAACACAAACTATTTATATCTCAACAGCAACAAAATTTCCTAACCATTTGCACGAAAAAATAAGAAATCCACGCACAAAAATTTAATCAACTCAAAGCTGCTCTATGGAAAAAATTTTACATAAAATGGATGACGATTGGTTTGTAAACAAAAGTGACGTAGAGTTTCCCATTAAAATCAAATGGCTTCTGTCTTTGGGAAAGAAATTTTCTTTACCAATTGGCAAAACTACGTTCTCTCTTTTCCAACTCATCGCAGATAGCGAAGAAATCATAAGAACAGAAAAAGATGAAATATGACAAGCAGAAACTAGAGCTAAGTATAGCAATATGCTTCACTCTTTTTAGCGTTACTACCACAACGACGCATTCCCCAAATACATCACGAAGGTACACAAAGATGTGGTAAATTTTCTTAAAAAAACACAAAAACATCATAATTGTAGCAGCTGATTAGGCAATGTGACTGTTTCGATGAATATGACGGAATATGAAGACAAGATGACGGAACTACTGTGCTGACCGCTCTACATACAGGGTCGCAAGAGCATCCCCCTCACCCCTCTACACAACAAAAATAATGAATTTGTGAAATGGTTTCACACCAACAAGATGATCGATGACAGAGAAAAAGCAATTATGACTACCTACACAGCACAAATACCTGCAATATATGGTTTACCAAATATTCACAAGCCAAACATGCCTCTGCGGCCGATAACGTCATCGATGAAAGTTCCTTGCTACGAACTTTCAAAGTTTTACAGTGTGTCACAAAAGAATCTCCTCACTCTGTAGAAAAATTCATTGCAGTTTAAATCCAAGGCAAAAGATTTTGTACTTGACACAAAAGATATTTTGCTTTCGTATGACGCTGTTTTCTCTTTTTACTAATGTTCCTGTTTAGCTTGCAATCAACATTATTAAAAAGAAATGGAAAATTATTGCTGAAAATACCAAACTGAGCCAAAAAAACAAATTTATCGATTTATTAAATGTTTGCCTAAAAGATAACTACCTGCAGATTAAGGAAAATTTGTACTCTTTCACCGACGATTGCGGACTTGGTTTTAAATTTTTTACTCGAGGAATATAAACTAAGCTACAAACCTAAGTTTATAGCAAAATACATTGATGATATCTTTGCGATTGTGGATAGAGAAGAAATTGATAATGTCTTACGATGCTTTAACCAGTTGAATGGAAAAATACAATTCACCGTGGAGAGAAAAAAGAACAGAACGATAACTTTCTTGGATGTTAAGGCTTATCGCGCAAATGGCCGACTTTGTTTCGATTGGTACCAGAAAGATATGGCATCAGGGAGACTTGTCAATTTCCGATCTAATTAAGCCAAGCACATTCGTATGAACACTGCGTCGCACTTAATAAACAAAGTTTACGGCACCACCAAACAACTCCTTCGGCAAAGAATGGGGAACCACAAGTCAGATATTCGCCTAAAAAGTTCTGAGAAGACGGCACAGGCTTCTCACAGCGTTGATACCGGTCACACACCAAACTTCGAGGTAGTAGAGATCCTTGCAACAGAAAAACATACGTCTAAACGTTACACACTAGAGGCACATCATATAATTAAGAACAAAAATAATATGAATCGCAAACAAGACACAAAATATATCAACCGTTTACTGTTCGTTAGTTTCTGACACTATATATCATAAAACGTAGACTAATCTCCAAATGAGAAGTGTTCAAAATCTGTTTTTTTTCTGTTTTAAACAAATTATTGTTTAGTAATTTTAAAAGTAAAAATCTTAAAATTCAACGTTATGTAGTCATATTTTGTTCGTTTACGTGTATCAATATGTACAAACATTATATCTCTTTTTAATTTTGTAAATAAGGACTCCTTAAGAACACATCACCGTCGAAACGTTGGGAAAATAAAATGAAAATTGTTTCATTTAATCATTATAACGACCAATAAAGCCCATGAGAATCATTTTTGTTTTAATTCTCCGAAGCCCACATAAAAACCAACTTGGTCAAAACTTCTAAAATATTATTTAATTCGGAGGGCTAGCCGACATTTCTTTATTTACAAAAAATGAGAAATTATTATCAACATATGCTTAACAAGTATAGTGAACACGTATGTATGCATCTTAAAGAATATAGCAACTTTAAACGTAAATCAGCACACCAAAAACAAACTCTTAAATGTTTGCTAATCTGTAGGCTATATGTATTTATTCTCAAACATTTATAAAGATTCACAGTTAATACTAAAGCGCTTTTCTCTAGCAAGGAATCGCAAAGATCGTACCACAAAATAGAACATACATTCCATATCAAAGTTCTTAACCTGGAAATAACCGAAACCTTTCACAAAATAAAACAATCCAACAAGGCACTCAGAATGCGTAGCAAACGAATACCAGAAAATATAACATCACAAGAACACAAAAAATTTATAACTCAACAGCAACAAAATTTTGTAAGCATATCTACCAAAAAAGAAGAAATCCACACAGAAAAAATTAATCAACTCAAAGCTGCTCTATGGAAGAGAGGAGATGTGTTTTTAAGAGTGTCGTCAATGTTCCCAAACTTTCCGAAAATTTTAAAGAAATGGTTGCGAAAAACAACTCGGAAGTCAACTTTGCATATAGGTCGAACCAGACTGTTGCATCCCTATTCACTAACCTGAAGACCAAAACCGACAAAGATCGCCGTTCAGACGTAGTTATAAAATAAATTACCAAGGGAAAACGGATGAAACCTGCAATCTTTGTTACATCGGCACCGCCTAACAACTACTTCGACAAAGAATGGCGAGCCAGAAGTCAGATATTCCCCTAAAGAGTTCTGAGAAGACGGCACTGGCTTCTCACAGCGTTGATACCGGGCACACACCAAACTTCGAGATAGTGGAGATCCTTGCAACACAAAAACATACGTCTAAACGTTACACACTAGAGACACAGCAAATAATTATGAACAAAAATAATATGAACCGCAAACTAGACACAAAATATATCAGCCGTTTACTGTTCGTTAGTTTTTGACAGTAAATATCATAAAACGTAGACTAATCTTCATTTGAGAAGTGTTCAAAATCTGTTTTTTTTTCTGTTTTAAACAAATTATTGTTTAGTTATTTAAAAAAGTAAAAATCTTAAAATTCAGCGTACATATGTACAAACATTATATCTCTTTTTAATTTTGTAAACAAAGACTCCTGAAGAACACGGCAACCACCGTCGAAACGTTGGGAAAATAAAATGAAAATTGTTTCATTTAATCATTATAACGACCAATAAAGCCCATGAGAATCATTTTTTTTTAAATTCTCCGAAGTCCACATAAAAACCAACTTGGTCAAAACTTCTAAAATATTATTTAATTCGGACGGCTAGCCGACATTTCTTTATTTACAAAAGATGAGAAATTATTATCAACATATGCTTAACAAGTATAGTGAACACGTATGTTTGCATCTTAAAGAATACAGCTACTTTAAACGTAAATCAGCAAACCAAAAACAAACCCTTAAATTTTTGCTAATCTGAAAGCAATATGGATTTATTTTCAAACATTTATAAAGATCCACAGTTAACACTAAAGCGCTTTTCTTTAGCAAGGAATCGCAAAGATCGTACGACAAAATAGAACACAAATTCCATATCAAAGTTCTTTACCGGGAAATAACCGAAACCTTTCACAAAATAAAAAAATCCAACAAGACACTCAGAATGCAAACGAATAGCAGAAAATATAACATCACCAGAACACAAAAAAATTATAACTCAACAGCAACAAAATTTTTTAAGCATTTGTACGAAAAAAGAAGAAATCCACACATAAAAAAATAATCAACTCAAAGCTGCTCTATGGAAAAAAATAACATTAAAATGCCTGACGATTGGTTTGTAAACAAAAGTGACGTAGAGTTTCCCATCGAAATCAAATGGCTTCTGTCCTTGGGACACAAATTTTCTTTGCCAATTGGCAAAAATACGTTCCCTCGACGCATTCGACAAATATATCACGAAGGTACACAAGGATGCAGTAAATTTTCTTAAAAAACACAAAACATATTAATTCTGGCAGCTGATAAAGGCAATGTGACTGTTGCGATGAATATGACGGAATATGAAGACAAGATGACGGAACTACTGTCTGACCGGTCTACATACAAGGTCGCAAGAGCATCCTCTTTACCACTCTACAAAACAAAAATAATGAATTTGTGAAATGGTTGCACACCAACAAGATAGGAAATCTTCTTTCACCGACGATTGCGGACTTGGTTTTAAATTTTTTACTAGAGCAATGTTTTAAACTAAACTACACACCTAAGTTTATAGCAAAATACGTTGATGCTATATTTGCGATTGTGGATAGAGAAGAAATTGATAATGTCTTACGATGCTTTAACCAGTTTAATGAAAAAATACAATTCACCGTAGAGAGAGAAAGAAACAGATCGATAGCTTTCTTGGACGTTATGGCTTATCACGTAAATGATCGACTTTGTTTCCACTGGCACCTACACCTTTCACAAAATAATCCAACAAGACACTCAGAATGCGTAGCAAACGAATGCCAGAAAATATAACATCACAAGAACACAAACATTTTAAAACTCAACAGCAACAAAATTTTCTAACCATTTGTACGAAAAAATAAGACACACAAAAAATTAATCAACTCAAAGCTGCTCTATGGAAAAAAATTTAACATTAAAATGCATGACCATTGGTTTGTAAACAAAAGTGACGTAGAGTTTCCCATAGCAATCAAATGGCTTCTGTCCTTGGGAAAGAAATTTTCTTTGCCAATTGGCAAAAACACGTTCCCTCTTTTCCAACTCATCGCAGATGGCGAAGAAATCATAAGAACAGAAAAAGATGAAATAGGACAAGAAGAAACTAGAGCTAAGTATAGCAATATGCTTCACTGTTTTCAACGTTATCACCACAACGACGCATTAAACACAAAAAATAATAATTGTGGCAGCTGATAAAGGCAATGTGACTGTTGCGATGAATATGACGGAATATGACGACACGATGACGGAACTACTGTGTTACCGCTCTACATACAAGGTAGCAAGAGCATCCCCCTTTACCACTCTACACAACAAAAATAATGAATTTGTGAAATGGTTGCACACCAACAAGATGATCGATAACAGGGAAAAGGCAATTATGACTACCTACACATCACAAATAACTGCAATATATGGTTAACCAAATATTCACAAGCCAAACATGCCTCTGCGGCCGATAACTTCATCGATGAAAGTTCCTTGCTACGAACTTTCAAAGTATTAGAGTGTGTCACGAAAGAATCTCCTCACTCTGTAAAAAAAATTCGTTGTAGTTTAAATCCAAGGCAAAAGATTTTGTACTTGACACAAACGATATTTTGGTTTCGTATGACGCTGTTTTTCTTTTTACTAATGTTCCCGTTAAGCTTACAATCAACATGATTTAAAAGAAATGGAAAATTATTGCTGAAAATTCCAAGCTGAGCCAAAACATATTTATCGATTTATTAAATATTTGCTTAAAAGATAACAACTACCTGCAATTTAAGGACAATTTGTACAACCAAGTACACGGAATGCCAATGGGAAATCTTCTTCCACAGACGATTGCGGTCTTGGTTTTAGACTTTTTACTAGAGCAATGTTTTAAACTAAACTACAAACCTAAGTTTATAGCAAAATACGTTGATGCTATCTTTGCGATTGTGGATAAAGAAGAAATTGATAATGTCTTACGATGCTTTAACCAGTTTAATGAAAAAAAACAATTCACCGTAGAGGCAGAAAAAAAAAACAGATCGATAGCTTTCTTGGACGTTAAGGTTTATCGCGAAAATTACCGACTTGGTTTCGACTAGTACGAGAAAGATATGGCATCTGGGAGACTTGTCAATTTGTGATCTAATCAAGCCAATCGTATGAACACTGCGTCGAACTTAATAAACAAAGTCCTTGCGTTGAGTGACCGAAAATTCCACTCCGCTAACGAAGAAAAAGTTACGCAAATACTCTTGGACAACAGCTTTCCGGCAGAAGTTATATGGAACTTAATGCTTCGTCAAAAACACCAAGTTCGTTCAGAAAACAAGTTGGAAAAGAGGAGATGTGTTTATAAGAGTGTCGTTTATGTGCCCAAACTTTCCCAAAATTTTAAAGAAATGGTTGCGAAAAACATCTCGGAAGTCAACTTTGCATATAGGTCGAACCCGACTGTTGCATCCCTATTCACTAACCTGAAGACCAAAACCGACAAAGATCGCCGTTCAAACGTAGTTATAAAATAAATTACCAAGGGAAAACGGATGAAACCTGCAATCTTTGTTACATCGGCACCACCTAACAACTACTTCGACAAAGAATGGCGAGCCAGAAGTCAGATATTCCCCTAAAAAGTTTTGAAAAGACCGCACTGACTTCTCACACCGTTGATACCGGTCACACACCAAACTTCGAGATAGTGGAGATCCTTGCAACAGAAAAACATACGTCTAAACGTTACACACTAGAGACACAGCAAATAATTATGAACAAAAATAATATGAACCGCAAACTAGACACAAAATATATCAGCCGTTTACTGTTCGTTAGTTTCTGACAGTAAATATCATAAAACGTAGACTAATCTTCATTTAAGAAGTGTTCAAAATCTGTTTTTTTTTCTGTTTTAAACAAATTATTGTTTAGTTATTTAAAAAAGTAAAAATCTTAAAATTCAGCGTACATATGTACAAACATTATATCTCTTTTTAATTTTGTAAACAAAGACTCCTGAAGAACACGGCAGCCACCGTCGAAACGTTGGGAAAATAAAATGAAAATTGTTTCATTTAATCATTATAACGACCAATAAAGCCCATGAGAATCATTTTTTTTTAAATTCTCCGAAGTCCACATAAAAACCAACTTGGTCAAAACTTCTAAAATATTATTTAATTCGTACGGCTAGCCGACATTTCTTTATTTACAAAAGATGAGAAATTATTATCAACATATGCTTAACAAGTATAGTGAACACGTATGTATGCATCTTAAAGAATACAGCTACTTTAAACGTAAATCAGCAAACCAAAAACAAACCCTTAAATGTTTGCTAATCTGTAGGCAATATGGATTTATTCTCAAACATTTATAAAGATCCACAGTTAACACTAAAGCGCTTTTCTCTAGCAAGGAATCGCAAAGATCGGACGACAAAATAGAACATAAATTCCATATCAAAGTTCTTAACCTGGAAATAACCGAAACCTTTCACAAAATAAAAAAATCCAACAAGACACTCAGAATGCGTAGCAAACGAATACCAGAAAATATAACATCACAAGAACACAAAAAAAATTATAACTCAACAGCAACAAATTTTTTTAAGCATTTGTACGAAAAAAGAAGAAATCCACACATAAAAAATAAATCAACTCAAAAAAAAGGAAAAAAAAAATAACATTAAAATGCATGACGATTGGTTTGTAAACAAAAGTGACGTAGAGTTTCCCATCGAAATCAAATGGCTTCTGTCCTTGGGACACAAATTTTCTTTGCCAATTGGCAAAAATACGTTCCCTCGACGCATTCGACAAATATATCACGAAGGTACACAAGGATGCAGTAAATTTTCTTAAAAAACACAAAACATATTAATTCTGGCAGCTGATAAAGGCAATGTGACTGTTGCGATGAATATGACGGAATATGAAGACAAGATGACGGAACTACTGTCTGACCGGTCTACATACAAGGTCGCAAGAGCATCCTCTTTACCACTCTACAAAACAAAAATAATGAATTTGTGAAATGGTTGCACACCAACAAGATAGGAAATCTTCTTTCACCGACGATTGCGGACTTGGTTTTAAATTTTTTACTAGAGCAATGTTTTAAACTAAACTACACACCTAAGTTTATAGCAAAATACGTTGATGCTATATTTGCGATTGTGGATAGAGAAGAAATTGATAATGTCTTACGATGCTTTAACCAGTTTAATGAAAAAATACAATTCACCGTAGAGAGAGAAAGAAACAGATCGATAGCTTTCTTGGACGTTATGGCTTATCACGTAAATGATCGACTTTGTTTCCACTGGCACCTACACCTTTCACAAAATAAAATAATCCAACAAGACACTCAGAATGCGTAGCAAACGAATGCCAGAAAATATAACATCACAAGAACACAAACATTTTAAAACTCAACAGCAACAAAATTTTCTAACCATTTGTACGAAAAAATAAGACACACAAAAAATTAATCAACTCAAAGCTGCTCTATGGAAAAAAATTTAACATTAAAATGCATGACCATTGGTTTGTAAACAAAAGTGACGTAGAGTTTCCCATAGCAATCAAATGGCTTCTGTCCTTGGGAAAGAAATTTTCTTTGCCAATTGGCAAAAACACGTTCCCTCTTTTCCAACTCATCGCAGATGGCGAAGAAATCATAAGAACAGAAAAAGATGAAATAGGACAAGAAGAAACTAGAGCTAAGTATAGCAATATGCTTCACTGTTTTCAACGTTATCACCACAACGACGCATTAAACACAAAAAATAATAATTGTGGCAGCTGATAAAGGCAATGTGACTGTTGCGATGAATATGACGGAATATGACGACACGATGACGGAACTACTGTGTTACCGCTCTACATACAAGGTAGCAAGAGCATCCCCCTTTACCACTCTACACAACAAAAATAATGAATTTGTGAAATGGTTGCACACCAACAAGATGATCGATAACAGGGAAAAGGCAATTATGACTACCTACACATCACAAATAACTGCAATATATGGTTAACCAAATATTCACAAGCCAAACATGCCTCTGCGGCCGATAACTTCATCGATGAAAGTTCCTTGCTACGAACTTTCAAAGTATTAGAGTGTGTCACGAAAGAATCTCCTCACTCTGTAAAAAAAATTCGTTGTAGTTTAAATCCAAGGCAAAAGATTTTGTACTTGACACAAACGATATTTTGGTTTCGTATGACGCTGTTTTTCTTTTTACTAATGTTCCCGTTAAGCTTACAATCAACATGATTTAAAAGAAATGGAAAATTATTGCTGAAAATTCCAAGCTGAGCCAAAACATATTTATCGATTTATTAAATATTTGCTTAAAAGATAACAACTACCTGCAATTTAAGGACAATTTGTACAACCAAGTACACGGAATGCCAATGGGAAATCTTCTTCCACAGACGATTGCGGTCTTGGTTTTAGACTTTTTACTAGAGCAATGTTTTAAACTAAACTACAAACCTAAGTTTATAGCAAAATACGTTGATGCTATCTTTGCGATTGTGGATAAAGAAGAAATTGATAATGTCTTACGATGCTTTAACCAGTTTAATGAAAAAAAACAATTCACCGTAGAGGCAGAAAAAAAAACAGATCGATAGCTTTCTTGGACGTTAAGGTTTATCGCGAAAATTACCGACTTGGTTTCGACTAGTACGAGAAAGATATGGCATCTGGGAGACTTGTCAATTTGTGATCTAATCAAGCCAATCGTATGAACACTGCGTCGAACTTAATAAACAAAGTCCTTGCGTTGAGTGACCGAAAATTCCACTCCGCTAACGAAGAAAAAGTTACGCAAATACTCTTGGACAACAGCTTTCCGGCAGAAGTTATATGGAACTTAATGCTTCGTCAAAAACACCAAGTTCGTTCAGAAAACAAGTTGGAAAAGAGGAGATGTGTTTATAAGAGTGTCGTTTATGTGCCCAAACTTTCCCAAAATTTTAAAGAAATGGTTGCGAAAAACATCTCGGAAGTCAACTTTGCATATAGGTCGAACCCGACTGTTGCATCCCTATTCACTAACCTGAAGACCAAAACCGACAAAGATCGCCGTTCAAACGTAGTTATAAAATAAATTACCAAGGGAAAACGGATGAAACCTGCAATCTTTGTTACATCGGCACCACCTAACAACTACTTCGACAAAGAATGGCGAGCCAGAAGTCAGATATTCCCCTAAAAAGTTTTGAAAAGACCGCACTGACTTCTCACACCGTTGATACCGGTCACACACCAAACTTCGAGATAGTGGAGATCCTTGCAACAGAAAAACATACGTCTAAACGTTACACACTAGAGACACAGCAAATAATTATGAACAAAAATAATATGAACCGCAAACTAGACACAAAATATATCAGCCGTTTACTGTTCGTTAGTTTCTGACAGTAAATATCATAAAACGTAGACTAATCTTCATTTAAGAAGTGTTCAAAATCTGTTTTTTTTTCTGTTTTAAACAAATTATTGTTTAGTTATTTAAAAAAGTAAAAATCTTAAAATTCAGCGTACATATGTACAAACATTATATCTCTTTTTAATTTTGTAAACAAAGACTCCTGAAGAACACGGCAGCCACCGTCGAAACGTTGGGAAAATAAAATGAAAATTGTTTCATTTAATCATTATAACGACCAATAAAGCCCATGAGAATCATTTTTTTTTAAATTCTCCGAAGTCCACATAAAAACCAACTTGGTCAAAACTTCTAAAATATTATTTAATTCGTACGGCTAGCCGACATTTCTTTATTTACAAAAGATGAGAAATTATTATCAACATATGCTTAACAAGTATAGTGAACACGTATGTATGCATCTTAAAGAATACAGCTACTTTAAACGTAAATCAGCAAACCAAAAACAAACCCTTAAATGTTTGCTAATCTGTAGGCAATATGGATTTATTCTCAAACATTTATAAAGATCCACAGTTAACACTAAAGCGCTTTTCTCTAGCAAGGAATCGCAAAGATCGGACGACAAAATAGAACATAAATTCCATATCAAAGTTCTTAACCTGGAAATAACCGAAACCTTTCACAAAATAAAAAAATCCAACAAGACACTCAGAATGCGTAGCAAACGAATACCAGAAAATATAACATCACAAGAACACAAAAAAAATTATAACTCAACAGCAACAAATTTTTTTAAGCATTTGTACGAAAAAAGAAGAAATCCACACATAAAAAATAAATCAACTCAAAAAAAAGGAAAAAAAAAAATAACATTAAAATGCATGACGATTGGTTTGTAAACAAAAGTGACGTAGAGTTTCCCATCGAAATCAAATGGCTTCTGTCCTTGGGAAACAAATTTTCTTTGCCAATTGGCAAAAATACGTTCCCTCGACGCATTCGACAAATATATCACGAATGTACACAAGGATGCAGTAAATTTTCTTAAAAAACACAAAACATATTAATTCTAGCAGCTGATAAAGGCAATGTGACTGTTGCGATGAATATGACGGAATATGAAGACAAGATGACGGAACTACTGTCTGACCGGTCTACATACAAGGTCGCAAGAGCATCCCCTTTACCACTCTACAAAACAAAAATAATGAATTTGTGAAATGGTTGCACACCAACAAGATAGGAAATCTTCTTTCACCGACGATTGCGGACTTGGTTTTAAATTTTTTACTAGAGCAATGTTTTAAACTAAACTACACACCTAAGTTTATAGCAAAATACGTTGATGCTATATTTGCGATTGTGGATAGAGAAGAAATTGATAATGTCTTACGATGCTTTAACCAGTTTAATGAAAAAATACAATTCACCGTAGAGAGAGAAAGAAACAGATCGATAGCTTTCTTGGACGTTATGGCTTATCACGTGAATGATCGACTTTGTTTCCACTGGCACCTACACCTTTCACAAAATAAAATAATCCAACAAGACACTCAGAATGCGTAGCAAACGAATGCCAGAAAATATAACATCACAAGAACACAAACATTTTAAAACTCAACAGCAACAAAATTTTCTAACCATTTGTACGAAAAAATAAGACACACAAAAAATTAATCAACTCAAAGCTGCTCTATGGAAAAAAATTTAACATTAAAATGCATGACCATTGGTTTGTAAACAAAAGTGACGTAGAGTTTCCCATAGCAATCAAATGGCTTCTGTCCTTGGGAAAGAAATTTTCTTTGCCAATTGGCAAAAACACGTTCCCTCTTTTCCAACTCATCGCAGATGGCGAAGAAATCATAAGAACAGAAAAAGATGAAATAGGACAAGAAGAAACTAGAGCTAAGTATAGCAATATGCTTCACTGTTTTCAACGTTATCACCACAACGACGCATTAAACACAAAAAATAATAATTGTGGCAGCTGATAAAGGCAATGTGACTGTTGCGATGAATATGACGGAATATGACGACACGATGACGGAACTACTGTGTGACCGCTCTACATACAAGGTAGCAAGAGCATCCCCCTTTACCACTCTACACAACAAAAATAATGAATTTGTGAAATGGTTGCACACCAACAAGATGATCGATAACAGGGAAAAGGCAATTATGACTACCTACACATCACAAATAACTGCAATATATGGTTAACCAAATATTCACAAGCCAAACATGCCTCTGCGGCCGATAACTTCATCGATGAAAGTTCCTTGCTACGAACTTTCAAAGTATTACAGTGTGTCACGAAAGAATCTCCTCACTCTGTAAAAAAAATTCGTTGTAGTTTAAATCCAAGGCAAAAGATTTTGTACTTGACACAAACGATATTTTGGTTTCGTATGACGCTGTTTTTCTTTTTACTAATGTTCCCGTTAAGCTTACAATCAACATGATTTAAAAGAAATGGAAAATTATTGCTGAAAATTCCAAGCTGAGCCAAAACATATTTATCGATTTATTAAATATTTGCCTAAAAGATAACAACTACCTGCAATTTAAGGACAATTTGTACAACCAAGTACACGGAATGCCAATGGGAAATCTTCTTCCACAGACGATTGCGGTCTTGGTTTTAGACTTCTTACTAGAGCAATGTTTTAAACTAAACTACAAACCTAAGTTTATAGCAAAATACGTTGATGCTATCTTTGCGATTGTGGATAAAGAAGAAATTGATAATGTCTTACGATGCTTTAACCAGTTTAATGAAAAAAAACAATTCACCGTAGAGGCAGAAAAAAAAACAGATCGATAGCTTTCTTGGACGTTAAGGTTTATCGCGAAAATGACCGACTTGGTTTCGACTAGTACGAGAAAGATATGGCATCTGGGAGACTTGTCAATTTGTGATCTAATCAAGCCAATCGTATGAACAATGCGTCGAACTTAATAAACAAAGTCCTTGCGTTGAGTGACCGAAAATTCCACTCCGCTAACGAAGAAAAAGTTACGCAAATACTCTTGGACAACAGCTTTCCGGCAGAAGTTATATGGAACTTAATGCTTCGTCAAAAACACCAAGTTCGTTCAGAAAACAAGTTGGAAGAGAGGAGATGTGTTTATAAGAGTGTCGTTTATGTGCCCAAACTTTCCCAAAATTTCCCAAAATTTTAAAGAAATGGTTGCGAAAAACATCTCGGAAGTCAACTTTGCATATAGGTCGAACCCGACTGTTGCATCCCTATTCACTAACCTGAAGACCAAAACCGACAAAGATCGCCGTTCAAACGTAGTTATAAAATAAATTACCAAGGGAAAACGGATGAAACCTGCAATCTTTGTTACATCGGCACCACCTAACAACTACTTCGACAAAGAATGGCGAGCCAGAAGTCAGATATTCCCCTAAAAAGTTTTGAAAAGACCGCACTGACTTCTCACACCGTTGATACCGGTCACACACCAAACTTCGAGATAGTGGAGATCCTTGCAACAGAAAAACATACGTCTAAACGTTACACACTAGAGACACAGCAAATAATTATGAACAAAAATAATATGAACCGCAAACTAGACACAAAATATATCAGCCGTTTACTGTTCGTTAGTTTCTGACAGTAAATATCATAAAACGTAGACTAATCTTCATTTAAGAAGTGTTCAAAATCTGTTTTTTTTTCTGTTTTAAACAAATTATTGTTTAGTTATTTAAAAAAGTAAAAATCTTAAAATTCAGCGTACATATGTACAAACATTATATCTCTTTTTAATTTTGTAAACAAAGACTCCTGAAGAACACGGCAGCCACCGTCGAAACGTTGGGAAAATAAAATGAAAATTGTTTCATTTAATCATTATAACGACCAATAAAGCCCATGAGAATCATTTTTTTTTAAATTCTCCGAAGTCCACATAAAAACCAACTTGGTCAAAACTTCTAAAATATTATTTAATTCGTACGGCTAGCCGACATTTCTTTATTTACAAAAGATGAGAAATTATTATCAACATATGCTTAACAAGTATAGTGAACACGTATGTATGCATCTTAAATAATACAGCTACTTTAAACGTAAATCAGCAAACCAAAAACAAACCCTTAAATGTTTGCTAATCTGTAGGCAATATGGATTTATTCTCAAACATTTATAAAGATCCACAGTTAACACTAAAGCGCTTTTCTCTAGCAAGGAATCGCAAAGATCGGACGACAAAATAGAACATAAATTCCATATCAAAGTTCTTAACCTGGAAATAACCGAAACCTTTCACAAAATAAAAAAATCCAACAAGACACTCAGAATGCGTAGCAAACGAATACCAGAAAATATAACATCACAAGAACACAAAAAAAATTATAACTCAACAGCAACAAATTTTTTTAAGCATTTGTACGAAAAAAGAAGAAATCCACACATAAAAAATAAATCAACTCAAAAAAAAGGAAAAAAAAAATAACATTAAAATGCATGACGATTGGTTTGTAAACAAAAGTGACGTAGAGTTTCCCATCGAAATCAAATGGCTTCTGTCCTTGGGAAACAAATTTTCTTTGCCAATTGGCAAAAATACGTTCCCTCGACGCATTCGACAAATATATCACGAAGGTACACAAGGATGCAGTAAATTTTCTTAAAAAACACAAAACATATTAATTCTAGCAGCTGATAAAGGCAATGTGACTGTTGCGATGAATATGACGGAATATGAAGACAAGATGACGGAACTACTGTCTGACCGGTCTACATACAAGGTCGCAAGAGCATCCCCTTTACCACTCTACAAAACAAAAATAATGAATTTGTGAAATGGTTGCACACCAACAAGATAGGAAATCTTCTTTCACCGACGATTGCGGACTTGGTTTTAAATTTTTTACTAGAGCAATGTTTTAAACTAAACTACAAACCTAAGTTTATAGCAAAATACGTTGATGCTATATTTGCGATTGTGGATAGAGAAGAAATTGATAATGTCTTACGATGCTTTAACCAGTTTAATGAAAAAATACAATTCACCGTAGAGAGAGAAAGAAACAGATCGATAGCTTTCTTGGACGTTATGGCTTATCACGTAAATGATCGACTTTGTTTCCACTGGCACGAGAGAGATATGGCATCTGGGAGACTTGTCAATTTATGATCGAATCTACACCTTTCACAAAATAAAATAATCCAACAAGACACTCAGAATGCGTAGCAAACGAATGCCAGAAAATATAACATCACAAGAACACAAACATTTTAAAACTCAACAGCAACAAAATTTTCTAACCATTTGTACGAAAAAATAAGACACACAAAAAATTAATCAACTCAAAGCTGCTCTATGGAAAAAAAATTAACATTAAAATGCATGACGATTGGTTTGTAAACAAAAGTGACGTAGAGTTTCCCATAGCAATCAAATGGCTTCTGTCCTTGGGAAAGAAATTTTCTTTGCCAATTGGCAAAAACACGTTCCCTCTTTTCCAACTCATCGCAGATGGCGAAGAAATCATAAGAACAGAAAATGATGAAATAGGACAAGAAGAAACTAGAGCTAAGTATAGCAATATGCTTCACTGTTTTCAACGTTATCACCACAACGACGCATTAAACACAAAAAATAATAATTGTGGCAGCTGATAAAGGCAATGTGACTGTTGCGATGAATATGACGGAATATGACGAAACGATGACGGAACTCCTGTGTGACCGCTCTACATACAAGGTATCAAGAGCATCCCCCTTTACCACTCTACACAACAAAAATAATGAATTTGTGAAATGGTTGCACACCAACAAGATGATCGATAACAGGGAAAATGCAATTATGACTACCTACACATCACAAATAACTGCAATATATGGTTAACCAAATATTCACAAGCCAAACGTGCCTCTGCGGCCGATAACGTCATCGATGAAAGTTCCTTGCTACGAACTTTCAAAGTATTACAGTGTGTCACGAAAGAATCTCCTCACTCTGTAAAAAAATTCGTTGTAGTTTAAATCCAAGGCAAAAGATTTTGTACTTGACACAAACGATATTTTGGTTTCGTATGACGCTGTTTTTCTTTTTACTAATGTTCCCGTTAAGCTTACAATCAACATGATTTAAAAGAAATGGAAAATTATTGCTGAAAATTCCAAGCTGAGCCAAAACATATTTATCGATTTATTAAATTTTTGCCTAAAAGATAACAACTACCTGCAATTTAAGGACAATTTGTACAACCAAGTACACGGAATGCCAATGGGAAATCTTCTTCCACAGACGATTGCGGTCTTGGTTTTAGACTTTTTACTAGAGCAATGTTTTAAACTAAACTACAAACCTAAGTTTATAGCAAAATACGTTGATGCTATCTTTGCGATTGTGGATAAAGAAGAAATTGATAATGTCTTACGATGCTTTAACCAGTTTAATGAAAAAATACAATTCACCGTAGAGGGAGAAAAAAAAAACAGATCGATAGCTTTCTTGGACGTTAAGGTTTATCGCGAAAATGACCGACTTTGTTTCGACTAGTACGAGAAAAATATGGCATCTGGGAGACTTGTCAATTTGTGATCTAATCAAGCCAATCGTATGAACACTGCGTCGAACTTAATAAACAAAGTCCTTGCGTTGAGTGACCGAAAATTCCACTCCGCTAACGAAGAAAAAGTTACGCAAATACTCTTGGACAACAGCTTTCCGGCAGAAGTTATATGGAACTTAATGCTTCGTCAAAAACACCAAGTTCGTTCAGAAAACAGGTTGGAAGAGAGGAGATGTGTTTATAAGAGTGTCGTTTATGTGCAAAATTTTAAAGAAATGGTTGCGAAAAACATCTCGGAAGTCAACTTTGCATATAGGTCGAACCAGACTGTTGCATCCCTATTCACTAACCTGAAGACCAAAACCGACAAAGATCGCCGTTCAGACGTAGTTATAAAATAAATTACCAAGGGAAAACGGATGAAACCTGCAATCTTTGTTACATCGGCACCGCCTAACAACTACTTCGACAAAGAATGGCGAGCCAGAAGTCAGATATTCCCCTAAAGAGTTCTGAGAAGACGGCACTGGCTTCTCACAGCGTTGATACCGGGTACACACCAAACTTCGAGAGAGTGGAGATCCTTGCAACAGAAAAACATACGTCTAAACGTTACACACTAGAGACACAGCAAATAATTATGAACAAAAATAATATGAACCGCAAACTAGACACAAAATATATCAGCCGTTTACTGTTCGTTAGTTTCTGCCAGTAAATATCATAAAACGTAGACTAATCTTCATTTGAGAAGTGTTCAAAATCTGTTTTTTTTTTCTGTTTTAAAGAAATTATTGTTTAGTTATTTAAAAAAGTAAAAATCTTAAAATTCAGCGTACATATGTACAAACATTATATCTCTTTTTAATTTTGTAAACAAAGACTCCTGAAGAACACGGCAACCACCGTCGAAACGTTGGGAAAATAAAATGAAAATTGTTTCATTTAATCATTATAACGACCAATAAAGCCCATGAGAATCATTTTTTTTTAAATTCTCCGAAGTCCACATAAAAACCAACTTGGTCAAAACTTCTAAAATATTATTTAATTCGGACGGCTAGCCGACATTTCTTTATTTACAAAAGATGAGAAATTATTATCAACATATGCTTAACAAGTATAGTGAACACGTATGTATGCATCTTAAAGAATACAGCTACTTTAAACGTAAATCAGCAAACCAAAAACAAACCCTTAAATTTTTGCTAATCTGTAGGCAATATGGATTTATTCTCAAACATTTATAAAGATCCACAGTTAACACTAAAGAGCTTTTCTCTAGCAAGGAATCGCAAAGATCGGACGACAAAATAGAACATAAATTCCATATCAAAGTTCTTAACCTGGAAATAACCGAAACCTTTCACAAAATAAAAAAAATCCAACAAGACACTCAGAATGCGTAGCAAACGAATACCAGAAAATATAACATCACAAGAACACAAAAAAAATTATAACTCAACAGCAACAAAATTTTTTAAGCATTTGTACGAAAAAAGAAGAAATCCACACATAAAAAATAAATCAACTCAAAGCTGCTCTATGGAAAAAAAAAATAACATTAAAATGCATGACGATTGGTTTGTAAACAAAAGTGACGTAGAGTTTCCCATCGAAATCAAATGGCTTCTGTCCTTGGGAAACAAATTTTCTTTGCCAATTGGCAAAAATACGTTCCCTCGACGCATTCGACAAATATATCACGAAGGTACACAAGGATGCAGTAAATTTTCTTAAAAAACACAAAACATAATAATTGTGGCAGCTGATAAAGCCAATGTGACTGTTGCGATGAATATGACGGAATATGAAGACAAGATGACGGAACTTCTGTCTGACCGCTCTACATACAAGGTCGCAAGAGCATCCGACTTTACCACTCTACACAACAAAAATAATGAATTTGTGAAATGGTTGCACACCAACAAGATAGGAAATCTTCTTTCACCGACGATTGCGGACTTGGTTTTAAATTTTTTACTAGAGCAATGTTTTAAACTAAACTACAAACCTAAGTTTATAGCAAAATACGTTGATGCTATATTTGCGATTGTGGATAGAGAAGAAATTGATAATGTCTTACGATGCTTTAACCAGTTTAATGAAAAAATACAATTCACCGTAGAGAGAGAAAGAAACAGATCGATAGCTTTCTTGGACGTTATGGCTTATCACGTAAATGATCGACTTTGTTTCCACTGGCACGAGAAAGATATGGCATCTGGGAGACTTATCAATTTATGATCGAATCTACACCTTTCACAAAATAAAATAATCCAACAAGACACTCAGAATGCGTAGCAAACGAATGCCAGAAAATATAACATCACAAGAACACAAACATTTTAAAACTCAACAGCAACAAAATTTTCTAACCATTTGTACGAAAAAATAAGACACACAAAAAATTAATCAACTCAAAACTGCTCTATGGAAAAAAAATTAACATTAAAATGCATGACGATTGGTTTGTAAACAAAAGTGACGTAGAGTTTCCCATAGCAATCAAATGGCTTCTGTCCTTGGGAAAGAAATTTTCTTTGCCAATTGGCAAAAACACGTTCCCTCTTTTCCAACTCATCGCAGATGGCGAAGAAATCATAAGAACAGAAAAAGATGAAATAGGACAAGAAGAAACTAGAGCTAAGTATAGCAATATGCTTCACTGTTTTCAACGTTATCACCACAACGACGCATTAAACACAAAAAATAATAATTGTGGCAGCTGATAAAGGCAATGTGACTGTTGCGATGAATATGACGGAATATGACGACACGATGACGGAACTACTGTGTGACCGCTCTACATACAAGGTAGCAAGAGCATCCCCCTTTACCACTCTACACAACAAAAATAATGAATTTGTGAAATGGTTGCACACCAACAAGATGATCGATAACAGGGAAAAGGCAATTATGACTACCTACACATCACAAATAACTGCAATATATGGTTAACCAAATATTCACAAGCCAAACATGCCTCTGCGGCCGATAACGTCATCGATGAAAGTTCCTTGCTACGAACTTTCAAAGTATTACAGTGTGTCACGAAAGAATCTCCTCACTCTGTAAAGAAATTCGTTGTAGTTTAAATCCAAGGCAAAAGATTTTGTACTTGACACAAACGATATTTTGGTTTCGTATGACGCTGTTTTTCTTTTTACTAATGTTCCCGTTAAGCTTACAATCAACATGATTTAAAAGAAATGGAAAATTATTGCTGAAAATTCCAAGCTGAGCCAAAACATATTTATCGATTTATTAAATTTTTGCCTAAAAGATAACAACTACCTGCAATTTAAGGACAATTTGTACAACCAAGTACACGGAATGCCAATGGGAAATCTTCCACAGACGATTGCGGTCTTGGTTTTAGACTTTTTACTAGAGCAATGTTTTAAACTAAACTACAAACCTAAGTTTATAGCAAAATACGTTGATGCTATCTTTGCGATTGTGGATAAAGAAGAAATTGATAATGTCTTACGATGCTTTAACCAGTTTAATGAAAAAATACAATTCACCGTAGAGGGAGAAAAAAAAACAGATCGATAACTTTCTTGGACGTTAAGGTTTATCGCGAAAATGACCGACTTTGTTTCGACTAGTACGAGAAAGATTGGCATCTGGGAGACTTGTCAATTTGTGATCTAATCAAGCCAATCGTATGAACACTGCGTCGAACTTAATAAACAAAGTCCTTGCGTTGAGTGACCGAAAATTCCACTCCGCTAACGAAGAAAAAGTTACGCAAATACTCTTGGACAACAGCTTTCCGGCAGAAGTTATATGGAACTTAATGCTTCGTCAAAAACACCAAGTTCGTTCAGAAAACAAGTTGGAAGAGAGGAGATGTGTTTATAAGAGTGTCGTTTATGTGCCCAAACTTTCCCAAAATTTTAAAGAAATGGTTGCGAAAAACATCTTGGAAGTCAACTTTGCATATAGGTCGAACCAGACTGTTGCATCCCTATTCACTAACCTGAAGACCAAAACCGACAAAGATCGCCGTTCAAACGTAGTTATAAAATAAATTACCAAGGGAAAACGGATGAAACCTGCAATCTTTGTTACATCGGCACCACCTAACAACTACTTCGACAAAGAATGACGAGCCAGAAGTCAGATACTCCCCTTAAAAGTTTTGAAAAGACCGCACTGACTTCTCACACCGTTGATACCGGTCACACACCAAACTTCGAGATAGTGGAGATCCTTTCAACAGAAAAACATACGTCTAAACGTTACACACTAGAGACACAGCAAATAATTATGAACAAAAATAATATGAACCGCAAACTAGACACAAAATATATCAGCCGTTTACAGTTCGTTAGTTTCTGACAGTAAATATCATAAAACGTAGACTAATCTTCAAATGAGAAGTGTTCAAAATCTGTTTTTTTTCTGTTTTAAACAAATTATTGTTTAGTAATTTAAAAAAGTAAAAATCTTAAAATTCAACGTTATGTAGTCATATTTTGTTCGTTTACGTCTATCAATATGTACAAACATTATATCTCTTTTTAATTTTGTAAATAAAGACTCCTGAAGAACACGGCAACCACCGTCGAAACTTTGGGAAAATAAAATGAATTTTGTTTCATTTAATCATTATAACGACCAATAAAGCCCATGAGAATCTTTTTTTTTTTTAAATTCTCCGAAGTCCACATAAAAACCAACTTGGTCAAAACTTTAAAATATTATTTAATTCGGACGGGTGCCGACATTTCTTTATTTACAAAAGATGAGAAATTATTATCAACATATGCTTAACAAGTATAGTGAACACGTATGTATGCATCTTAAAGAATACAGCTACTTTAAACGTAAATCAGCAAACCAAAAACAAACTCTTAAATTTTTGCTAATCTGTAGGCAATATGGATTTATTCTCAAACATTTATAAAGATCCACAGTTAACACATAAACGCTATTCTCTAGCAAGGAATCGCAAAGATCGTACGACAAAATAGAACATAAATTCCATATCAAAGTTCTTAACCTGAAAATAAACGAAACCTTTCACAAAATAAAACAATCCAACAAGACACTCAGAATGCAAACTAATGCCAGAAAATATAACATCACAGGAACACAAACAATTTAAAACTCAACAGCAACAAAATTATCTAACCATTTGTACGAAAAAAGAAGAAATCCACACACAAAAAATTAATCAACTCAAAGCTGCTATGGAAAAAATTTAACATTAAAATGCATGACGATGGGTTTGTAAACAAAAGTGACGTAGAGTTTCCCATCGCAATCAAATGGCTTTTGTCCGTGGGAAAGAAATTTTCTTTGCCAATTGGCAAAAACACGTTCCCTCTTTTCCAACTCATCGCAGATGGCGAAGTAATCATAAGAACAGAAAAAGATGAAATAGGACAAGAAGAAACTAGAGCTAAGTATAGCAATATGCTCCACGGTTTTCAACGTTATCACCACAACGACGCATTCGACAAATACATCACGAAGGTACACAAAGATGCGGTAAATTTTCTTAAAAAAACACAAAAAATAATAATTGTGGCAGCTGATAAAGGCAATGTGACTGTTGCGATGAATATGACGGAATATGACGACACGATGACGGAACTACTGTCTGACCGCTCTATATACAAGGTAGAAAGAGCATCCCCCTTTACCACTCTACACAACAAAAATAATGAATTTGTGTAAAGGTTGCAGACCAACAAGATGATCGATGACAGGAAAAGGCAATTCTGACTACCTACACAGCACAAATACCTGCAATATATAGTTAACCAAATATTCACAAGCCAAACATGCCTCTGCGGCCGATAACGTCATCGATGAAAGTTCCTTCCTACGAACTTTCAAAGTATTACAGTGTGTCACGAAAGAATCTCCTCACTCTGTAAAAAAATTCGTTGTAGTTTAAATCCAAGGCAAAAGATTTTGTACTTGACACAAACGATATTTTGGTTTCGTATGACGCTGTTTTTCTTTTTACTAATGTTCCCGTTAAGCTTACAATCAACATGATTTAAAAGAAATGGAAAATTATTGCTGAAAATTCCAAGCTGAGCCAAAACATGTTTATCGATTTATTAAATTTTTGCCTAAAAGATAACAACTACCTGCAATTTAAGGACAATTTGTACAACCAAGTACGCGGAATGCCAATGGGAAATCTTCTTCCACAGACGATTGCGGTCTTGGTTTTAGACATTTTACTAGAGCAATGTTTTAAACTAAACTACAAACCTAAGTTTATAGCAAAATACGTTGATGCTATCTTTGCGATTGTGGATAGAGAAGAAATTGATAATGTCTTACGATGCTTTAACCATTTTAATGAAAAAATACAATTCACCGTAGAGGGAAAAAAAACAGATCGATAGCTTTCTTGGACGTTAAGGTTTATCGCGAAAATGACCGACTTTGTTTCGACTAGTACGAGAAAGATATGACATTAAAATGCATGACGATTGGTTTGTAAACAAAAGTGACGTAGAGTTTCCCATCGAAATCAAATGACGAAATTTTCTTTGCCAATTGGCAAAAATACATTCCCTCGACGCATTCGACAAATACATCACGAAGGTACACAAGGATGCAGTAAATTTTCTTAAAAAACACAAAACATAATAATTCTGGCAGCTGATAAAGGCAATGTGACTGTTGCGATAAATATGACGGAATATGACGACACGATGACGGAACTACTGTCTGACCGCTCTACATACAAGGTAGAAAGAGCATCCCCCTTTACCACTCTACACAACAAAAAGAATGAATTTGTGAAATGGTTGCACACAAACAAGATGATCGATGACAGGGAAAAGGCAAATATGACTACCTACACAGCACAAATACCTGCAAATATTCACAAGCCAAACATGCCTCTCCAGCCGATAACGTCATCATTGAAAGTTCCTTGCTACGAATTTTCAAAGTATTACTGTGTGTCACGAAAGAATCTCCTCACTCTGTAAAAAAAAATTCGTTGGAGTTTTAATCCAAGGCAAAAGATTTTGTATTTGACACAAACGATATTTTGGTTTCGTATAACGCTGTTTTTCTTTTTACTAATGTTCCCGTTCAGCTTGCAATCAACATTATTTAAAAGAAATGGCAAATTATTGCTGAAAATTCCAAATACTCTTAGACAACAGCTTTCCGGCAGAAGTTATATGGAACTTGATACTTCGTCAAAAACACCAGTTCGTTCAGAAAATAAGTTGGAAGAGAGAAGATGTGTTTTTAAGAGTGTCGTCAATGTTCCCAAACTTTCCGAAAATTTTAAAGAAATGGTTGCGAAAAACAACTCGGAAGTCAACTTTGCATATAGGTCGAACCAGACTGTTGCATCCCTATTCACTAACCTGAAGACCAAAACCGACAAAGATCGCCGTTCAGACGTAGTTATAAAATAAATTACCAAGGGAAAACGGATAAAACCTGCAATCTTTGTTACATCGGCACCGCCTAACAACTACTTCGACAAAGAATGGCGAGCCAGAAGTCAGATATTCCCCTAAAGAGTTCTGAGAAGACGGCACTGGCTTCTCACAGCGTTGATACCGGGCACACACCAAACTTCGAGAGAGTGGAGATCCTTGCAACAGAAAAACATACGTCTAAACGTTACACACTAGAGACACAGAAAATAATTATGAACAAAAATAATATGAACCGCAAACTAGACACAAAATATATCAGCCGTTTACTGTTCGTTAGTTTCTGACAGTAAATATCATAAAACGTAGACTAATCTTCATTTGAGAAGTGTTCAAAATCTGTTTTTTTTCTGTTTTAAACAAATTATTGTTTAGTTATTTAAAAAAGTAAAAATCTTAAAATTCAGCGTACATATGTACAAACATTATATCTCTTTTTAATTTTGTAAACAAAGACTCCTGAAGAACACGGCAACCACCGTCGAAACGTTGGGAAAATAAAATGAAAATTGTTTCATTTAATCATTATAACGACCAATAAAGCCCATGAGAATCATTTTTTTTTTAATTCTCCGAAGTCCACATAAAAACCAACTTGGTCAAAACTTCTAAAATATTATTTAATTCGGACGGCTAGCCGACATTTCTTTATTTACAAAAGATGAGAAATTATTATCAACATATGCTTAACAAGTATAGTGAACACGTATGTATGCATCTTAAAGAATACAGCTACTTTAAACGTAAATCAGCAAACCAAAAACAAACCCTTAAATGTTTGCTAATCTGTAGGCAATATGGATTTATTCTCAAACATTTATAAAGATCCACAGTTAACACTAAAGCGCTTTTCTCTAGCAAGGAATCGCAAAGATCGGACGACAAAATAGAACATAAATTCCATATCAAAGTTCTTAACCTGGAAATAACCGAAACCTTTCACAAAATAAAAAAATCCAACAAGACACTCAGAATGCGTAGCAAACGAATACCAGAAAATATAACATCACAAGAACACAAAAAAAATTATAACTCAACAGCAACAAAATTTTTTAAGAATTTGTACGAAAAAAGAAGAAATCCACACATAAAAAATAAATCAACTCAAAGCTGCTCTATGGAAAAAAAAATAACATTAAAATGCATGACGATTGGTTTGTAAACAAAAGTGACGTAGAGTTTCCCATCGAAATCAAATGCCTTCTGTCCTTGGGAAACAAATTTTCTTTGCCAATTGGCAAAAATACGTTCCCTCGACGCATTCGACAAATATATCACGAAGGTACACAAGGATGCAGTAAATTTTCTTAAAAACCACAAAACATAATAATTGTGGCAGCTGATAAAGGCAATGTGACTGTTGCGATGAATATGACGGAATATGAAGACAAGATGACGGAACTTCTGTCTGACCGCTCTACATACAAGGTCGCAAGAGCATCCGACTTTACCACTCTACACAACAAAAATAATGAATTTGTGAAATGGTTGCACACAAACAAGATGATCGATGACAGGGAAAAGGCAATTATGACTACCTACCCAGCATAAATACCTGCAATATATGGTTTACCAAATATTCACAAGCCAAACATGCCTCTCCGGCCGATAACGTCATCAAAGAAAGTTCCTTGCTATGAAGTTTCAAAGTATTACAGTGTGCCACGAAAGAATCTCCTCACTCTGTAAAAAAATTCGTTGGAGTTAAAATCCAAAGCAAAAGATTTTGCACTTCACAAAAACGATATTTTGGTTTCGTACGACGCTGTTTTTCATTTTACTAATGTTACTGTTCAGCTTGCAATCAACATTATTTAAAAGAAATGGAAAATTATTGCTGTAAATACTAAGCTGAGCCAAAACAAATTTATCGATTAATTAAATTTTTGCCTAAGAAATAACAACTACCTGCAATTTAAACACAATTTGTACAACCAAGTACACGGAATGCCAATGGGAAATCTTCTTCCACAAACGATTGCGGTTTTGGTTTTAGACAATTTGTACAAACAAGTACACGGAATGCCAATAGGAAATCTTCTTTCACCGACGATTGCGGACTTGGTTTTAAATTTTTTACTAGAGCAATGTTTTAAACTAAACTACAAACCTAAGTTTATAGCAAAATACGTTGATGCTATATTTGCGATTGTGGATAGAGAAGAAATTGATAATGTCTTACGATGCTTTAACCAGTTTAATGAAAAAATACAATTCACCGTAGAGAGAGAAAGAAACAGATCGATAGCTTTCTTGGACGTTATGGTTTATCACGTAAATGATCGACTTTGTTTCCACTGGCACGAGAAAGATATGGCATCTGGGAGACTTGTCAATTTATGATCGAATCTACACCTTTCACAAAATAAAATAATCCAACAAGACACTCAGAATGCCTAGCAAACGAATGCCAGAAAATATAACATCACAAGAACACAAACATTTTAAAACTCAACAGCAACAAAATTTTCTAACCATTTGTACAAAAAAATAAGACACACAAAAAATTAATCAACTCAAAGCTGCTCTATGGAAAAAAATTTAACATTAAAATGCATGACGATTGGTTTGTAAACAAAAGTGACGTAGAGTTTCCCATAGCAATCAAATGGCTTCTGTCCTTGGGAAAGAAATTTTCTTTGCAAATTGGCAAAAACACGTTCCCTCATAAGAACAGAAAAAGATGAAATAGGACAAGAAGAAACTAGAGCTAAGTATAGCAATATGCTTCACTGTTTTCAACGTTATCACCACAACGACGCATTAAACATACAAAATAATAATTGTGGCAGCTGATAAAGGCAATGTGACTGTTGCGATGAATATGACGGAATATGACGACACGATGACGGAACTACTGTCTGACCGCTCTACATACAAGGTAGCAAGAGCATCCCCCTTTACCACTCTACACAACAAAAATAATGAATTTGTGAAATGGTTGCACACCAACAAGATGATCGATAACAGGGAAAAGGCAATTATGACTACCTACACAGCACAAATAACTGCAATATATGGTTAACCAAATATTCACAAGCCAAACATGCCTCGGCGGCCGATAACGTCATCGATGAATGTTCCTTGCTACGAGCTTTCAAAGTATTACAGTGTGTCACGAAAGAATCTCCTCACTGTAAAAAAATTCGTTGTAGTTTAAATCCAAGGCAAAAGATTTTGTACTTGACACAAACGATATTTTGGTTTCGTATGACGCTGTTTTTCTTTTTACTAATGTTCCCGTTAAGCTTACAATCAACATGATTTAAAAGAAATATAAAATTATTGCTGAAAATTCCAAGCTGAGCCAAAACATATTTATCGATTTATTAAATTTTTGCCTAAAAGGTAACAACTACCTGCAATTTAAGGACAATTTGTACAACCAAGTACACGGAATGCCAATGGGAAATCTTCTTCCACAGACGATTGCGGTCTTGGTTTTAGACTTTTTACTAGAGCAATGTTTTAAACTAAACTACAAACCTAAGTTTATAGCAAAATACGTTGATGCTATCTTTGCGATTGTGGATAAAGAAGAAATTGATAATGTCTTACGATGCTTTAACCAGTTTAATGAAAAAATACACCGTAGAGGGAGAAAAAAAAACAGATCGATAGCTTTCTTGGACGTTAAGGTTTATCGCGAAAATGACCGACTTTGTTTCGACTAGTACGAGAAAGACATGGCATCTGGGAGACTTGTCAATTTGTGATCTAATCAAGCCAATCGTATGAGCACTGCGTCGAACTTAATAAACAAAGTCCTTGCGTTGAGTGACCGAAAATTCCACTCCGCTAACGAAGAAAAAGTTACGCAAATACTCTTGGACAACAGCTTTCCGGCAGAAATTATATGGAACTTAATGCTTCGTCAAAAACACCAAGTTCGTTCAGAAAACAAGTTGGAAGAGAGGAGATGTGTTTATAAGAGTGTCGTTTATATGCCGAAACTTTCCCAAAATTTTAAAAAAATGGTTGCGAAAAACATCTCGGAAGTCAACTTTGCATATAGGTCGAACCAGACTGTTGCATCCCTATTCACTAACCTGAAGACCAAAACCGACAAAGATCGCCGTTCAAACGTAGTTATAAAATAAATTACCAAGGGAAAACGGATGAAACCTGCAATCTTTGTTACATCGGCACCACCTAACAACTACTTCGACAAAGAATGACGAGCCAGAAGTCAGATACTCCCCTAAAAAGTTTTGAAAAGACCGCACTGACTTCTCACACCGTTGATACCGATCACACACCAAACTTCGAGATAGTGGAGATCCTTTCAACAGAAAAACATACGTCTAAACGTTACACACTAGAGACACAGCAAATAATTATGAACAAAAATAATATGAACCGCAAACTAGACACAAAATATATCAGCCGTTTACAGTTCGTTAGTTTCTGACAGTAAATATCATAAAACGTAGACTAATCTTCAAATGAGAAGTGTTCAAAATCTGTTTTTTTTTCTGTTTTAAACAAATTATTGTTTAGTAATTTAAAAAAGTAAAAATCTTAAAATTCAACGTTATGTAGTCATATTTTGTTCGTTTACGTCTATCAATATGTACAAACATTATATCTCTTTTTAATTTTGTAAATAAAGACTCCTGAAGAACACGGCAACCACCGTCGAAACTTTGGGAAAATAAAATGAATTTTGTTTCATTTAATCATTATAACGACCAATAAAGCCCATGAGAATCTTTCTTTTTTTTTAAATTCTCCGAAGTCCACATAAAAACCAACTTGGTCAAAACTTTAAAATATTATTTAATTCGGACGGGTGCCGACATTTCTTTATTTACAAAAGATGAGAAATTATTATCAACATATGCTTAACAAGTATAGTGAACACGTATGTATGCATCTTAAAGAATACAGCTACTTTAAACGTAAATCAGCAAACCAAAAACAAACTCTTAAATTTTTGCTAATCTGTAGGCAATATGGATTTATTCTCAAACATTTATAAAGATCCACAGTTAACACATAAACGCTATTCTCTAGCAAGGAATCGCAAAGATCGTACGACAAAATAGAACATAAATTCCATATCAAAGTTCTTAACCTGAAAATAACCGAAACCTTTCACAAAATAAAACAATCCAACAAGACACTCAGAATGCAAACTAATGCCAGAAAATATAACATCACAAGAACACAAACAATTTAAAACTCAACAGCAACAAAATTATCTAACCATTTGTACGAAAAAAGAAGAAATCCACACACAAAAAATTAATCAACTCAAAGCTGCTATGGAAAAAATTTTACATTAAAATGCATGACGATTGGTTTGTAAACAAAAGTGACGTAGAGTTTCCCATCGCAACCAAATGGCTTTTGTCCGTGGGAAAGAAATTTTCTTTGCCAATTGGCAAAAACACGTTCCCTCTTTTCCAACTCATCGCAGATGGCGAAGTAATCATAAGAACAGAAAAAGATGAAATAGGACAAGAAGAAACTAGAGCTAAGTATAGCAATATGCTCCACTGTTTTCAACGTTATCACCACAACGACGCATTCGACAAATACATCATGAAGGTACACAAAGATGCGGTAAATTTTCTTAAAAAAAACACAAAAAATAATAATTGTGGCAGCTGATAAAGGCAATGTGACTGTTGCGATGAATATGACGGAATATGACGACACGATGACGGAACTACTGTCTGACCGCTCTATATACAAGGTAGAAAGAGCATCCCCCTTTACCACTCTACACAACAAAAATAATGAATTTGTGTAAAGGTTGCAGACCAACAAGATGATCGATGGCAGGAAAAGGCAATTCTGACTACCTACACAGCACAAATACCTGCAATATATAGTTAACCAAATATTCACAAGCCAAACATGCCTCTGCGGCCGATAACGTCATCGATGAAAGTTCCTTCCTACGAACTTTCAAAGTATTACAGTGTGTCACGAAAGAATCTCCTCACTCTGTAAAAAAAATTCGTTGGAGTTTAAATCCAAGGCAAAGATTTTGTACTTGACACAAACGATATTTTGGTTTCGTATGACGCTGTTTTTCTTTTTACTAATGTTCCCGTTAAGCTTACAATCAACATGATTTAAAAGAAATTTAAAATTATTGCTGAAAATTCCAAGCTGAGCCAAAACATATTTATCGATTTATTAAATTTTTGCCTAAAAGATAACAACTACGTGCAATTTAAGGACAATTTGTACAACCAAGTACACGGAATGCCAATGGGAAATCTTCTTCCACAGACGATTGCGGTCTTGGTTTTAGACATTTTACTAGAGCAATGTTTTAAACTAAACTACAAACCTAAGTTTATAGCAAAATACGTTGATGCTATCTTTGCGATTGTGGATAGAGAAGAAATTGATAATGTCTTACGATGCTTTAACCATTTTAATGAAAAAATACAATTCACCGTAGAGGGAAAAAAAAAACAGATCGATAGCTTTCTTGGACGTTAAGGCTTATCGCGAAAATGACCGACTTTGTTTCGACTAGTACGAGAAAGATATGGCATCTGGGAGACTTGTCAATTTGTGATCTTATCAAGCCAAGCACAATCGTATGAACACTGCGTCGAACTTAATAAACAAAGTCCTTGCGTTGAGTGACCGAAAATTCCACTCCGCTAACGAAGAAAAAGTTACGCAAATACTCTTGGACAACAGCTTTCCGGCAGAAGTTATATGGAACTTAATGCTTCGTCAAAAACACCAAGTTCGTTCAGAAAACAAGTTGGAAGAGAGGAGATGTGTTTATAAGAGTGTCGTTTATATGCCGAAACTTTCCCAAAATTTTAAAGAAATGGTTGCGAAAAACATCTCGGAAGTCAATTTTGCATATAGGTTGCATCCCTATTCACTAACCTGAAGACCAAAACCGACAAAGATCGCCGTTCAAACGTAGTTATAAAATAAATTACCAAGGGAAAACGGATGAAACCTGCAATCTTTGTTACATCGGCACCACCTAACAACTACTTCGACAAAGAATGACGAGCCAGAAGTCAGATACTCCCCTAAAAAGTTTTGAAAAGACCGCACTGACTTCTCACACCGTTGATACCGGTCACACACCAAACTTCGAGATAGTGGAGATCCTTTCAACAGAAAAACATACGTCTAAACGTTACACACTAGAGACACAGCAAATAATTATGAACAAAAATAATATGAACCGCAAACTAGACACAAAATATATCAGCCGTTTACAGTTCGTTAGTTTCTGACAGTAAATATCATAAAACGTAGACTAATCTTCAAATGAGAAGTGTTCAAAATCTGTTTTTTTTCTGTTTTAAACAAATTATTGTTTAGTAATTTAAAAAAGTAAAAATCTTAAAATTCAACGTTATGTAGTCATATTTTGTTCGTTTACGTGTATCAATATGTACAAACATTATATCTCTTTTTAATTTTGTAAATAAAGACTCCTGAAGAACACGGCAACCACCGTCGAAACTTTGGGAAAATAAAATGAATTTTGTTTCATTTAATCATTATAACGACCAATAAAGCCCATGAGAATCTTTTTTTTTTTTAAATTCTCCGAAGTCCACATAAAAACCAACTTGGTCAAAACTTTAAAATATTATTTAATTCGGACGGGTGCCGACATTTCTTTATTTACAAAAGATGAGAAATTATTATCAACATATGCTTAACAAGTATAGTGAACACGTATGTATGCATCTTAAAGAATACAGCTACTTTAAACGTAAATCAGCAAACCAAAAACAAACTCTTAAATTTTTGCTAATCTGTAGGCAATATGGATTTATTCTCAAACATTTATACAGATCCACAGTTAACACATAAACGCTATTCTCTAGCAAGGAATCGCAAAGATCGTACGACAAAATAGAACATAAATTCCATATCAAAGTTCTTAACCTGAAAATAACCGAAACCTTTTACAAAATAAAACAATCCAACAAGACACTCAGAATGCAAACTTATGCCAGAAAATATAACATCACAAGAACACAAACAATTTAAAACTCAACAGCAACAAAATTATCTAACCATTTGTACGAAAAAAGAAGAAATCCACACACAAAAAATTAATCAACTCAAAGCTGCTCTATGGAAAAAATTTAACATTAAAATGCATGACGATTGGTTTGTAAACAAAAGTGACGTAGAGTTTCCCATCGCAATCAAATGGCTTTTGTCCGTTGGAAAGAAATTTTCTTTGCCAATTGGCAAAAACACGTTCCCTCTTTTCCAACTCATCGCAGATGGCGAAGTAATCATAAGAACAGAAAAGGATGAAATAGGACAAGAAGAAACTAGAGCTAAGTATAGCAATATGCTCCACTGTTTTCAACGTTATCACCACAACGACGCATTCGACAAATACATCACGAAGGTACACAAAGATGCGGTAAATTTTCTTAAAAAAACACAAAAAATAATAATTGTGGCAGCTGATAAAGGCAATGTGACTGTTGCGATGAATATGACGGAATATGACGACACGATGACGGAACTACTGTCTGACCGCTCTATATACAAGGTAGAAAGAGCATCCCCCTTTACCACTCTACACAACAAAAATAATGAATTTGTGTCAAGGTTGCAGACCAACAAGATGATCGATGACAGGAAAAGGCAATTCTGACTACCTACACAGCACAAATACCTGCAATATATGGTTAACAAGCAATATATTCACAAGCCAAACATGCCTCTGCGGCCGATAACGTCATCGATGAAAGTTCCTTGCTACGAACTTTCAAAGTATTACAGTGTGTCACAAAAGAATCTCCTCACTCTGTAAAAAAATTCGTTGTAGTTTAAATCCAAGGCAAAAGATTTTGTTGACACAAACGATATTTTGGTTTCGTATGACGCTGTTTTTCTTTTTACTAATGTTCCCGTTAAGCTTACAATCAACATGATTTAAAAGAAATTTAAAATTATTGCTGAAAATTCCAAGCTGAGCCAAAACATATTTATCGATTTATTAAATTTTTGCCTAAAAGATAACAACTACCTGCAATTTAAGGACAATTTGTACAACCAAGTACACGGAATGCCAATGGGAAATCTTCTTCCACAGACGATTGCGGTCTTGGTTTTAGACATTTTACTAGAGCAATGTTTTAAACTAAACTACAAACCTAAGTTTATAGCAAAATACGTTGATGCTATCTTTGCGATTGTGGATAGAGAAGAAATTGATAATGTCTTACGATGCTTTAACCATTTTAATGAAAAAATACAATTCACCGTAGAGGGAAAAAAAACAGATCGATAGCTTTTTTGGACGTTAAGGTTTATCGCGAAAATGACCGACTTTGTTTCGACTAGTACGAGAAAGATATGGCATCTGGGAGACTTGTCAATTTGTGATCTTATCAAGCCAAGCACAATCGTATGAACACTGCGTCGAACTTAATAAACAAAGTCCTTGCGTTGAGTGACCGAAAATTCCACTCCGCTAACGAAGAAAAAGTTACGCAAATACTCTTGGACAACAGCTTTCCGGCAGGAGTTATATGGAACTTGATGCTTCGTTAAAAACACCAAGTTCGTTCAGAAAACAAGTTGGAAGAGAGGAGATGTGTTTATAAGAGTGTCGTTTATGTGCCCAAACTTTCCCAAAATTTTAAAGAAAAACATCTCGGAAGTCAACTTTGCATATAGGTTGAACCAGACTGTTGCATCCCTATTCACTAACCTGAAGACCAAAACCGACAAAGATCGCCGTTCAGACGAAGTTATAAAATAAATTACCAAGGGAAAACGGATGAAACCTGCAATCTTTGTTACATCGGCACCACCTAACAACTACTTCGACAAAGAATGGGGAGCCAGAAGTCAGATATTCCCCTAAAAAGTTTTGAGAAGACCGCACTGACTTCTCACACCGTTGATACCGGTCACACACCAAACTTCGAGATAGTGGAGATCCTTGCAACAGAAAAACATACGTCTAAACGTTACACACTAGAGACACAGCAAATAATTATGAACAAAAATAATATGAACCGCAAACTAGACACAAAATATATCAGCCGTTTACAGTTCGTTAGTTTCTGACAGTAAATACTCGTATCATAAAACGTAGACTAATCTTCAAATGAGAAGTGTTCAAAATCTGTTTTTTTTTCTGTTTTAAACAAATTATTGTTTAGTAATTTAAAAAAGTAAAAATCTTAAAATTCAACGTTATGTACTCATATTTTGTTCGTTTACGTGTATCAATATGTACAAACATTATATCTCTTTTTAATTTTGTAAATAAAGACTCCTGAAGAACACGGCAACCACCGTCGAAACTTTGGGAAAATAAAATGAATTTTGTTTCACTTAATCATTATAACGACCAATAAAGCCCATGAGAATCTTTTTTTTTTTTAATTCTCCGAAGTCCACATAAAAACCAACTTGGTCAAAACTTTAAAATATTATTTAATTCGGACGGGTGCCGACATTTCTTTATTTACAAAAGAAGAGAAATTATTATCAACATATGCTTAACAAGTATAGTGAACACGAATGTATACATCTTAAAGAATACATCAGCAAACCAAAAACAAACTCTTAAATTTTTGCTAATCTGTAGGCAATATGGATTTATTCTCAAACATTTATAAAAATCCACAGTTAACACATAAGCGCTTTTCTCTAGCAAGGAATCGCAAAGATCGTACGACAAAATAGAACATAAATTCCATATCAAACTTCTTAACCTGGAAATAACCGAAACCTTTCACAAAATAAAACAATCCAACAAGACACTCAGAATGCGTAGCAAACTAATGCCAGAAAATATAACATCACAAGAACACAAACAATTTAAAACTCAACAGCAACAAAATTTTCTGACCATTTGTACGAAAAAAGAAGAAATCCACACACAAAAAATTAATCAACTCAAAGCTGCTCTATGGAAAAAATTTAACATTAAAATGCATGACGATTGGTTTGTAAACAAAAGTGACGTAGAGTTTCCCATCGCAATCAAATGGCTTCTGTCCTTGGGAAAGAAATTTTCTTTACCAATTGGCAAAAATACGTTCCCTCTTTTCCAACTCATCGCAGATGGCGAAGAAATCATAAGAACAGAAAAAAATGAAATAGGACAAGAAGAAACTAGAGCTAAATATAGCAATATGCTTCACTCTTTTCAACGTTATCACCACAACGACGCATTCGACAAATAAATCACGAAGGTACACAAAGATGCTGTAAATTTTCTTAAAAAAACACAAAAAATAATAATTGTGGCAGCTGATAAAGGCAATTTGACTGTTGCGATGAATATAACGGAATATGAAGCCAAGATGACGGAACTACTGTCTGACCGCTCTTCATACAAGGTCGCAAGAGCATCCCCCTTTACCACTCTACACAACAAAAATAATGAATTTGTGAAAAGATTGCACACCAACAAGATGCTCGATGACAGGGAAAAGGCAATTATGACTACCTACACAGCACAAATACTTGCAATATATGGTTTACCAAATATTCACAAGCCAAACATGCCTCTCCGGTCGATAACATCATCGATGAAAGTTCCTTGCTACGAACTTTCAAAGTTTTACAGTGTGTCACGGAAGAATCTCCTCACTGTTAAAAAAATCGTTGGAGTTTAAATCCAAGGCAAAAGATTGTGTACTTGACACAAACGATATTTTGGTTTCGTATAACGCTGTTTCTCTTTTCACGTATGTTCCTGTTCAGCTTGCAATCAACATTATTAAAAAGAAATGGAAAACTTATGCTGAAAATACCAACTGAGCCAAAACAAATGTATCGATTTATTAAATTTTTGCGTAAAAGATAACATCTACCGGCAAATTAAGAATATTTTGTGCAAGCAAGTTCACGGAATGCCAATCGGAAATCCTTTTTCACCGACGATTGCGGACTTGGTTTTAGATTTTTTACTCGAGGAATGTTTTAAACTAAGCTATAAACCTAAGTTCAGAGAAAATACGTTGATGATATCTTTGCGATTGTGGATAGAGAAGAAATTGATAATGTCTTACGATGGTTTAACCAGTTTAATGAAAAAATACAATTCACCGGAGAGAGGGAAAAGCAGATCGATAGCTTTCTTGCACGTTAAGGCTTATCGCGAAAATGGCCGACTTTGTTTCGACTGGTACCAGAAAGATATGGCATCTGGGAGACTTGTCAATTTGTGATCTTATCAAGCCAAGCACAATCGTATGAACACTGCGTCGAACTTAATAAACAAAGTCCTTGCGTTGAGTGACCGAAAATTCCACTCCGCTAACGAAGAAAAAGTTACGCAAATACTCTTAGACAACAGCTTTCCGGCAGAAGTTATAAGAAACTTAATACTTCGTCAAAAACACCAAGTTCGTTCAGAAAACAAGTTGGAAGAGAGGAGATGTGTTTATAAGAGTGTCGTTTATGTGTCCAAACTTTCCGAAAATTTCAAAGAAATGGTTACGAAAAACAAGTCGGAAATCAACTTTGTATATAGGTCGAACCAGACTGTTGCATCCCTATTCACTAACCTGAACACGAAAACGGACAAAGATCGCCGTTCAGACGTAGTTATAAAATAAATTGGCAAGGGAAAACGGATGAATCCTGCAATCTTTGTTACATCGGCACCTCCAAACAACTCCTTCGGCAAAGAATTGCGAACTACAAGTCAGATATTCGCCTAAAAAGTTCTGAGAAGACGGCACTGGCTTCTCACAGCGTTGATACGGGTCACAAACCAAACTTCGAGGGAGTGGAGATCCTTGCAACAGAAAGACATACATCTAAACGTTACACACTAGAGACACAGCATATTATTAACAACAAAAATAATATGAACCGCAAACAAGACACAGAAAATATATCAGCCGTTTACTGTTCGTTAGTTTCTGACAGTAAATATCATAACACGTAGATTAATCTTCAAATGAGAAGTTTTCAAAATCTGTTTTTTTTTCTATGTTTTAAACAAATTATTGTTTAGTAATTTAAAAAAGTAAACATCTTAAAATTTAACGTTATGTAAGTCATATTTTGTTCGTTTACTTGTATCAATATGTACAAACATTATATCTCCTTAATTTTGTAAATAAAGACACCCCTGAAAAAGACGGCAACCACCGTCGAAACGTTGGGAAAATAAAATGAAAATTGCTTTCATTTAATCATTATAACGACCAATAGAGCCGCTGAGAATCATATTTTAAAATTCTCCAAAGTCCACAAAAAAACCAACTGGGTCAAAACTTCTAAAATATTATTTAATTCGGACGCCAAGCCAACATTTCTTTATTTACAAAAGATGAGAAATCATTATCAACATATGGCTTACAAGTATGGTGAACACGTATGTATGCATCTTAAAGAATACAGCAACGTTAAACGTAAATCAGCAAACCAAAAACAAACTTAAATTTTTGCTAATCTTTAGGCATTATGGATTTATTCTCAAACATTGACAAAAATCCACAGTTAAACTAAAGCGCTTTTCTCTAGCAAGAAATCACAAAGCTCGTACGATAAAATAGAACATAAATTCCTTCTCAAAGTTCAAGTCTGGTGAACACGTATGTATGCATCTGAAAGAATACAGCAACTTTAAACGTAAATCAGCAAACCAAAAAGAAACTCTTAAATTTTTGCTAATCTGTAGGCAATATGGATTTATTCTCAAACATTTACAAAGATCAACAGTTAATGCTAAAGCGCTTTTCTCTAGTAAGGAATCACAAAGCTCGTACGATAAAATAGAACATAAATTCCATCTCAAAGCTCTTAACCTAGAAATAACCAAAACACATTCAGAATGCTTAGCAAACGAATACAAGAAAATATAACATCACACGACACAAATAATTTATAATTCAACAGACAAGAAGAAACTAGAGCTAAGTATAGCAATATGCTTCACTCTTTTCAGCGTTACCACCACAATGACGAATTCGCAAATACATCACGAAGGTACACAAAGATGCGGTAAATTTTCTTAAAAAACACAAAAACATCATAATTGTAGCATCTGATAAAGGTGTTAAAAAAAAAGAGGTGTGCAACGGAGTAGGTTATAAATTAGAATAAGTTTATTTGACAGAATTCATAAGTTGACGTGTTACAATGTTTTAATGATTTTTTATGTTTTATGTTTTACAATGATTAACGTATTCAGTGATAGTTTTCCCTTTTCAACACCTTCCCTGAAGAACTACTTTAAGAAATTCATTTTACCTTATAAGAAACTTAATAATTGCAACTGAATTGAACAATGTAAATATAGTCTGCGAGTAAACTAACTGTAATTAATTTAAATAAAATATGTTACGTATTGAAAACATGTATGTAAATATATAAATTTCATTAAAAATACAAAGTACTTTATATATTATCTTAAACCCAAACCGTTTACAAAAGAAATTTGTCTTGCAGCAGGTACGCCTTTTGTTAGAAAATCTGCCAACAAGTGGTCTGTTGGAAGGTATTGCAGCTTGACTTCTGAACTCTCTTACTTTTCGCGAATAAATTTTGCCTTGATATCAACATGCCTTGTTCTCGGCGAATAAGAGTTATTTGAAGCAACGTGGATAACACTCTTATATCGCAGTAAAGTAGCATTGTTTTTGGAGTATCTGGATATAGCTCACCTCCCACGCGCTTAAGCCAGACATAGTCTTGGATAACAGCATCAACTGACATTACCTCAGCTTTGGTTGAAGATAGCTCGGCGGTTCGTTGACGTTTTGTAGCCCATGATATAGCACCCGATTGGAATGTAAATACATAGCCAGTTGTGGATCGTCTGGTATCCATATCGCCAGCCTAGTCTGCGTCACAGAATCCTGCCATATCACATGATTTTTCTGATAGACAAAGCCTTTGTCAATCGTACCCTTCAGGTAGCTCATCACACGTCTAACCGCTGACCAGTGCGCCTTGCCTGGATTTGTACTAAATCTGTTTAGTAGATTCACGGCGTAGCAGATGTCGGGACGTGTGATTTCAGCCGCGAAGAGCAAACAGCATATTGCCTGCATATAAGGCACATCCCTTATTCGTTGTTTTCCATTATCATCTTTGGGACACATATCTGAAGACAGCTTTTGACTAAGATCTACCATTGTATTAATAGGGTTGAAGTCATCCATGTTAAAGCGTCTAAAATCATCATATCTTTCATTTTAAGGTTTTTGGACAGCTCGTCCTTCAAATTATTCACCAGATCAATTGAGTTCGAAAAATCAGCACGTCATCGACATAAATGGCAACGAATAACATTTGCTCTCCAGAATATCGAAAATATATGCACTGATCGACATCGCTGCACCTTAAGCCCATTTTTATCAGAGCATGATTAAGCTTCTTATTCCACACTGTACTGGATTGCTTGAGTCCATAAAGAGATTTACGCAGCTTACATACTCGATCGGAAACATCTTCGAAGCAGCTTGGCTGAGTCATATATTTAACTCACTGTTTAAAACTGCCGTCGCAGCATCCATCTAATGAAAACGGTGATTTTTTAAGAGCTTGGTTTTTGAAAATTCAAAAAAACACAGAAACTTGTAAAAAGTGAATGAAATTTTTATTTGGATCGATAAATCAATTTCTGCCATTTACTTTTTAAAAATAATTTCACTTAAATGTTGCCCGCGGCTACGCTTCAGGTGGTCCATTCTGAAGGTCCAATTTTGGCAAACTTTTTCACACATTTCGGCCGGAATCTCACCAATGACGCGTTCAATGTTGGCTTCCAAGGCAGCAATCGTGTTTGGCTTGTCCCCATAGACAATAGACTTAACATAGCCCCACAAAAAATAGTCTAACGGGGTCAAATCACATGATCTTGGTGGCCAATTGACTGCGCCAAAACGTGAGATCAACTGCTCACCAAATTCGCCTCTCAATTGATGCATGGTTTCGTGTGCAGTGTGGCATGTGGCACCGTCCTGTTGGAACCACATGTCGAACGAGTTCAATTCTTGCATTTTCGGCAAAAAAAAAATCTTATCATCGAACGGTACCTTTCTCCATTGACCGTAACCCTGCGGCCTTCATCATCCTTCAAGAAGTACGGCCCAATGATGCCGCCTGCCCATAAACCGCACCAAACAGTGCATTTTTCAAGATGCATTGGTAGCTGCTGAATTGCCTCTGGCTGCTCTTCACTCCAAATACGGCAATTCTGCTTATTCACGTATCCATTTAGCCAAAAATGAGCGGAAAAAAAACGGACGTAGCTTGCGAAACACATAATAAATTTCAATAATTTGCAAACGTTGTTCAGGCGTAAGTCTATTCATGATGAAATGGCAAACAATACTGAATCGAAATGTCAAATGTTCGTGGAATTTGTCATGTGTGATCTGTCAAAAATATAAACGTGAAAACCAAGTAGCAAAAAAATCACCCGTTACAAAAAGATCATGTCTAGCCGCTAGTGCCAACAAATAATGGATTGATGTGTACCTCACAACAGGTGCAAAGGTATAATCGATCCTTTTCTGCCGACAAAAATCTTTCACGACCAACCTTGCCTTCCTTCGAATGGGTTTACCTTCACCACCAAATTTTGTTCTGAACATTCATTTGGAACTAATTGCCGTCTTACTAGGTGGCAACTCAGTAAGGTCCAGGTATCATTTGAAACCAATGAATCAAACTCTTCTTGCATTGCGTTTCTCCGCATCATGTCTACATCTTCTTAGATAGTTACATCCTCTTCCGGAACAAATGCCTGGTCAAGAGGATCATCAGGGTCTGAATAATCACTTGCAGTAGTTTCATGACTGGATGAAGCTTCATGGGGTTCAGCTTTCAAGCTTGACGTTGGCAATTCTATAACTGCTTCCCCTGCATAGACGACGGTATTCTGTTCACTGTCCCAAGGATCCATTAAGGGTGAAACAAGGCTTTTAATATTGTTTTTGTCATTAAGAGTTACCTTGTTATCAGATTCCATCACGACTCGTTACTACTTTCTTCATCAAAGGATTAAACAATCGATAAGCTTTTGACTCTGTACTGTACCCAAGTAGGATACACTCGACTGATATTGCCTCTAATTTGGTTCGCTTTTCTTTTGGGACATACGCCATGGAAGGTGTCCCAAATCTGGCTTTCGCCCTGACCAAATTTCTTCTGGTGAACAATCGTTGCTCCTACAAGGTACTCGATTCACTAAGAAAGCTGCAGTTGTGGCTGCTTCTGCCCAAAACTGGTTGTCTAAACCGGAATCCAACAGCATACAATGCACTCTTTCAATTATAATACGATTGATACGTTCCGCAACGCCATTCTGTTCGGGCGTATAGACAGTAGTTCTTTGGTGTAATATTCTATACTTCTCTAAAAACCTTTGAAACACGTTCCCAGTATATTCAGTGCCGTTGTACGAAGCACTGATTTTCAACAAGGTTCTTGAATCTCACAAATTCGCTAAGCTAAATTAGATTTCTGCTTAAGTCGTCGACGAATGTGACCAAAAATCTTGCTCTAGAATATGATCTTATTTTCAGCGGGCTCATGACATGCACTAGGTTTAGTTATTATTTGCAACGATAACTTCTTTGCTTGTGAACGGCGGTTTTATATTGAACAAAAATTTTTTCTCATTTGTCATGAGTCGATAAACCAGACGGAAGAACTTTGTTGTTGACCAAGAGAAAAGCAAATAATACTTCATCTCTCGTATTCTTGTCGCTGCAGCTGTTTGTTTTCTTGTTTTCATTTGGACAGGTTTTGCTAAAGTGACCAACCTGCTTGCACGTGTGGCGACGATATCTGGCTGTACTCGCTTTCTTTGCAGCACTTTTTGTGTAAAGTGTACTATCAGCACTTTTGTTATCAAATTTTATGTCTTGGAGAAGCAAATTCTTCACGACGTCCATGGTAAAGTTTTTTTTTGGAATTTTGCACTGCCAAAACCAGTGCCCGAAAGTCATCAGGCAGCCCCGCAAGCATCAGCGATATATACGCCGGCCGTTAGAACCATCGTATTAATATACTCCTGCATTGATTCGCAGTCAGCTTTTTTCGTTAACCCACTGTCATTATACGCTGAAACCAGAGCATCCCATGCATTTTTTGCCACTGTAGATGTTGCGATATGTGCAAAGTTACTTGGCTCAACCATTAAGGTTATTTCAGCTAATGCATGCTCATTTAATTTCAAATCTTTGCCATTCGGATCTGCAGATACTCCTGTTTCGATTATCTTCCAGCAATTCCTTATAACCAGTTATGACTTCGCGTGTCGCTTCCATATGTCGAAGTTTTCGCGACCACGCAGTTTCTCGAATGGAAATGAGATCGATGACGACGCCATTTCTTACCTACTAGGTTACTAATCGATAAAAAAAACTATGGAATTGTGCACAATTATTTACAAAAAATTACTTTGTTTAAAAAAAAAACAACTTAAATTTTCTAATTGTACATTTATTTATTAAAATTATTAATTGAAACTAATTTAAATTGGGACTTTACAGGCCCATAACCTGTTCAGAAAAAAAGAGGTGTGCAACGGAGTAGGTTATAAATTATAATAAGTTCATTTGACAGAATTCATAAGTTGACGTGTTACAATGTATGATTTGATGAAAGCATTCAGTAATAGTTTTGATGTTAAGGGCTTAGCATGATACTACTTAACAGTTTGCTAATATTAAAGCACTTTACTAATATTTTTCTAATTTTAAACAAAAACTAAAGAAGTTGTGAAGAACATACAAAACCAAATTAATGAATTGGAAGCTACTCCGTTTGATAAAAATGAAGAAGATGTTCTAATACAACATGAACTGCTTTTAACAATGATTGACGGAAAAGTTGGTCAAGTCTTGACGGACACAAGTTCTTGTTCTGTGTGCACAGTGTGTGAAACAAAACCAAAAGAAATGAACGAATTAGTGAGAGTAAAAGCCAAACCTAACAATGAAAACGCGTTTAAGTACGGCCTATCTACTCTACATGCTTGGATTCGTTGTATGGAATTGATTCTTCATATCTCCTATAATCTTTCTTTTGCTAAGTGGTCTGCAAACACTCTTGAGAATAAAAATAAGAAAAGACTCGTTCAAAGCCGTTTTCGAGCTGAATTAGGTTTATATATAGATAAACCTCGACAAGGTACTGGTAACAGTAATGATGACAACACTGCACGGAGATTTGTTTAAAATTTTGAAAGTTCTGCCAACATAACAGGAGTGGACCTAGAACTCAGTAAAAGGTTTTATGTTATACTGCAAACACTTTCAACTGCTTCGTACACAAATGTTCAGAAATTTGATGAATATGCATTTTATACTGCACGCATTTATGTTGAAAAATATAATTGGTATTACATGCCATCGTCGGTGCATAAAATACTTATTCACGGTGAAGCCATAATTCAGCATTTTTGAGTTTTACCAATAGATCAGCTATCTGAAAATGCCCAAGAAGCACGTAACAAGGATTATAAAAAAAATCAATGAATGACGCATTCTAGAAAATGTTCACGAATAGCAACAAACGAAGATGTCTTTCATCGCTTGTTATTGACGTCATATCCTCTTATATCAAGTAAAAGAAAACAAAATGCAGCGGAATCGAAAGAACTTTTAGAAGAAGCTATACAGCTACTGCAGGACTAAGTATTTTGTTTGTATTTATTAATTTTAAGATATTACTTGTCGATTTTTTGCAAAGCTTTTTTATTTAAAAATATTATTATACAATTGCTCTAATTCTTTTCTTTTTGATTGTTATAGTTTATTGTTAATATTATTTATATTAACGTGTATAACCTAAGTTAAGAAAAATAAATAAAAACAAAATTTATAATGAAAGTCCACATTTTGGTTACCCAAAATTGTAGGCTCTTAAGTTTGAATAATAATTAATTGATTTATTATATATTAATATGTTCCATTTTATTTAAATCTTCCAAAAGTTACAGATTTTTGAGACACAAAACTCCGTTTGGGTCCACTGTGCGACGTGCCGCCATCGTTTGATTTCGATATTGGTTTGTATAGATGACACGCGATTTGCTACGTACGTCCTCAGATCACGTGGAAACTTCTGTAGCCAGTGTAGCACTGGTGTAGCTCTACCATCAGCTGACCCAATAATTCAGCTGCAGCTAACTCCAAGCGTGGTATCTTTATAGTTTTTAATGGAGCCACACTCGTTTTTGAGACCATTAGATTGCTTGTCACCTTTCCATTAGCTGCCCCTACTCTATCATATATAGCTGCACCATAAGCAGTCATGAAAGCAGCTGACAATCCATGGAGTTGCCCACTTGCACCCTTGCCTGTTCCTAGCCACCTACCTATTCGAAATTGCTCCAATAATCTAGCCATCTCCCTTTCAACTCAGCTGGCACCTCTTCATGCCATCCAAGACTCAGTCGCCAATGTCTTGAATTAAAACCTCGCCCAAAATTATAACTGGTGCAATGTATCCATTTGGATCATATAGTTGTGCTACGCAGCTTGGAATCTTGCGCTTTGTTACTTCCCAAATAATGCTGGTGTCCTAACTACAAATGTGAATTTGTCATTCGTAACCAACCATTGTAGACCTAGCACTGAAGCCTGCTCCTTGCTGTCAAAGATCACAATCTCATCATTGTTAGCTTGAGGCTTGCTCGATAACCATTGGCTGTTGGATTTCCACTTTCTGAGTTCGAAGCCAGCTGTACGTACTACCCCGTCCAGAAGACTAGCCATAGTGAATGCTTCTTGTTCACTGTCACAGGTTACACAGTCGTCCATATAAAAATCACTCCTTAATATTGCTTAGACGTCTGGGAATAGCTTGCTTGCATCCATGCCACATTGTATTACAGCTCGCACCGCGTTATATGCCGATGATGTCATGCCGTAGGTGACAACTGTCAGCCAATATTCCTCTGAGCTTGCATTTGGAGATTTTCTCAAATATCCTTTGCAGATCCCATTGGCTCTGAGCTATTCTAACCTTCCGAAACAATCTTTTGAAATCAGCAATACACCCAATCCGATGTCTTCGGAGACTCATGACTGTCTCAAACAAGTCTCCTTGTAGCTTTTCGCCCAGCTGCTGCACTTGAGTGAAATCCCCGTTCGACAACTACAATCGAACACCACCCTGAACTTTTTCGTTACTTAGTGATGCGGTATGTAGTATACCGTTTGTCCAGCTGGGTCTTGATAGCTTACCATTTTCATGTGACCTAAGCTCTTCTACTCACGCATAAAGACGACGAATTTTTCTTTCAGGGCTGGATCTTTATTTCTTTCTAGGTACATGAACCTTCGCAGTGCAATAGCTCTTGAATCACCTATGTACTTAACCTCAGGCTTGATGGGAATGGTCACTACAAACCGGACATCCTCATCTAGCCCCGCTGTCCTTGTAACGATATCCTCTACAGCTTGCTCTTAAGGTGTCCTAGCTGTCGACGTACCTATGTGATCATTTCCCACAATTGTTTTATCATATCATCCATGTTAGATACTTCTGCACATCGCGCTACTGTCTCGCTGTTAGGTAGCTCCTCTCGTGCGTTTATCGGATGAACTCCGAAAACCACTATACCGAAATTCGTTTCTAACGTGATAACGCTTCGTGGCATTGAGCTCACGATTACCTTAGCAAAGAAGCCAACCCCTAAGAGGACTTCGAATGGAGCTTACTTCCAATAAGCTGGGTCGGCGAACAGTACTTGATAATGGCTCCTGATTGGTTGTACTGCTGTGGTGTAGGCAACCTCCATTGCGTACCCTTTGGTAGAACCCAAACTACCTCTTCGATATATGTATCTGCATCGAACCACCGTAATACCTTTAGCTTAGGTTGCCTATGTAGATGAATGGAATTGCCATCAATGCCGATAACTTTGCGAGCTAGCTTACTTGTAATTATACCTATAGCTTGCACTAAACTATGCGTTATTAAATTTGGTTGTGCCATAAATGCAAGAGAGCCCTCATTGGCTTTGAATAGCTGCCTTGCACCTGAAATCTAATTGACACTGTTGGCATGAGTGTGGTAGATATATCGCTCGCCGAATTAGCTGTTAAAATAAAAGACATTCACACCCTTGCCCTTAATTTTTTTTCATGCTGCATACATTGACGAAATGCTAGTTTTCATTCAATATCCACCTAATCTATTTAGCTGGCACCTCTAGCTCTAGTCAATCTCCCTTGCGCTTCATATCGTCATTCTTGCTGTCTGCTGTAGCTGTTCTCCCTTTATCTTGCAATGGACAAAGGACGCTGTTATGCTGCATTTGGTCTGGACATCTGAAGCATGTTGATTGGAAACATTCATTCTTCCTTCTTGTGCCCTTGCTTCAGGCAATTTTCGCAGAGATGTCGGATCCGCACGAAATGCACCCGATCCCTCAACCCTAGCTGCAAAAACCGCCACATCGATACAGTTGATGGTTATCCCCGCATATTTCACAACGGCGAACCATCAATGATCGCCCTCCACTAGCTTTTGCTGTATCGGTCTCCTGCTCATGAGCTGGTACCACCACTTGTACCTCGATAGGTGGATTAGCTGGCGACTGAGCTTGCTCGGCTACATGCTCTTGAGTCAGCTGTCGTAAACGGCGACGAAACGCACCCTTCGCGCTGTAATACAGCTTTTCTGCATTTGCTAGCTGCGTCTCAGCTTGCTCCTTCTGGGCTTATTTGCCTGCTAACGCCTTGGCGTGGGCAGCTGTCAATTGCGTCCATACCTCTTTCAGTCTTTCCAACCGGATAGCTATTTCCTCGCTGTCAGCTATCGGGAATCCCTCTGACTTTATGAAATCGTGTAGCCGCTCGAGGGCGGTTAAGCTTGCTGTTTGTATCCTTAGTTCAGACATCTTTCTGTAAACAATTAAAAGAAATTAAATTAGCTACAGCTTGCTGTTATATATACGCCTTGGCCTAACACCTAGCTCGCTCCAATTCTACTGCCAAGTGAACGGGTATGTAATCACTATACAGCCTTTTCCCAATGAAACATCTTTTTCGATCTCTATAGCTTGCTACCTTGCGTAAATAACAAATTTGTATCTCAACTTTCGTCGAAATAAGCTTGCTGCCTTGCACTAAACTAAGTTAAAGTTTGTTTATTCTTGGGGCCCCAATTACCTTGCTCATATTTGCAACATATATAATAATTCTAACCCTTTCTCCTTGCATCATTTGGCTTGCTGGCTACCCACCTACCTACTCTCCCTACTCATGATGTAGTGTAAATGTTCCACTAACAACATTTTCACAAAGACCCCAACCTAGTGGCGACGCGTCATTATGTTCATTTCGTTCATGATCGCCTAACTTTTGGTCATATTCTACACAATCTTTCGCCAGCCTAACCACCCGCATAATTGTTTGACTTGTCCCCTAATTCGAGTTAATTTCGCACAATCTTTACCAGTTTTCAACTCGTGCAACTCTTGTATGTCCTCAATTTAGATCTAAACAATAAAATCACTTGTAGCAACATCAACATGCTCTCTTATTTAATATCAACTCGTTCGTATCAATTGAAACGAAATGTACTCATTGGAAGTAGATATACATACAAAAAAAGCTCATATTTTTGCTGCATCCATTTCGTTCACGTTCTTCCACAACGAAATGTATCCACTGAAAACATTCACACAAACAAGAAAGTTATGGCCGAATAATATCAACTCGTTCGCATCAATTGAAACGAAATGTGCTCATTGGAAGTAGGTATACATACAAAAAAAGCTGATATTCTTGTTGCATCCATTTCGTTCACGTTATTCCGCAACGAAATGTATCCACTGATAACATTCAAACAAACAAGAAAAGTATAGCCGAATAATATGAACCAAGTCGTTCAAATTAGCGGTGAACGAATTCAAGTTGCTCAAAGTTCTTACACATGGAGATGGGATGTGTAGACACAAAGTGATAATAATCATGTGCTTACACATATGTATATGGAATAGTTTTTGTTTGTTGGCTGGTTTCGTGCTGGAAGATTATGAACAAAATGGGAATTTCGTTTAAATTTTCTTGCTATGATAATTACTTTTCCCCTAACAACTTCATCCGTTGAATGATCTTTTTCAACACTTTAAAGAATAAAGACGTATTGGAGAACTATAATTGGCCAGAGTAGGTTATCAGAACTCTCAATCATTAGCATCGAAAAGAAACTTTTGCGAGAAAAACGGTTGGAAGATTCTTTCTATCAAAATGTAATAAAAATATAAAAAAAAAACAAGACGAATTGAACTTGTTGAGTATAAATAATACAAAAATCAGTGTTATCTGTAAACTTGAACCACTGCATTTTTTATTCACGCGACGCCACTGCCCCTACCTCAACAATGAAAATTCATTTTCTTTCGATATATATGTGCGACATACTGTACTGTATATATAACTAGACGCCTGTGGGGCGGACGCAAACCACCACTGCTGTACATAACTATCAATACACAGCCCCTACGCAGAATAATATCGTCACAATTTTCGTTTGCAAATACCAAATACCTTCGATTAATAATATAATTGCACAATCGCAATTAAACATATGAAAAAGGAACCCACACTGCATCTGATAATATAAGTTAACGACAAATAAGCTGAAAGTCATGGTAGTTTGTTGATCCCATACCATCATGCTGACAACGCGTCTGCAGCGCGAGGTGTCTGGTTGCATCCGCTACGAGTGTTGACCTGTGGGAGCGAGTGGCGAGGTAAAGTGCTTGTGTTTGCAGTATTTTTATTATTTAAGCTCTAGATTTTAAGTGAAACTAAGTTATTCTTTTCGATGGCAGACTCGCTGCCGGTTCACAATTCAATAAAGAAAAAAATAAAAAAATATTCTAATGAATATTTTTTTTATATCGATGTAGATAAAATTAATTTAATTGGCGCCCAACGTGTTTTAAAGTTCATAAACATAAGTCGTCCTCAAGCAGCACGCCGCGAATGTAACTAATAAAAACAACCCAAAGTGTTTTAAAGTTCATAAACATAAGTCGTCCTCAAGCAGCACGCCGCGAATGTAACTAATAAAAACAACCCAAAGTGTTTTATAGTTGATAAACATAAGTCGTCCTCAAGCAGCACGCCGCTAATATAACTAAATAAAAAAAACAACCCCAAGTGTTCTAAAACTCATAAAAGTCGTCCTTAAGCAGCAAGCTAGTGTAATTTAGAAACAAAAACCCAACTAATTGTGACTCAAGAAAGTAAAATAAGTGCAGTGAATCACGCTTGGATCGATCGATAAAGCGAACAACGAGGGAGTGCGAAACGGGTACCGCAGTAGGAAGCGAAAAGGACACCTACCCTCTCGCCAGCGTTGGAACATGAACTCACCACAATTATTTCGTAAGAAAATTATTAAAGTTAAAATTAAGAAAAAGTGATAACTATTTAATTTAAATATTATTTATATACAAGTTATTCAACAAGTAACTATTTAAACCTAAAATAATTGCAATTTTTTTTTTCATAATAATTTTTTTTTCTCTTGCTAATCTAATTTGAATTATTAGACCATATATTTTAGTTCATAAACTTAATTTAAAATATTTAAAATACAAACCTTAATATCCCATTTTAATAAATATTTTCCAAAATTCCCAAAACTACGAAAGAAAGTAAATTTAAAAAAAGAAACATGCCGGAAACCGCAGTTTCTAACCCTCTACCAATCATCCAATTCCCAAATTTCAACCTACCCCCTCCCAACCCAAGCACAGCTACTTCAAACCAAGGTGCAGCAATCGCCACACCAGAATTAGAAGAACTTGTCACAAATATTGTTTCAAAAGTAATGGGTCCAATTGTCCGATCAATAATAAATCCACACGCGAACTTTTATAAAGGTAATGAACAAAGTATTGATGTTCAATTTTCCGGGAACTTAACCGATCTCGATAAAGTACCTGATGTGGTACGTACTCTGAGGGACTTCTCAGGAAACCCTGGCGAGTACAGCTCTTGGCGAAAGAGCGTTGAGAGGATTCTCAACATTTACAACCACCTTTAAGGCACGCCTAAATATTTCGGTATTCTTAATACCATAAGAAATAAGATTGTTGGCAATGCAGATGCAGTGTTAGAGTCTTATAACACACCCTTAAACTGGGAATGCATGTCTAAATGCCTAACTACCCACTACGCCGACAAACGTGATCTAGGTACACTTGAGTACCAGATGACAACTCTCACACAGAGTAATAACAGTGTCGAAGAATACTATCAAGTAGTATACAAACATTTATCATTGATACTAAACAAAATCTCTGGTATGAACATCTCTACAGATGCCATGCATTTGTTAACGGAAACCTATAGCCACAAAGCTCTAGACACCTTTATAAGAGGTCTTAGAGGCGATCTTCCGAGACTTTTAGGCATCAGAGAACCTGTAGACCTTCCACAAGCTTTATATTTATGCCAAAAACTTGAGAACCAAAGCTTCCGCTCACAACATGCTAACATACCTACCTGTCATAACAAAAAAGCAATCCATGATTTGCCACATCGCAAACCAGCTCATACTCCGCAACAACAACAATTTTTCCCAAATCTAGTACATTTTCCACAATACCCCCAACAACGGTCTCATTATCCGCAATATTCACAATACCCTCAATATCGACAGCAATTTCAATAACGTCACCAATACCCTCAACAAAACCCTTTTCAACAACAAAAACAGTACGTCCCACCACGACCAACTGCTCCAAAACCTTTTCCTACACCAGTGCCAATGGATATTGACCAAAGCATGCGGTCAAAAGGGGTCAATTATATAAACAGACCAAAACCTCATAACCCATTATTCGATAAAAGACCGAATGAGCAAAACACTCCATCCCCATCCATGCAAGCACAACCACCTAAAATGCAAAGAAATTTCCATGTCTCAACGACACCATCCTATCCTGAATCAATAAAAAATCCAAACTTTGAGCAAGCTGATGAACAAATAAACATTGTTTCAAATATTATTGAGCCATATGACTACCCTTACCAATCTGACGTCAATGCTTACAATGCACTTTTAAATTCAATGAATACAATGCATGTTGGAGACGAATCATTAGAAGATTATATTACAAATCAAAACAACCACGATGAACAACTTAACGACTTTGCAGATATTCATTTTTTAGGTTAACAAGCTCGTCCTTACCATACTTCGAATGTAAGACGAGCGACGGTAAAATCTTAAAATTCTTAGTCGACACAGGGTCAAATAAAAATTATATTCAGCCCAGCTTAGTAAAGAATCCAACTACCAATAAACAAAACTTTTTTGCAAATTCGATTGGCGGTAAATCTATTCGGTATCAATAACATACAAATACAATTTTTCATTCTTCCCACACTTAAGTCCTTCCACGGAATTCTAGGCAATGACAGCCTTAAAGACTTGTCAGCTGTCATTTTTACAAAAGAAAGTTATATGCTCATTAAAAATAAATTAAAAATCCGACACAAACAGCAAATTTCTGATTCAATAAACTCCGTCACCATTAGAGAAAGTCACATGTCACAAGAACAAAAAACAGAACTTCATAAACTTACAGAGTCATACTCTAATTTATTCGTCGAACCTGATGATAAATTAACCTACACCACGACTGTAAAAGGTAGAATTAGAACATCGAATGATGAACCAGTCTATACAAGATCATATCCATATCCAATGTCATTAAAAGATGAAGTCGAAAAACAAATAAATCAACTTCTAAGAGACGGCATCATCAGGCCTTCACAGTCCCCGTACAATGCACCAATATGGGTCGTACCAAAAAAAGTCGATGCATCTGGTGAAAAGAAATATCGATTAGTAATCGATTACAGAAAGCTCAATACTATTACTATTCCGGATCGTTATCCGATACCTGAAATAAATGAAGTCCTATCCCAACTTGGACAGAACAAAATTTTTTCAGTACTAGATCTCAAAAGTGGTTTTCACCAAATTAAACTTCATGAAAACGACATTGAAAAAACTGCTTTTTCAGTCAGTAATGGAAAATACGAATTCGTTCGACTTCCATTCGGATTGAAAAATGCACCATCCATTTTCCAAAGAGCCCTAGATGACATACTACGAGAACATATAGGCAAAATATGTTTCGTCTACATAGACGATATAGTTGTCTTTAGTAAAGACGAAAAATCGCATTTCCATAATCTATCAACAATTTTCGAAACCCTTCAAAATGCAAATCTCAAAGTCCAAATGGATAAATGCGAATTCCTTAAAGATAGCGTAGAATTTTTAGGATTCATTATATCTTCCAAAGGAATTAAGACAAACCCGTCCAAAATAGAAGCAATAGCCCAATTCCCATGTCCAAAAACACTTAAAGACCTACGATCTTTCTTAGGCCTATCAGGGTCTTATCGAAGATTTATCAAAGACTATGCTAAATTAGCAAAACCCCTGACAATCCTTCTCAGAGGGGAAGATGGACGAGTGTCCAAACAGTCTTCTTGTAAAAAAATTATAAACTTTAATAATGAAGCCTTCGAAGCCTTTCAAAAAATTAAAAGTTCCCTCATCTCCGAAGATGTTGTTCTCAAATTTCCAGACTTCAAAAAAGAGTTCCATCTCACAACAGATACCTCTAACTACGCTATAGGCGCAGTACTTGAACAAGATGGTAAACCCATAACGTTTATTTCTCGAACTCTTTCAAAATCAGAAGAAAATTTGGCAACCAACGAGAAAGAGATGCTGGCCATCATTTGGTCGCTTAATAGTCTCAGAAATTACCTCTACGGTTCAGCAGTTGTAAACATTTTCACCGACCATCAACCACTGACTTATGCGTTAAGCAATAAAAACACCAACAACAAACCCAAGCGTTGGAAAGCCATACTCGAAGAGTACAATTATGAATTGAAATATAAGCCCGGTAAAACCAACGTTGTGGCTGATGCTCTTTCAAGACCACCGGTAGATAGCAACATTAACTCATTAACTGTCACACAACATAGTGATGAAAGCTCAGGACAAAACCTTATTCAATTTGCAGATGAACCTATAAATGTTTTTAAAAATCAAATCATCCTATCAGAGAGTACTGTAGCATCCTACAAATTCGAAATTATATTCCCTACATACCATCGACACACAATAGTAGATCCAGAACTATCCAATGAAAAAATTGTTGATATCTTTAAACGTTACATAAATCCATCTGTCATCAATGGCTTGCAAACCAGCGAAAGAATCTTAGGCCAAATTCAGGAAATTTATCCCATTCACTTCAAACAATATAGAATAAGATTTGCCAGGAAAATAGTCACAGACTTAGTTGACGAAGAACAACAAGAATCCGAAATTATCAAAGAACACAATCGTGTACATAGGAATAGTAAGGAAAATAAACTTCCGATCTTGACCAAATTCTATGCGTCGTAAAGTCGAAAAGATAGCGAGAAACTGTACAATATGTAAGGAGCACAAATATGACAGACACCCTTGTAAGCCCATGATCCAAGCAACTCCCATACCTACGTACCCTGGACAAACATTACACATAGATATTTACTTCACAAACAAACGAGTTATCCTGACAGCTATTGATACGCTTTAGTAAAAATCCTAAAATCAAGATCCGCTGAGGACATAAAACAACCTCTAAGAGAATTAATACTTTCTTTTGGCGTTCCGCAAACTATAATCGTAGATAACGAAAAATAGTTAAATTCTAATGCAGTTCCCTTTATGATAGAAAACTTTTTCAATATAAAGGTATTTAAAACACCTCCGTATACGAGTACAGCAAACGGACAAATAGAACGTTTCCTGAAATCCCAAAATCCAGACTTCACATTCCCAGAACTACTTGACAAGTCAATATTCGAATATAATAATTCCATACATTCGACTACAGGCAAAAAACCCATTGAAATATTTTTCGCAAGAAATCTAGCAAATAATCCTGAACAGCTTGAAATAGAAAGAAAAAAAACGTTACACAAAATTAAGGAAAAACAAGACTCCGATTTAGAATACCATAATAAAAAGAAAACCGCAGTTAGAGACTTTTCCATTGGAGAAGTTATTTACGTCAAAATCAACAAGAGATTAGGAAATAAACTATCTCCCAAGTATAGAAAGGAAATAGTAAAACAAAATAAGAAATCAACTGTCATTACAAAAGCAGGAAAAACCATACACAAGAGTTTAATTAAAAATTAATTTCCTCTCCTTCCCTTTAGGTTGCTGGTACTCTTTTGTACCATACATGCTAATTTCCAAATATTAGACTACACCAATTCCCAACTTATTAAAATAAGGACAGGAACCGCAAAAATTCAAAATGGTAATTTTAGGATAATTCATATCATCGATATCGAAATGTACGAAGATTTCATTTCGCAACTAGAAATATTTACGTCCACAACCGTCAAACCTCACCATCCACTATATCCTATCCTCCCCTTTGAAATAGAAAGAATTAAAAATTATCTAAAAAGATTGAAAATTAATGTTAGATCAAAAAGATCATTAGACTTTATAGGAAGCGCGTGGAAATGGATCGCTGGAAATCCAGACCACAGCAACTTCGAAATCTTAACAAATAAAATGAATAATGTACTAGTAAACAACAATAATCAAGTTGTAAACACTTCAATCTCCATAGCAGACAGGGAAATAATAAACAAAGAATCAATTCAGTACCAACCGATGCCAGCAATTCTTCAACCCACATCATTGTTAAATGCAAATGAAGAATTTCTATCACTTAAGAGGCTAAAAAACCTGTATTCCAACGGAACTTCGAAAATAGAACAACTAGAAAAAGGAAATCTCATCCACATTACAACCAGCTCAATAACAACTATTTGCCTAATATCAATAGTATTCACATTTGCCTACAAGTTATCTGGTAAATTAAGAAGTAAAACTGGAAACAAGAAAGATGAAGTCATATCAGCACCAATACCAGCTGAAGGAGCAAAAACCTATAATAATTGGAATAGAGGATATTGGAAAACATTTGAGGTCGTCGAACGAGGACGTTTGAAATTAAGGGAAGAGGAGTTAACGACAAATAAGCTGAAAGTCATGGTAGTTTGTTGATCCCATACCATCATGCTGACAACGCGTCTGCAGCGCGAGGTGTCTGGTTGCATCCGCTACGAGTGTTGACCTGTGGGAGCGAGTGGCGAGGTAAAGTGCTTGTGTTTGCAGTATTTTTATTATTAAGGCTCTAGATTTTAAGTGAAACTAAGTTTTTCTTTTCGAAGGCAGAATCGCTGCCGGTTCACAATTCAATAAAGAAAAAAATTAAAAAATATTCTAATGAATATTTTTTTTATATCGATGTAGATAAAATTAATTTAATTTATATTTTAATCATAAACAAAAAAAATCAGACCACAAATACCACGCTCACTTGCCCCTTGCTCTTTTTTCCATGTTTTTTTTAATTTTAAATATTGTCTTTTTAATATTATTTATATTTTTTTTTCTTTTGTTCTAGCTTGCACAGATATTAATACCAGTTTCCACTTGCACATATTTAAAATTATTTTCACTCATAGCTTGTACAAATGTAAATATGTTTCCACACAAATCTAAAAATTGTTTATTATTATTACCTGGCATTTATGTGTTATTATTTTTTTTGTTGTTTTTATTTTATCAATTTAAATTTTTTAAGTCTTTAAAAATTTGTTTACTGAAGCAAAACGGACCTTCTTGTACAAGAATAATTTCAGAGTGAATGGAATCTTCACTGATTCTCCCCCTTTCACATATTATTCTTATTTCCATGTACCATTTCGTTTAAGCTATCTCGTTCGACACGTACACTATAGACATGTTATACATAATATGCTCGCGCAGCTTGCAACACGTTTTTCCATAGGTCGTTGTCTGTGTATATTTATTGCAAAACAGATATCTGGTATGTGATACACAGTGGTGGATTTTGCTGTGGCTGGCCGCATACACATACCTGTTTGAATGCAAATAGGGGAAATAAATATATAAATCTATACTTGCCTGAATAGTGGGGTGTTTGCGCTGAATTTTTTCGTTCTGTGCATGTGCGCCTTGCTGTCGCCTTTTTGTGTCTATTGCTGATGAATACCATTATTTATCGTTACCGATATGAATTTTTCTTTTTAGCTTGCCGTTTGTTATTTTTTTTACGGTATCGGATTTTGGGCATTAAACTTTAGCTAGCATGTTTAATTCGTGAACAAAACAATCGTAGCTAGCATTGCACACACTTTATTCTTTCGTTAGCTTTAGCTCGCTAACCGACCATAGGAAAGAAAACCAGATACATATCCGGCTCGACACTGACCAAAATGCATCAACAGAAATTCCTTACTTCTTTTCTAAGGAGAGAAAAAAGGTTCTGTAAAAACAGAAGTAATTATATGTTATCTTATTTAATTGCTATCCTACCTGGCTGACATATAATATACCTTGCTCGTACTACCCTTCGCTGGCTGCATCAACTGGCAGTACACATATTTTCTGCACTGGCCTCTTTAGCTGTCCAATTTCTGTCTGCAGAATGACAGCTCTAACTAATCCATCCTTGCTCTTAAACAAGCTCACATATTCGTCCGATGGACCATTGAGCTGGCGGAAAGTTTTCTGAAGTAAATATAACGAGCTGACCTACCCTTAAGCTTTCCTTTTCCCTTCTCCATTTTTTTCGTTCTTGCAGCGTGACGAGGTACTCCTCTTGCCACCTTTTCCAGAAATAATTTAAACATTGTCTGTTCTTCATTCCATAGCTTAGCACACTCTGTTCTTGCCCATTCAGCTATTGAAAACGGTGGAGGTAGCACTATTGGCTCACCAATTAAAAAAATGACCTGGCATTAAAGCTTGCATTTCCATTGCATCATCATCACTGAGCGGATGAATGGGACGTGAGTTCAATATCACTTCGATCCCTATCAAAAGTGTCAAGAATTGTTCTGTATCCATCATACGTCGACCTGCTATCCTTTTCAAATGAAACTTCATCAATTTCACCGCCGCTTCATATATCCCCTCTCGATGTGGTGCGGCTAGAGTCATAAAAATCTAGTCTGTACCCCTTTGGCTTAACTTGCTGAATAGCTTATTCTCTTTCCATTCTTTCCCAGCGCGCTTGATTTGCCTTGCTGCACCAACGAAAGGTGTACCATTGTCGCTACACATTCGCTCACAATGTCCTCGCCGACTGACAAACCGATCATAACATAAGAGGAAAGCTGCTGACGTCAGCTCTCTAACAAGATCGATATGCACTGCTCGCGTCTTTAAGCACACGAACACAGCAACCCAAGATTTTCGCAGAGCTTTCCTTTTCCCTTGGCTATCCAAAACCTTTAAGGTAAATGGCCCAGCATAATCCACACCTGTATGGAGAAATGCTCTTCCAGAGCACTCTATCGGCTGGCAGATCAGACATTAATTGCTGTTCTAGCTTGTAGTTGTATCGTACACAGGTAACACATTTTTTTTTTTTTTTTTTTATAACTGCACGTTCCCAATGGGTTATGAATACCCTTTATATGTTTTTCTTAACACAGCGCGGGCATCCGGTGGAAGAAGTGAAACAAGGATAGGAAAGATGTGTGGCGCGATATTCTGAGACTAGACCTGGTTGTTGTCTCAGATTTATCTCCAGGGATGGCGGCTGAACTAATGCGGAGAGAATTACCGTGTCTTATTTATTTATGTCCCTTATGTTAGTGTTATGCCTAAACAGCATGTAATGAGCAAAGCAGCAACTTATTTTATGACAATTTTGAGAATTGTTTTTTTTTTTAAATGGAATATAAGAAGACATAGACAACGGCAGGAATCGAACATGCAACCACGAGGTTGACAGGCGAGCACACAACTATCGCGCCACGGCCACCCCCAGGTGTGTAGGTATCTCCTTAGCAGCTGCTAGCCTTGAGTTATTCGGAATTATTACCGGATGTCTCAACTCATAGTCACCAGAAGCTCTATCTAATCGCCCTCCAACTCGCAGTATGCTCTCATCATCACAAACTGGTTTGAGTGCCCCTATCTTGGTATGTTCCGTTAGCTTATCCTCCATGTGCAGATATGCTATATATTTAGCGTATACCTCTGCTTGAGCTTGCTTTATAAAGATGCGCATTGATGATGCCCTTTCTTCAATTGTCAAAATCGTAGGTATCACATCGCCCCTTGCTGGTCTTGGTACTCTTACCCCTTGCTTGCGATGCTTAACTCTAGTCAGTAACCTGGATATATAATGAAATATATTTATAACCGAGTATACTGGCCGATTTTTCCAAACTACTCGCGTATTCTTCTATTGGAATAATAGCTTGCTCTGCCGGCATCCATATGCATATAGCCTTTCTTAATGTTACGGCAACGCACACATGCATTTCATCAGCTGCAGTGAGTGGAACCTCCCTTGCTCTATTATTAGTTGGCCATTTTATTTCTGGACAACATAACCAATCAGGTTCATGCATCCACAGCTTGCGTTTAACAAGTCGGCTGGATTCTCCTTTGTCCCGACGCAGTGGGCCCAAATGCCATTTTGCGTCTCAAAAATGCTTTTTTCGAAATTATTGTGGAAGCTGAAATTTGTATGCAAATTAACCAAGAAAATGTCAAATGTTGTACTGCAGTAAAATTTTAATGAATTAAATTGCATGATTTAATGATTTGGCTACCTAAAGTGGTCGCCACACGCAACCCTATATGAATGACGCAATGCAGAAGGTTTTTAATAGAGTTTTCGTTAAGTTTTATATAATGTGTTCACACAATTATTATATATTGCCCTTTTTGAACAATGGCAATATATGTTCCATAAAGTACGAGCAAAAAAACTCCCATAAAATTTACTTTGTTTTTCTATTTGCCTCTAAACTATGTTGTTACACTCGCAATCGTAGGACTCCGTTAAATATGCATGTTTCTCAAATGAATGTAATGTTTTAAAGAAACCAGGGACGTGGATGAAGCAAAATGGCACTAGTTGCCCTTTTTAACTGGTAAGAGTTTCTTGCTTTTTGTCGTAGGCTGAGGTAAGCGCGTCGGATCCAGGATAATACTAAAGAAGCAACTAACTTTAGTGTATTTGAGGTTCTTTATTCACAATTGCGATTATTTATACACTTAAAATAAATTAAGTACATTTACGGCTGATTTCTTGACAAAGTTATAAAATCAATTTAAAACTCGATCTAATAGTTCTCGGTTTATCTTTAGAACTAATTTAAAAAAAAAATTAGAACTCGGTTATCTTCACTTCAAATACTATAGAACTAAAATTATTTTTGAGTTTTAAGAACTTTAGTTCTCGGTCTTAAAAACTAAGTTCTAAGGAATATTTTTTAGCTTTTTAGTCACCCGGTGATTTATTTTGACAAAAAATTCTGATTTTTTTATAATTATTGAAAAAAAAACGTAGAAGTGTTTCAAGATTTAATTGGTTTGTATGAAAATGATTACATATATATATGTATATATACACTGCCGCTCATCTGAAAGGGTTCAACTGTTTTTTGTACCTTACTGTTAGCCTCTCTCCGTATAGATTTCAATGATACATCTTTTTTATATATGTATGTAATGAAATATCATCATTATACGCTTATTTTGAGAGAAAAAAAAATCATAAAGCTTACCGTTATTCTCACACGATAGCTAGACCAAATGCATTCATAAAACCAAACATATTCTTTGGATTATCTGAATAGGTTAAACAGCAAAAACTTTTGTTAACATTGAAATTCGTCGAAAATGGGTCGCGGAAAATCCTTAAGTGAAAAGGAAAAGCGCAAAATAAAAGCATTTCGAGAATTAGGAATGAACCAAGGACACATCGCGAAAAAAATTAAAAGAAGTCAAAATATATTTAGTAATTAATTGTGAAATGTCGAAAAGTATGGACAAAATATGGAATGTGGAAATTATAGGGCCACATCAAGAACCGATAGACATGCAGTAATCAGAGCAGCTTCCAATTCTCATGACTCCGCGTCAAAAATCAAAATAAAAACCGTTGTAGAATGTATTTTTCAATTTTTTTAAACTGACAGATAAAATAGTTTGCACGTTGAGCGAAAAGCAACCTTCCCGGTATATACATGATAGGGGTATTCACGATCCAGTGCAACTTGTAAAAAGCACCACACGACAATCGTCTGCAAGTAACTGAAGCACTTCGATGAGCATCGTTTTCCTCAAGCGAAATCGTCATCGATATCGTCCCAGTAATGGTAGCACGTTGGGACATATAATAAATGCCCATTTCTTTAACATAAATTTCTTTCTTTTCATTTTAAATCAAAATAAAAAAAAAGAACTGATCTTATTTAATATAAAAAGAATACATCACATACCTACATTAATGAAACAATTTTTTTTTGCTGAAGAAACAAAATTATAGTTAAACCGAGTTCTAACGAGCTAGACCCCCAATTTTGAGGGCCAGATAAATCGAAGTTCTAAATTTGAAGAAATAAGTTAGATCTCAATCAAGTTCTATTTTTTCGTTAAACCGAGTTTTAGGGGTTAGAACTTCTCAAGATATTAGCTGTTAGTTTATTTCGAAATAAAATTTTAATACATTCATTGGTCTTAGAACTAGCTTTATAAAATTGCAAATTCATATAATCTTATATTAAATTGACTAAGATAGCAGGATCCACTAAACCACAGTCTGAGATAGCAGACGTCACTAAACCACATTTTGAAATAGCAGATGTCACTAAACCACAATCTGAGATAGCAGATGTCACTAAATCACAGTCTGAGATAGCAGACGTCACTTAACCACAATCTGAAATAGCAGATGTCAGCAAACCACAATCTGAGATAGCAGATGTCACTAACTACATTAAACCTGGGATTCCACTGTCCTTTCTGGAATCTTTCAAAAAGTGAAGTTTTACCAAGTACTCCAGATTGGTACTTTTACTACTAGGGTGAACTCGGTTTTATGCAGTTCGTCTACTCTACTTATAAATATTTCCGTTTGTACTGAGTGTGAGCTCTTAGTTCACAGAAAAACTGGTAGTCATATTTCATACCGAACACTACTATCTGATATGCAAAGGTAGGTAGTAGGTATTATAGTAGTATTCTACCACTGGTGCGGTGTTTGGTATGGTCGGGAAGTACTAGAATTAATGTTATATTCAGAATGATGCTATCTGGTCAGCAAATGTATGTAGTGGGTACTATAGTTATAATCGGTGGTGGTGTTGTTAGCTGTAATTGATCTTATCCAACGGTGTCCATCTATCCGCAAGAGGCGCAATAGTATAAGAATGGGATTCCAAGTTTCAGGAATCATCGGGCGTTCTATCGTGTGTCGTAACCCACTCCATCGGTGTCCATCGGTGATATCCGCAAGAGGCGCCGTAGTATTAGGATGGGATTCCAAGTTTCAGCAATCATCGGGTGCTACCCGCAATAGGCGCGGTAGTATAAGGATGTGATTCCAAGTTTTAGGAATCATCGGTCGGTCTGTTTCGTGGTGTAACCCACTCCATCGGTGTCCATCGGTGTCCATCGGTGCTACCCGCAATAGGCGCGTAGTATTAGGATGGGATTCCAAGTTTCAGGAATCATCGGCCGGTCTATCGTGTGGTGTAGCCCACTCCATCGGTGTCCATTGGTGCTACCCGCAATAGGCGCGGTAGTATTAGGGTGGGATTCCAAGTTTCAGGAATCATCGGTCGGTCTGTTGTGTGGTGTAACCTACTCCATCGGTGTCCATCTGTGCTACCCGCAATATGCGCGGTAGTATTAGGATGGGATTGCAAGTTTCAAGAATCATCGGTCGGTATATCGTGTGGTGTAACCCACTCCAGCGGTGCTACCCGCAATAGGCGCAATAGGCGGGATTCCCAGTTTCAGGAATCATCGGTCGGTCTATCGTGTGGTGTAACCCACTCCATCGGTGTCCATCGGCGCTACCCGCGATAGTAAACGGGTCTTCCTTGGTGGCTATAATTTTTTAACAGGTCGGTTGTTTGAGGTTGATGATTGGCTCAATTGTCTGTATGTGTCCTCGTCGGGTAGTGGCAAGGTCTTTTCTGGAGTTTGTGGAGGATCGTCTCAAATATTGTCGTTGTGGACTGCCCACTTTTTGAATGATGTTGCTTGTGTACGGTCGTTTTTTGAATTTTACGTTCCGGTTATTATTTTTTCCTCCGCCAGAGCTCCCATCTGCTGGATGTGTCTCATTTTTGTCTGTACTGGGATGGGTGGCACTATGGTCTCTGCGCACAAGATATCCACTGGCTTCTTAGGTATGGTCCGTTGACAAATATACTGTTTGAAATCTTCACCTTCACTTTTGCGTTTCGACCTCCTTATTTTGCTTACGACTGGTGAGGTGTTCGTTTCCATGGCTTTTGATTGAATGAGGTTCAGGTTTTCTTACTGACCTGATTTTATCTTCTGAATGTGAGTACGATATTCCACTATTTCTTCATATGACAGCCGGTCTATATTTACTAGGGTGCAAAGTTGATTTTCCCATAGTTACTGGCCTTTATCAATGGTCTGCCGGCCATTCTAGTACGTCTACGCCAATGATTGCATCTTGCTCTAAGTTCTTTAAAAATGTCAGATCGCAATGAATCTTCATTTTATCCAGAACGAACGCCAGAGAATAGTGTTCCCTTGTGACTACTGGGTCGCCATTCGCCAATTTAATATCAATGTGCTCATATCAGATCGCTACGTCCAGGTCTTGCAGTTTCCTTTTAATTGCTGTTCCAATGAATGAGTTTTTTGAACCAGTGTCAATGAGAGCATAAAAAGTCAGCCCCCCAATTTTTATTTGAACAATTTACCTAGGATCTTTCCATGGTTCGGTGGTCAATTTTTCCTGAACTGGTGACTCCTTTTTCCGAATCGGTCAGCTACGGTAGTTCTAGCTATCTGTCCAACAGTACCAACTGAACTATGATTCCTGTTGACTTTTCGGTGTACTATCTTCTTGTAACTTGGACGTGTAAGGGTTTTCTTTTTAGGTTTTACTGGGTCATGGCTGGTTCGTTCTACTATTGCTACTTGATGTTGATTGCCTGTCTGTACTTCCAGTACTATAGGTGAGATCGGTTGATCTGGTATCTGGTTGCTTACGGCGGCCGTTCAGTTATTTAAATTCGGCAGAGTTCTTCCCTGTTTATGGCAAGGACAATCTTTAGTCAGGCGGCCATCTTCTCCACAGAAGGAACAGAAAGTCGGAATGGTCCGTTGCATTGGTTTTTCTGTTATCCTCGTTGCGTACAGTGCCAGCAATGAGTATACCGGTCATACAAGGTCGAAATATGTCTGGTGGAAGGTTGTGCATTTGGTGCTCCCAAGGTTTGTTGGTTTCTAGTGGGATGATGCAGGTTTGTTGTTACAACCGGTCTTTGATTTCGTTCTTCTAACCTTACGAACTCTAGTTCTTCTGTGAGTTTGGTTAGTTCTTCGAGTGTTTGGAAATCTTTCCTACGAATATATAATCGATATTCGGTTCGAAGACTGTCGTAAATCCTTTCCACATTTTCATTTAAGGTCATTATTGGGTCTTGTCGGATAAGGTATTCCATAGCTCGGATGAAATCCTTTGCAGATCCTCGAGGTCCTTGTCTTTTCCGCATTATTTCATCTTCTAATTTATGGATGAAGCCAGTTGGCAGAAAATAGCGGAGGAATGCTTGACGAAATTGTTCACATGTTTGAAACTTTTCTCGGTGTATTCGAAGCCATTCTAGAGCAGGCCCTCGGTTTATTTCTGGAATTGTTCTCAGGATCTGGTCTAATGGGATAGAGTAACACGTTATCAATTCTTCAATATGAATTCAAGAGCATTTCCTGAGGCATCAAATCGTAAACCCCATTTGCGGACGGTATTCATGGTTTCGGCTTCATAACTCAAGTGCATTTTTCGGGGACTTGGTCCATTCATTTGGTCTGGTCGTGGTAGCATAGAATCAGATTGGCGGGTAATTGGTTCACTTGGCACTTCCCTACTCCAGGTATTTACGGTACGGCTAGATAATTCGATCTAGGATTCTCGGGCACTATTCACAGCCATGAAGTCGTCTGGTTTCGGAAAGGTCTGAGGCGGTGGTTCGACTTCATCTCGGAATATCCTTTCTTGAACTAGTTGTGATATTTACTCACAGAGATTCTGGGTTGAACGGTGGGTACGGGAATTTTTAATGAAGGTGCTGAATTGTCGGAGTGTGGCTACGGTTCCACGAGTGTCTTACTCCTTTAGTGTCATCTTTTCAAGCAATTCTTGCTTTTTAAGTATATCCATGCAATATGGGTAGTAACACCAAAGGCATCAACGGAGTTTTCCATTTTGCTATAAAGATGGTGTAGATCGGAGTAAACTGGAATGGTCTGGTTAATTTCAATTAACGGAAGGCTTAACCTTACTGGAATACAGGAGCGTTTGGAACGCTTATTCGGAATGGACACCAACGAGGGTTGGTTCTTATGGAATGGTCGGTTGGTACGGTATGGGCGGGTGAATCAACCTCAATGATGTCGCTGCTCTGGCGCCATTTTGTAAGAGTTTCTGGCTTTTTGTCGTAGGCTGAGGTAAGCTCGTCGGATTCAGGATATTACTAAACAAGCAACTAACTTTAGTGTATTTGAGGTTCTTTATTCACAGTTCCGATTATTTATACACTTTTACAATAAACTTAGTACATTCAGTTTATTTCAAAATAAAATTTTAATACATTTATTGGTCTTAGAACTAGCTTTATAAAATTCCAAATTCATATAATCTTATATTAACTTGACTGAGATAGCAGGATCCACTAAACCACAGTCTGAGACAGCAGACCTCACTAAACCGCAATCTGAGATAGCAGATGTCACTAAACCACAATCTGAGATAGCAGATGTCACTAAATCACAGTCTGAGATAGCAGACGTCACTTAACCACAATCTGAAATAGCAGATGTCAGCAAACCACAATCTGAGATAGCAGATGTCACTAACTACATTAAACCTGGGATTCCACTGTCCTTTCTGGAATCTTTCAAAAAGTGAAGTTTTACCAAGTACTTCAGATTGGTACTTTTACTACTAGGGTGAACTCGGTTTTATGCAGTTCGTCTACTCTACTTATAAATATTTCCGTTTGTACTGAGTGTGAGCTCTAAGTTCACAGAAAAACTGGTAGTCATATTTCATACCGAACACTACTATCTGATATGCAAATGTAGGTAGTAGGTAATATAGTAGTATTCTACCACTGGTGCGGTGTTTGGTATGGTCGGGAAGTACTAGAATTAATGTTATATTCAGAATGATGCTATCTGGTCAGCAAATGTATGTAGTGGGTACTATAGTAATAATCGGTGGTGGTGTTGTTAGCTGTAATTGATCTTATCCAACGGTGTCCATCTATCCGCAAGAGGCGCAATAGTATAAGGATGGGATTCCAAGTTTCAGGAATCATCGGGCGTTCTATCGTGTGTCGTAACCCACTCCATCGGTGTCCATCGGTACTACCCGCAATAGGCGCGGTAGTATTAGGATGGGATTGCAAGTTTCAAGAATCATCGGTCGGTATATCGTGTGGTGTAGCCCACTCCATCGGTGTCCATTGGTGCTACCCGCAATAGGCGTGGTAGTATTAGGGTGGGATTCCAAGTTTCAGGAATCATCGGTCGGTCTGTTGTGTGGTGTAACCTACTCCATCGGTGCTACCCGCAATATGCGCGGTAGTATTAGGATGGGATTGCAAGTTTCAAGAATCATCGGTCGGTATATCGCGTGGTGTAACCCACTCCATCGGTGTCCATCGGTGCTACCCGCAATAGGCGCAATAGGCGGGATTCCCAGTTTCAGGAATCATCGGTCGGTCTATCGTGTGGTGTAACCCACTCCATCGGTGTCCATCGGCGCTACCCGCGATAGTAAACGGGTCTTCCTTGGTGGCTATAATTTTTGAACAGGTCGGTTGTTTGAGGTTGATGATTGGCTCAATTTGCCTGTATGTGTCCTTGTCGGGTAGTGGCAAGGTCTTTTCTGGAGTTTGTGGAGGATCGTCTCTCAAATATTGTCGTTGTGGACTGCCCACTTTTTGAAGGATGTTGCTTGTGTACGGTCGTTTTTTGAATTTTACGTTCCGGTTATTATTTTTTCCTCCGCCAGAGCTCCCATCTGCTGGATCTGTCTCATTTTTGTCTGTACTGGGATGGGTGGCACTATGGTCTCTGCGCACAAGATATCCACTGGCTTCTTAGGTATGGTCCGTTGACAAATATACTGTTTGAAATCTTCACCTTCACTTTTGCGTTTCGACCTCCTTATTTTGCTTACGACTGGTGAGGTGTTCGTTTCCATGGCTTTTGATTGAATGAGGTTCAGTTTTTCTTACTGACCTGATTTTATCTTCTGAATGTGAGTACGATATTCCACTATTTCTTCATATGACAGCCGGTCTATATTTACTAGGGTGCAAAGTTGATTTTCCCATAGTTGCTGGCCTTTATCAATGGTCTGCCGGCCATGGATATGGTAAATTTCGCTTGTTCTAGTACGTCTACGCCAATGATTGCATCTTGCTCTAAGTTCTTTAAAAATGTCAGATCGCAATGAATCTTCATTTTATCCAGAACGAACGCCAGAGAATAGTGTTCCCTTGTGACTACTGGGTCGCCATTCGCCAATTTAATATCAATGTGCTCATATCAGATCGGTACGTCCAGGTCTTGCAGTTTCCTTTTAATTGCTGTTCCAATGAATGAGTTTTTTGAACCAGTGTCAATGAGATCATAAAAAGTCAGCCCCTCAATTTTTATTTGAACAATGTACCTAGGATCTTTCCATGGTTCGGTGGTCAATTTTTCCTGAACTGGTGACTCCTTTTTCCGAATCGGTCAGCTACGGTAGTTCTAGCTATCTGTCCAACAGTACCAACTGAAGTATGATTCCTGTTGACTTTTCGGTGTACTATCTTCTTGTAACTTGGACGTGTAAGGATTTTCTTTTTAGGTTTTACTGGGTCATGGCTGGTTCGTTCTACTATTGCTACTTGATGTTGATTGCCTGTCTGTACTTCCAGTACTATAGGTGAGCTTGGTTGATCTGGTATCTGGCTGCTTACGGCGGCCGTTCAGTTATTTAAATTCGGCAGAGTTCTTCCCTGTTTATGGCAAGGACAATCTTTAGTCAGGCGGCCATCTTCTCCACAGAAGGAACAGAAAGTCGGAATGGTCGGTTGCATTGGTGTTTCTGGTATCCTCGTTGCGTACAGTGCCAGCAATGAGTATACCGGTCATACAAGGTCGAAATATGTCTGGTGGAAGGTTGTGCATTTGGTGTTCCCAAGGTTTGTTGGTTTCTAGTGGGATGATGCAGGTTTGTTGTTACAACCGGTCTTTGATTTCGTTCTTCTAACCTTACGAATTCTAGATCTTCTGTGAGTTTGGTTAGTTCTTCGAGCGTTTGGAAATCTTTCCTACGAATATATAATCGATATTCGGTTCGAAGACTGTCGTAAATCCTTTCCACATTTTCATTTAAGGTCATTATTGGGTCTTGTCGGATAAGGTATTCCATAGCTCGGATGAAATCCTTTGCAGATCCTCGAGGTCATTGTCTTTTCCGCATTATTTCATCTTCTAATTTATGGATGAAGCCAGTTGGCAGAAAATAGCGGAGGAATGCTTGACGAAATTGTTCACATGTTTGAAACTTTTCTCGGTGTATTCGAAGCCATTCTAGAGCAGGCCCTCGGTATATTTCTGGAATTGTTCTCAGGATCTGGTCTAATGGGATAGAGTAACACGTTATCAATTCTTCAATATGAATTCAAGAGGATTTCCTGAGGCATCAAATCGTAAACCCCATTTGCGGACGGTATTCATAGTTTCGGCTTCATAACTCAAGTACATTTTTCGGGGACTTGGTCCATTCATTTGGTCTGGTCGTGGTAGCATAGAATCAGATTGGCGGGTAATTGGTTCATTTGGCACTTCCCTACTCCAGGTATTTACGGTACGGCTAGCAAATTCGATCTGGGATTCTCGGGCACTATTCACAGCCATGAAGTCGTCTGGTTTCGGAAAGGTCTGAGGCGGTGGTTCGACTTCATCTCGGAATATCCTTTCTTGAACTAGTTGTGATATTTACTCACAGAGATTCTGGGTTGAACGGTGGGTACGGGAATTTTTAATGAAGGTGCTGAATTGTTGTCGGAGTGTGGCTACGGTTCCACGAGTGTCTTACTCCTTTAGTGTCATCTTTTCAAGCAATTCTTGCTTTTTCAGTATATCCATGCAATATGGGTAGTAACACCAAAGGCATCAACGGAGTTTTCCATTTTGCTACAAAGATGGTGTAGATCGGAGTAAACTGGAATGGTCTGGTTAATTTCAATTAACGGAAGGCTAAACCTTACTGGAATACAGGAGCGTTTGGAACGCTTATTCGGAATGGACACCAACGAGGGTTGATTCTTAAGGAATGATCAGTTGGTACGGTATGGGCGGGTGAATCAACCTCAATGATGTCGCTGCTCTGGCGCCATTTTGTAAGAGTTTCTTGCTTTTTGTCGTAGGCTGAGGTAAGCTCGTCGGATTCAGAATATTACTAAAGAAGCATCTAACTTTAGTGTATTTGAGGTTCTTTATTCACAGTTCCGATTATTTATACACTTTTACAATAAACTTAGTACATTTAGTTTATTTCAAAATAAAATTTTAATACATTTATTGGTCTTAGAACAAGCTTTATAAAATTCCAAATTCATATAATCTTATATTAACTTGACTGAGATAGCAGGATCCACTAAACCACAGTCTGAGATAGCAGACCTCACTAAACCGCAATCTGAGATAGCAGATGTCACTAAACCACAATCTGAGATAGCAGATGTCACTAAATCACAGTCTGAGATAGCAGACGTCACTTAACCACAATCTGAAATAGCAGATGTCAGCAAACCACAATCTGAGATAGCAGATGTCACTAACTACATTAAACCTGGGATTCCACTGTCCTTTCTGGAATCTTTCAAAAAGTGAAGTTTTACCAAGTACTCCAGATTGGTACTTTTACTACTAGGGTGAACTCGGTTTTATGCAGTTCGTCTACTCTACTTATAAATATTTCCGTTTGTACTGAGTGTGAGCTCTAAGTTCACAGAAAAACTGGTAGTCATATTTCATACCGAACACTACTATCTGATATGCAAATGTAGGTAGTAGGTAATATAGTAGTATTCTACCACTGGTGCGGTGTTTGGTATGGTCGGGAAGTACTAGAATTAATGTTATATTCAGAATGATGCTATCTGGTCAGCAAATGTATGTAGTGGGTACTATAGTAATAATCGGTGGTGGTGTTGTTAGCTGTAATTGATCTTATCCAACGGTGTCCATCTATCCGCAAGAGGCGCAATAGTATAAGGATGGGATTCCAAGTTTCAGGAATCATCGGGCGTTCTATCGTGTGTCGTAACCCACTCCATCGGTGTCCATCGGTACTACCCGCAATAGGCGCGGTAGTATTAGGATGGGATTGCAAGTTTCAAGAATCATCGGTCGGTATATCGTGTGGTGTAGCCCACTCCATCGGTGTCCATTGGTGCTACCCGCAATAGGCGCGGTAGTATTAGGGTGGGATTCCAAGTTTCAGGAATCATCGGTCGGTCTGTTGTGTGGTGTAACCTACTCCATCGGTGCTACCCGCAATATGCGCGGTAGTATTAGGATGGGATTGCAAGTTTCAAGAATCATCGGTCGGTATATCGCGTGGTGTAACCCACTCCATCGGTGTCCATCGGTGCTACCCGCAATAGGCGGGATTCCCAGTTTCAGGAATCATCGGTCGGTCTATCGTGTGGTGTAACCCACTCCATCGGTGTCCATCGGCGCTACCCGCGATAGTAAACGGGTCTTCCTTGGTGGCTATAATTTTTGAACAGGTCGGTTGTTTGAGGTTGATGATTGGCTCAATTTGCCTGTATGTGTCCTTGTCGGGTTGTGGCAAGGTCTTTTCTGGAGTTTGTGGAGGATCGTCTCTCAAATATTGTCGTTGTGGACTGCCCACTTTTTGAAGGATGTTGCTTGTGTACGGTCGTTTTTTGAATTTTACGTTCCGGTTATTATTTTTTCCTCCGCCAGAGCTCCGCAATAGGCGCAATAGGCGGGATTCCCAGTTTCAGGAATCATCGGTCGGTCTATCGTGTGGTGTAACCCACTCCATCGGTGTCCATCGGCGGTACCCGCGATAGTAAACGGGTCTTCCTTGGTGGCTATAATTTTTGAACAGGTCGGTTGTTTGAGGTTGATGATTGGCTCAATTTGCCTGTATGTGTCCTTGTCGGGTAGTGGCAAGGTCTTTTCTGGAGTTTGTGGAGGATCGTCTCTGGGATTGCAAGTTTCAAGAATCATCGGTCGGTATATCGTGTGGTGTAGCCCACTCCATCGGTGTCCATTGGTGCTACCCGCAATAGGCGCGGTAGTATTAGGGTGGGATTCCAAGTTTCAGGAATCATCGGTCGGTCTGTTGTGTGGTGTAACCTACTCCATCGGTGCTACCCGCAATATGCGCGGTAGTATTAGGATGGGATTGCAAGTTTCAAGAATCATCGGTCGGTATATCGCGTGGTGTAACCCACTCCATCGGTGTCCATCGGTGCTACCCGCAATAGGCGGGATTCCCAGTTTCAGGAATCATCGGTCGGTCTATCGTGTGGTGTAACCCACTCCATCGGTGTCCATCGGCGCTACCCGCGATAGTAAACGGGTCTTCCTTGGTGGCTATAATTTTTGAACAGGTCGGTTGTTTGAGGTTGATGATTGGCTCAATTTGCCTGTATGTGTCCTTGTCGGGTTGTGGCAAGGTCTTTTCTGGAGTTTGTGGAGGATCGTCTCTCAAATATTGTCGTTGTGGACTGCCCACTTTTTGAAGGATGTTGCTTGTGTACGGTCGTTTTTTGAATTTTACGTTCCGGTTATTATTTTTTCCTCCGCCAGAGCTCCCATCTGCTGGATTTGTCTCATTTTTGTCTGTACTGGGATGGGTGGCACTATGGTCTCTGCGCACAAGATATCCACTGGCTTCTTAGGTATGGTCCGTTGACAAATATACTGTTTGAAATCTTCACCTTCACTTTTGCGTTTCGACCTCCTTATTTTGCTTACGACTGGTGAGGTGTTCGTTTCCATGGCTTTTGATTGAATGAGGTTCAGGTTTTCTTACTGATCTGATTTTATCTTCTGAATGTGAGTACGATATTCCACTATTTCTTCATATGACAGCCGGTCTATATTTACTAGGGTGCAAAGTTGATTTTCCCATAGTTGCTGGCCTTTATCAATGGTCTGTCGGCCATGGATATGGTAAATTTCGCTTGTTCTAGTACGTCTACGCCAATGATTGCATCTTGCTCTAAGTTCTTTAAAAATGTCAGATCGCAATGAATCTTCATTTTATCCAGAACGAACGCCAGAGAATAGTGTTCCCTTGTGACTACTGGGTCGCCATTCGCCAATTTAATATCAATGTGCTCATATCAGATCGGTACGTCCAGGTCTTGCAGTTTCCTTTTAATTGCTGTTCCAATGAATGAGTTTTTTGAACCAGTGTCAATGAGATCATAAAAAGTCAGCCCCCCAATTTTTATTTGAACAATGTACCTAGGATCTTTCCATGGTTCGGTGGTCAATTTTTCCTGAACTGGTGACTCCTTTTTCCGAATCGGTCAGCTACGGTAGTTCTAGCTATCTGTCCAACAGTACCAACTGAAGTATGATTCCTGTTGACTTTTCGGTGTACTATCTTCTTGTAACTTGGACGTGTAAGGATTTTCTTTTTAGGTTTTACTGGGTCATGGCTGGTTCGTTCTACTATTGCTACTTGATGTTGATTGCCTGTCTGTACTTCCAGTACTATAGGTGAGCTTGGTTGATCTGGTATCTGGCTGCTTACGGCGGCCGTTCAGTTATTTAAATTCGGCAGAGTTCTTCCCTGTTTATGGCAAGGACAATCTTTAGTCAGGCGGCCATCTTCTCCACAGAAGGAACAGAAAGTCGGAATGGTCGGTTGCATTGGTGTTTCTGGTATCCTCGTTGCGTACAGTGCCAGCAATGAGTAAACCGGTCATACAAGGTCGAAATATGTCTGGTGGAAGGTTGTGCATTTGGTGTTCCCAAGGTTTGTTGGTTTCTAGTGGGATGATGCAGGTTTGTTGTTACAACCGGTCTTTGATTTCGTTCTTCTAACCTTACGAATTCTAGATCTTCTGTGAGTTTGGTTAGTTCTTCGAGCGTTTGGAAATCTTTCCTACGAATATATAATCGATATTCGGTTCGAAGACTGTCGTAAATCCTTTCCACATTTTCATTTAAGGTCATTATTGGGTCTTGTCGGATAAGGTATTCCATAGCTCGGATGAAATCCTTTGCAGATCCTCGAGGTCATTGTCTTTTCCGCATTATTTCATCTTCTAATTTATGGATGAAGCCAGTTGGCAGAAAATAGCGGAGGAATGCTTCACGAAATTGTTCACATGTTTGAAACTTTTCTCGGTGTATTCGAAGCCATTCTAGAGCAGGCCCTCGGTATATTTCTGGAATTGTTCTCAGAATCTGGTCTAATGGGATAGAGTAACACGTTATCAATTCTTCAATATGAATTCAAGAGGATTTCCTGAGGCATCAAATCGTAAACCCCATTTGCGGACGGTATTCATAGTTTCGGCTTCATAACTCAAGTACATTTTTCGGGGACTTGGTCCATTCATTTGGTCTGGTCGTGGTAGCATAGAATCAGATTGGCGGGTAATTGGTTCACTTGGCACTTCCCTACTCCAGGTATTTACGGTACGGCTAGCAAATTCGATCTGGGATTCTCGGGCACTATTCACAGCCATGAAGTCGTCTGGTTTCGGAAAGGTCTGAGGCGGTGGTTCGACTTCATCTCGGAATATCCTTTCTTGAACTAGTTGTGATATTTACTCACAGAGATTCTGGGTTGAACGGTGGGTACGGGAATTTTTAATGAAGGTGCTGAATTGTTGTCGGAGTGTGGCTACGGTTCCACGAGTGTCTTACTCCTTTAGTGTCATCTTTTCAAGCAATTCTTGCTTTTTCAGTATATCCATGCAATATGGGTAGTAACACCAAATGCATCAACGGAGTTTTCCATTTTGCTATAAAGATGGTGTAGATCGGAGTAAACTGGAATGGTCTGGTTAATTTCAATTAACGGAAGGCTAAACCTTACTGGAATACAGGAGCGTTTGGAACGCTTATTCGGAATGGACACCAACGAGGGTTGGTTCTTAAGGAATGATCGGTTGGTACGGTATGGGCGGGTGAATCAACCTCAATGATGTCGCTGCTCTGGCGCCATTTTGTAAGAGTTTCTTGCTTTTTGTCGTAGGCTGAGGTAAGCTCGTCGGATTCAGGATATTACTAAAGAAGCAACTAACTTTAGTGTATTTGAGGTTCTTTATTCACAGTTCCGATTATTTATACACTTTTACAATAAACTTAGTACATTTAGTTTATTTCAAAATAAAATTTTAATACATTTATTGGTCTTAGAACTAGCTTTATAAAATTCCAAATTCATATAATCTTATATTAACTTGACTGAGATAGCAGGATCCACTAAACCACAGTCTGAGATAGCAGACCTCACTAAACCGCAATCTGAGATAGCAGATGTCACTAAACCACAATCTGAGATAGCAGATGTCACTAAATCACAGTCTGAGATAGCAGACGTCACTTAACCACAATCTGAAATAGCAGATGTCAGCAAACCACAATCTGAGATAGCAGATGTCACTAACTACATTAAACCTGGGATTCCACTGTCCTTTCTGGAATCTTTCAAAAAGTGAAGTTTTACCAAGTACTCCAGATTGGTACTTTTACTACTAGGGTGAACTCGGTTTTATGCAGTTCCTCTACTCTACTTATAAATATTTCCGTTTGTACTGAGTGTGAGCTCTAAGTTCACAGAAAAACTGGTAGTCATATTTCATACCGAACACTACTATCTGATATGCAAATGTAGGTAGTAGGTACTATAGTAGTATTCTACCACTGGTGCGGTGTTTGGTATGGTCGGGAAGTACAAGAATTAATGTTATATTCAGAATGATGCTATCTGGTCAGCAAATGTATGTAGTGGGTACTATAGTAATAATCGGTGGTGGTGTTGTTAGCTGTAATTGATCTTATCCAACGGTGTCCATCTATCCGCAAGAGGCGCAATAGTATAAGGATGGGATTCCAAGTTTCAGGAATCATCGGGCGTTCTATCGTGTGTCGTAACCCGCTCCATCGGTGTCCATCGGTACTACCCGCAATAGGCGCGTAGTATTAGGATGGGATTCCAAGTTTCATCGGCCGGTCTATCGTGTGGTGTAGCCCACTCCATCGATGTCCATTGGTGCTACCCGCAATAGGCGCGGTAGTATTAGGGTGGGATTCCAAGTTTCAGGAATCATCGGTCGGTCTGTTGTGGGGTGTAACCTACTCCATCGATGTCCATCGGTGCTTCCCGCAATATGCGCGGTAGTATTAGGATGGGATTGCAAGTTTCAAGAATCATCGGTCGGTATATCGCGTGGTGTAACCCACTCCATCGGTGTCCATCGGTGCTACCCGCAATAGGCGCAATAGGCGGGATTCCCAGTTTCAGGAATCATCGGTCGGTCTATCGTGTGGTGTAACCCACTCCATCGGTGTCCATCGGCGCTACCCGCGATAGTAAACGGGTCTTCCTTGGTGGCTATAATTTTTGAACAGGTCGGTTGTTTGAGGTTGATGATTGGCTCAATTTGCCTGTATGTGTCCTTGTCGGGTAGTGGCAAGGTCTTTTCTGGAGTTTGTGGAGGATCGTCTCTCAAATATTGTCGTTGTGGACTGCCCACTTTTTGAAGGATGTTGCTTGTGTTCGGTCGTTTTTTGAATTTTACGTTCCGTTTATTATTTTTTCCTCCGCCAGAGCTCCCATCTGCTGGATCTGTCTCACTTTTGTCTGTACTGGGATGGGTGGCACTATGGTCTCTGCGCACAAGATATCCACTGGCTTCTTAGGTATGGTCCGTTGACAAATATACTGTTTGAAATCTTCACCTTCACTTTTGCGTTTCGACCTCCTTATTTTGCTTACGACTGGTGAGGTGTTCGTTTCCATGGCTTTTGATTGAATGAGGTTCAGGTTTTCTTACTGACCTGATTTTATCTTCTGAATGTGAGTACGATATTCCACTATTTCTTCATATGACAGCCGGTCTATATTTACTAGGGTGCAAAGTTGATTTTCCCATAGTTGCTGGCCTTTATCAATGGTCTGCCGGCCATGGATATGGTAAATTTCACTTGTTCTAGTACGTCTACGCCAATGATTGCATCTTGCTCTAAGTTCTTTAAAAATGTCAGATCGCAATGAATCTTCATTTTATCCAGAACGAACGCCAGAGAATAGTGTTCCCTTGTGACTACTGGGTCGCCATTCGCCAATTTAATATCAATGTGCTCATATCAGATCGGTACGTCCAGGTCTTGCAGTTTCCTTTTAATTGCTGTTCCAATGAATGAGTTTTTTGAACCAGTGTCAATGAGATCATAAAAAGTCAGCCCCCCAATTTTTATTTGAACAATGTACCTAGGATCTTTCCATGGTTCGGTGGTCAATTTTTCCTGAACTGGTGACTCCTTTTTCCGAATCGGTCAGCTACGGTAGTTCTAGCTATCTGTCCAACAGTACCAACTGAAGTATGATTCCTGTTGACTTTTCGGTGTACTATCTTCTTGTAACTTGGACGTGTAAGGATTTTCTTTTTAGGTTTTACTGGGTCATGGCTGGTTCGTTCTACTATTGCTACTTGATGTTGATTGCCTGTCTGTACTTCCAGTACTATAGGTGAGCTTGGTTGATCTGGTATCTGGCTGCTTACGGCGGCCGTTCAGTTATTTAAATTCGGCAGAGTTCTTCCCTGTTTATGGCAAGGACAATCTTTAGTCAGGCGGCCATCTTCTCCACAGAAGGAACAGAAAGTCGGAATGGTCGGTTGCATTGGTGTTTCTGGTATCCTCGTTGCGTACAGTGCCAGCAATGAGTATACCGGTCATACAAGGTCGAAATATGTCTGGTGGAAGGTTGTGCATTTGGTGTTCCCAAGGTTTGTTGGTTTCTAGTGGGATGATGCAGGTTTGTTGTTACAACCGGTCTTTGATTTCGTTCTTCTAACCTTACGAATTCTAGATCTTCTGTGAGTTTGGTTAGTTCTTCGAGCGTTTGGAAATCTTTCCTACGAATATATAATCGATATTCGGTTCGAAGACTGTCGTAAATCCTTTCCACATTTTCATTTAAGGTCATTATTGGGTCTTGTCGGATAAGGTATTCCATAGCTCGGATGAAATCCTTTGCAGATCCTCGAGGTCATTGTCTTTTCCGCATTATTTCATCTTCTAATTTATGGATGAAGCCAGTTGGCAGAAAATAGCGGAGGAATGCTTGACGAAATTGTTCACATGTTTGAAACTTTTCTCGGTGTATTCGAAGCCATTCTAGAGCAGGCCCTCGGTATATTTCTGGAATTGTTCTCAGGATCTGGTCTAATGGGATAGAGTAACACGTTATCAATTCTTCAATATGAATTCAAGAGCATTTCCTGAGGCATCAAATCGTAAACCCCATTTGCGGGCGGTATTCATGGTTTCGGCTTCATTACTCAAGTGCATTTTTCGGGGACTTGGTCCATTCATTTGGTCTGGTCGTGGTAGCATAGAATCAGATTGGCGAGTAATTGGTTGACTTGGCACTTCCCTACTCCAGGTATTTACGGCACTATTCACAGCCATGAAGTCGTCTGGTTTCGGAAAGGTCTGAGGCGGTGGTTTGACTTCATCTCGGAATATCCTTTCTTGAACTAGTTGTGATATTTACTCACAGAGATTCTGGGTTGAACGGTGGGTACGGGAATTTTTAATGAAGGTGCTGAATTGTCGGAGTGTGGCTACGGTTCCACGAGTGTCTTACTCCTTTAGTGTCATCTTTTCAAGCAATTCTTGCTTTTTAAGTATATCCATGCAATATGGGTAGTAACACCAAAGGCATCAACGGAGTTTTCCATTTTGCTATAAATATGGTGTAGATCGGAGTAAACTGGAATGGTCTGGTTAATTTCAATTAACGGAAGGCTTAACCTTACTGGAATACAGGAGCGTTTGGAACGCTTATTCGGAATGGACACCAACGAGGGTTGGTTCTTATGGAATGGTCGGTTGGTACGGTATGGGCGGGTGAATCAACCTCAATGATGTCGCTGCTCTGGCGCCAATGTGTAAGAGTTTCTTGCTTTTTGTCGTAGGCTGAGGTAAGCTCGTCGGATTCAGGATATTACTAAAGAAGCAACTAACTTTAGTGTATTTGAGGTTCTTTATTCACAGTTCCGATTATTTATACACTTTTACAATAAACTTAGTACATTCAGTTTATTTCAAAATAAAATTTTAATACATTTATTGGTCTTAGAACTAGCTTTATAAAATTCCAAATTCATATAATCTTATATTAACTTGACTGAGATAGCAGGATCCACTAAACCACAGTCTGAGACAGCAGACCTCACTAAACCGCAATCTGACATAGCAGATGTCACTAAACCACAATCTGAGATAGCAGATGTCACTAAATCACAGTCTGAGATAGCAGACGTCACTTAACCACAATCTGAAATAGCAGATGTCAGCAAACCACAATCTGAGATAGCAGATGTCACTAACTACATTAAACCTGGGATTCCACTATCCTTTCTGGAATCTTTCAAAAAGTGAAGTTTTACCAAGTACTCCAGATTGGTACTTTTACTACTAGGGTGAACTCGGTTTTATGCAGTTCGTCTACTCTACTTATAAATATTTCCGTTTCTACTGAGTGTGAGCTCTAAGTTCACAGAAAAACTGGTAGCCATATTTCATACCGAACACTACTATCTGATATGCAAATGTAGGTAGTAGGTACTATAGTAGTATTCTACCACTGGTGCGGTGTTTGGTATGGTCGGGAAGTACTAGAATTAATGTTATATTCAGAATGATGCTATCTGGTCAGCAAATGTATGTAGTGGGTACTATAGTAATAATCGGTGGTGGTGTTGTTAGCTGTAATTGATCTTATCCAACGGTGTCCATCTATTCGCAAGAGGCGCAATAGTATAAGGATGGTATTCCAAGTTTCAGAAATCATCGGGCGTTCTATCGTGTGTCGTAACCCACTCCATCGGTGTCCATCGGTACTACCCGCAATAGGCGCGGTAGTATTAGGATGGGATTGCAAGTTTCAAGAATCATCGGTCGGTATATCGTGTGGTGTAGCCCACTCCATCGGTGTCCATTGGTGCTACCCGCAATAGGCGCGGTAGTATTAGGGTGGGATTCCAAGTTTCAGGAATCATCGGTCGGTCTGTTGTGTGGTGTAACCTACTCCATCGGTGCTACCCGCAATATGCGCGGTAGTATTAGGATGGGATTGCAAGTTTCAAGAATCATCGGTCGGTATATCGCGTGGTGTAACCCACTCCATCGGTATCCATCGGTGCTACCCGCAATAGGCGCAATAGGCGGGATTCCCAGTTTCAGGAATCATCGGTCGGTCTATCGTGTGGTGTAACCCACTCCATCGGTGTCCATCGGCGCTACCCGCGATAGTAAACGGGTCTTCCTTGGTGGCTATAATTTTTGAACAGGTCGGTTGTTTGAGGTTGATGATTGGCTCAATTTGCCTGTATGTGTCCTTGTCGGGTAGTGGCAAGGTCTTTTCTGGAGTTTGTGGAGGATCGTCTCTCAAATACTGTCGTTGTGGACTGCCCACTTTTTGAAGGATGTTGCTTGTGTACGGTCGTTTTTTGAATTTTACGTTCCGGTTATTATTTTTTCCTCCGCCAGAGGTCCCATCTGCTGGATCTGTCTCATTTTTGTCTGTACTGGGATGGGTGGCACTATGGTCTCTGCGCACAAGATATCCACTGGCTTCTTAGGTATGGTCCGTTGACAAATATACTGTTTGAAATCTTCACCTTCACTTTTGCGTTTCGACCTCCTTATTTTGCTTACGACTGGTGAGGTGTTCGTTTCCATTGCTTTTGATTGAATGAGGTTCAGGTTTTCTTACTGACCTGATTTTATCTTCTGAATGTGAGTACGATATTCCACTATTTCTTCATATGACAGCCGGTCTATATTTACTAGGGTGCAAAGTTGATTTTCCCATAGTTGCTGGCCTTTATCAATGGTCTGCCGGCCATGGATATGGTAAATTTCGCTTGTTCTAGTACGTCTACGCCAATGATTGCATCTTGCTCTAAGTTCTTTAAAAATGTCAGATCGCAATGAATCTTCATTTTATCCAGAACGAACGCCAGAGAATAGTGTTCCCTTGTGACTACTGGGTCGCCATTCGCCAATTTAATATCAATGTGCTCATATCAGATCGGTACGTCCAGGTCTTGCAGTTTCCTTTTAATTGCTGTTCCAATGAATGAGTTTTTTGAACCAGTGTCAATGAGATCATAAAAAGTCAGCCCCCCAATTTTTATTTGAACAATGTACCTAGGATCTTTCCATGGTTCGGTGGTCAATTTTTCCTGAACTGGTGACTCCTTTTTCCGAATCGGTCAGCTACGGTAGTTCTAGCTATCTGTCCAACAGTACCAACTGAAGTATGATTCCTGTTGACTTTTCGGTGTACTATCTTCTTGTAACTTGGACGTGTAAGGATTTTCTTTTTAGGTTTTACTGGGTCATGGCTCGTTCGTTCTACTATTGCTAGTTGATGTTGATTGCCTGACTGTACTTCCAGTACTATAGGTGAGCTCGGTTGATCTGGTATCTGGTTGCTTACGGCGGCCGTTCAGTTATTTAAATTCGGCAGAGTTCTTCCCTGTTTATGGCAAGGACAATCTTTAGTCAGGCGGCCATCTTCTCCACAGAAGGAACAGAAAGTCGGAATGGTCGGTTGCATTGGTGTTTCTGGTATCCTCGTTGCGTACAGTGCCAGCAATGAGTATACCGGTCATACAAGGTCGAAATATGTCTGGTGGAAGGTTGTGCATTTGGTGTTCCCAAGGTTTGTTGGTTTCTAGTGGGATGATGCAGGTTTGTTGTTACAACCGGTCTTTGATTTCGTTCTTCTAACCTTACGAATTCTAGATCTTCTGTGAGTTTGGTTAGTTCTTCGAGCGTTTGGAAATCTTTCCTACGAATATATAATCGATATTCGGTTCGAAGACTGTCGTAAATCCTTTCCACATTTTCATTTAAGGTCATTATTGGGTCTTGTCGGATAAGGTATTCCATAGCTCGGATGAAATCCTTTGCAGATCCTCGAGGTCATTGTCTTTTCCGCATTATTTCATCTTCTAATTTATGGATGAAGCCAGTTGGCAGAAAATAGCGGAGGAATGCTTGACGAAATTGTTCACATGTTTGAAACTTTTCTCGGTGTATTCGAAGCCATTCTAGAGCAGGCCCTCGGTATATTTCTGGAATTGTTCTCAGGATCTGGTCTAATGGGATAGAGTAACACGTTATCAATTCTTCAATATGAATTCAAGAGGATTTCCTGAGGCATCAAATCGTAAACCCCATTTGCGGACGGTATTCATAGTTTCGGCTTCATAACTCAAGTACATTTTTCGGGGACTTGGTCCATTCATTTGGTCTGGTCGTGGTAGCATAGAATCAGATTGGCGGGTAATTGGTTCACTTGGCACTTCCCTACTCCAGGTATTTACGGTACGGCTAGCAAATTCGATCTGGGATTCTCGGGCACTATTCACAGCCATGAAGTCGTCTGGTTTCGGAAAGGTCTGAGGCGGTGGTTCGACTTCATCTCGGAATATCCTTTCTTGAACTAGTTGTGATATTTACTCACAGAGATTCTGGGTTGAACGGTGGGTACGGGAATTTTTAATGAAGGTGCTGAATTGTTGTCGGAGTGTGGCTACGGTTCCACGAGTGTCTTACTCCTTTAGTGTCATCTTTTCAAGCAATTCTTGCTTTTTCAGTATATCCATGCAATATGGGTAGTAACACCAAAGGCATCAACGGAGTTTTCCATTTTGCTATAAAGATGGTGTAGATCGGAGTAAACTGGAATGGTCTGGTTAATTTCAATTAACGGAAGGCTAAACCTTACTGGAATACAGGAGCGTTTGGAACGCTTATTCGGAATGGACACCAACGAGGGTTGGTTCTTAAGGAATGATCGGTTGGTACGGTATGGGCGGGTGAATCAACCTCAATGATGTCGCTGCTCTGGCGCCATTTTGTAAGAGTTTCTTGCTTTTTGTCGTAGGCTGAGGTAAGCTCGTCGGATTCAGGATATTACTAAAGAAGCAACTAACTTTAGTGTATTTGAGGTTCTTTATTCACAGTTCCGATTATTTATACACTTTTACAATAAACTTAGTACATTTAGTTTATTTCAAAATAAAATTTTAATACATTTATTGGTCTTAGAACTAGCTTTATAAAATTCCAAATTCATATAATCTTATATTAACTTGACTGAGATAGCAGGATCCACTAAACCACAGTCTGAGATAGCAGACCTCACTAAACCGCAATCTGAGATAGCAGATGTCACTAAACCACAATCTGAGATAGCAGATGTCACTAAATCACAGTCTGAGATAGCAGACGTCACTTAACCACAATCTGAAATAGCAGATGTCAGCAAACCACAATCTGAGATAGCAGATGTCACTAACTACATTAAACCTGGGATTCCACTGTCCTTTCTGGAATCTTTCAAAAAGTGAAGTTTTACCAAGTACTCCAGATTGGTACTTTTACTAGTAGGGTGAACTCGGTTTTATGCAGTTCCTCTACTCTACTTATAAATATTTCCGTTTGTACTGAGTGTGAGCTCTAAGTTCACAGAAAAACTGGTAGTCATATTTCATACCGAACACTACTATCTGATATGCAAATGTAGGTAGTAGGTACTATAGTAGTATTCTACCACTGGTGCGGTGTTTGGTATGGTCGGGAAGTACAAGAATTAATGTTATATTCAGAATGATGCTATCTGGTCAGCAAATGTATGTAGTGGGTACTATAGTAATAATCGGTGGTGGTGTTGTTAGCTGTAATTGATCTTATCCAACGGTGTCCATTTATCCGCAAGAGGCGCAATAGTATAAGGATGGGATTCCAAGTTTCAGGAATCATCGGGCGTTCTATCGTGTGTCGTAACCCGCTCCATCGGTGTCCATCGGTACTACCCGCAATAGGCGCGTAGTATTAGGATGGGATTCCAAGTTTCATCGGCCGGTCTATCGTGTGGTGTAGCCCACTCCATCGATGTCCATTGGTGCTACCCGCAATAGGCGCGGTAGTATTAGGATGGGATTCCAAGTTTCAGGAATCATCGGTCGGTCTGTTGTGTGGTGTAACCTACTCCATCGGTGTCCATCGGTGCTACCCGCAATATGCGCGGTAGTATTAGGATGGGATTGCAAGTTTCAAGAATCATCGGTCGGTATATCGCGTGGTGTAACCCACTCCATCGGTGCTACCCGCAATAGGCGCAGTAGGCGGGATTCCCAGTTTCAGGAATCATCGGTGGGTCTATCGTGTAGTGTAACCCACTCCATCGGCGCTACCCGCGATAGTAAACGGGTCTTCCTTGGTGGCTATAATTTTTGAACAGGTCGGTTGTTTGAGGTTGATGATTGGCTCAATTTGCCTTTATGTGTCCTTGTCGGGTAGTGGCAAGGTCTTTTCTGGAGTTTGTGGAGGATCGTCTCTCAAATATTGTCGTTGTGGACTGCCCACTTTTTGAAGGATGTTGCTTGTGTACGGTGGTTTTTTGAATTTTACGTTCCGGTTATTATTTTTTCCTCCGCCAGAGCTCCCATCTGCTGGATCTGACTCATTTTTGTCTGTACTAGGATGGGTGGCACTATGGTCTCTGCGCACAAGATATCCACTGGCTTCTTAGGTATGGTCCGTTGACAAATATACTGTTTGAAATCTTCACCTTCACTTTTGCGTTTCGACCTCCTTATTTTGCTTACGACTGGTGAGGTGTTCGTTTCCATGGCTTTTGATTGAATGAGGTTCAGGTTTTCTTACTGACCTGATTTTATCTTCTGAATGTGAGTACGATATTCCACTATTTCTTCATATGACAGCCGGTCTATATTTACTAGGGTGCAAAGTTGATTTTCCCATAGTTGCTGGCCTTTATCAATGGTCTGCCGGCCATGGATATGGTAAATTTCGCTTGTTCTAGTACGTCTACGCCAATCATTGCAACTTGCTCTAAGTTCTTTAAAAATGTCAGATCGCAATGAATCTTCATTTTATCCAGAGCGAATGCCAGAGAATAGTGTTCCCTTGTGACTACTGGGTCGCCATTCGCCAATTTAATATCAATGTGCTCATATCAGATCGGTACGTCCAGGTCTTGCGGTTTCCTTTTAATTGCTGTTCCAATGAATGAGTTTTTTGAACCAGTGTCAATGAGAGCATAAAAAGTCAGCCCCCCAATTTTTATTTGAATGTACCTAGGATCTTTCCATGGTTCGGTGGTCAATTTTTCCTGAACTGGTGACTCCTTTTTCCGAATCGGTCAGCTACGGTAGTTCTAGCTATCTGTCCAACAGTACCAACTGAAGTATGATTCCTGTTGACTTTTCGGTGTACTATCTTCTTGTAACTTGGACGTGTAAGGGTTTTCTTTTTAGGTTTTACTGGGTCATGGCTGGTTCGTTCTACTATTGCTACTTGATGTTGATTGCCTGTCTGTACTTCCAGTACTATAGGTGAGCTCGGTTGATCTGGTATCTGGTTGCTTACGGCGGCCGTTCAGTTATTTAAATTCGGCAGAGTTCTTCCCTGTTTATCGCAAGGACAATCTTTAGTCAGGCGGCCATCTTCTCCACAGAAGGAACAGAAAGTCGGAATGGTCGGTTGCATTGGTGTTTCTGGTATCCTCGTTGCGTACAGTGCCAGCAATGAGTATACCGGTCATACAAGGTCGAAATATGTCTGGTGGAAGGTTGTGCATTTGGTGCTCCCAAGGTTTGTTGGTTTCTAGTGGGATGATGCAGGTTTGTTGTTACAACCGGTCTTTGATTTCGTTCTTCTAACCTTACGAATTCTAGATCTTCTGTGAGTTTGGTTAGTTCTTCGAGCGTTTGGAAATCTTTCCTACGGATATATAATCGATATTCGGTTCGAAGACTGTCGTAAATGTTTTCCACATTTTCATTTAAGGTCATTATTGGGTCTTGTCGGATAAGGTATTCCATAGCTCGGATGAAATCCTTTGCAGATCCTCGAGGTCCTTGTCTTTTCCGCATTATTTCATCTTCTAATTTATAGATGAAGCCAGTTGGCAGAAAATAGCGGAGGAATGCTTGACGAAATTGTTCACATGTTTGAAACTTTTCTCGGTGTATTCGAAGCCATTCTAGAGCAGGCCCTCGGTATATTTCTGGAATTGTTCTCAGGATCTGGTCTAATGGGATAGAGTAACACGTTATCAATTCTTCAATATGAATTCAAGAGCATTTCCTGAGGCATCAAATCGTAAACCCCATTTGCGGGCGGTATTCATGGTTTCGGCTTCATAACTCAAGTGCATTTTTCGGGGACTTGGTCCATTCATTTGGTCTGGTCGTGGTAGCATAGAATCAGATTGGCGAGTAATTGGTTGACTTGGCACTTCCCTACTCCAGGTATTTACGGTACGGCTAGCAAATTCAATCTGGGATTCTCGGGCACTATTCACAGCCATGAAGTCGTCTGGTTTCGGAAAGGTCTGAGGCGGTGGTTCGACTTCATCTCGGAATATCCTTTCTTGAACTAGTTGTGATATTTACTCACAGAGATTCTGGGTTGAACGGTGGGTACGGGAATTTTTAATGAAGGTGCTGAATTGTTGTCGGAGTGTGGCTACGGTTCCACGAGTGTCTTACTCCTTTAGTGTCATCTTTTCAAGCAATTCTTGCTTTTTCAGTATATCCATGCAATATGGGTAGTAACACCAAAGGCATCAACGGAGTTTTCCATTTTGCTATAAAGATGGTGTAGATCGGAGTAAACTGGAATGGTCTGGTTAATTTCAATTAACGGAAGGCTAAACCTTACTGGAATACAGGAGCGTTTGGAACGCTTATTCGGAATGGACACCAACGAGGGTTGGTTCTTAAGGAATGGTCGGTTGGTACGGTATAGGCGGGTGAATCAACCTCAATGATGTCGCTGCTCTGGCGCCATTTTGTAAGAGTTTCTTGCTTTTTGTCGTAGGCTGAGGTAAGCTCGTCGGATTCAGGATATTACTAAAGAAGCAACTAACTTTAGTGTATTTGAGGTTCTTTATTCACAGTTCCGATTATTTATACACTTTTACAATAAACTTAGTACATTTAGTTTATTTCAAAATAAAATTTTAATACATTTATTGGTCTTAGAACTAGCTTTATAAAATTCCAAATTCATATAATCTTATATAAACTTGACTGAGACAGCAGGATCCACTAAACCACAGTCTGAGATAGCAGACCTCACTAAACCGCAATCTGAGATAGCAGATGTCACTAAACCACAATCTGAGATAGCAGATGTCACTAAATCACAGTCTGAGATAGCAGACGTCACTTAACCACAATCTGAAATAGCAGATGTCAGCAAACCACAATCTGAGATAGCAGATGTCACTAACTACATTAAACCTGGGATTCCACTGTCCTTTCTGGAATCTTTCAAAAAGTGAAGTTTTACCAAGTACTCCAGATTGGTACTTTTACTACTAGGGTGAACTCGGTTTTATGCAGTTCGTCTACTCTACTTATAAATATTTCCGTTTGTACTGAGTGTGAGCTCTAAGTTCACAGAAAAACTGGTAGTCATATTTCATACCGAACACTACTATCTGATATGCAAATGTAGGTAGTAGGTACTATAGTAGTATTCTACCACTGGTGCGGTGTTTGGTATGGTCGGGAAGTACTAGAATTAATGTTATATTCAGAATGATGCTATCTGGTCAGCAAATGTATGTAGTGCGTACTATAGTAATAATCGGTGGTGGTGTTGTTAGCTGTAATTGATCTTATCCAACGGTGTCCATCTATCCGCAAGAGGCGCAATAGTATAAGGATGGGATTCCAAGTTTCAGGAATCATCGGGCGTTCTATCGTGTGTCGTAACCCACTCCATCGGTGTCCATCGGTACTACCCGCAATAGGCGCGTAGTATTAGGATGGGATTCCAAGTTTCATCGGCCGGTCTATCGTGTGGTGTAGCCCACTCCATCGATGTCCATTGGTGCTACCCGCAATAGGCGCGGTAGTATTAGGATGGGATTCCAAGTTTCAGGAATCATCGGTCGGTCTGTTGTGTGGTGTAACCTACTCCATCGGTGTCCATCGGTGCTACCCGCAATATGCGCGGTAGTATTAGGATGGGATTGCAAGTTTCAAGAATCATCGGTCGGTATATCGCGTGGTGTAACCCACTCCATCGGTGCTACCCGCAATAGGCGCCGTAGGCGGGATTCCCAGTTTCAGGAATCATCGGTGGGTCTATCGTGTAGTGTAACCCACTCCATCGGTGTCCATCGGCGCTACCCGCGATAGTAAACGGGTCTTCCTTGGTGGCTATAATTTTTGAACAGGTCGGTTGTTTGAGGTTGATGATTGGCTCAATTTGCCTGTATGTGTCCTTGTCGGGTAGTGGCAAGGTCTTTTCTGGAGTTTGTGGAGGATCGTCTCTCAAATATTGTCGTTGTGGACTGCCCACTTTTTGAAGGATGTTGCTTGTGTACGGTGGTTTTTTGAATTTTACGTTCCGGTTATTATTTTTTCCTCCGCCAGAGCTCCCATCTGCTGGATCTGACTCATTTTTGTCTGTACTAGGATGGGTGGCACTATGGTCTCTGCGCACAAGATATCCACTGGCTTCTTAGGTATGGTCCGTTGACAAATATACTGTTTGAAATCTTCACCTTCACTTTTGCGTTTCGACCTCCTTATTTTGCTTACGACTGGTGAGGTGTTCGTTTCCATGGCTTTTGATTGAATGAGGTTCAGGTTTTCTTACTGACCTGATTTTATCTTCTGAATGTGAGTACGATATTCCACTATTTCTTCATATGACAGCCGGTCTATATTTACTAGGGTGCAAAGTTGATTTTCCCATAGTTGCTGGCCTTTATCAATGGTCTGCCGGCCATGGATATGGTAAATTTCGCTTGTTCTAGTACGTCTACGCCAATCATTGCAACTTGCTCTAAGTTCTTTAAAAATGTCAGATCGCAATGAATCTTCATTTTATCCAGAACGAATGCCAGAGAATAGTGTTCCCTTGTGACTACTGGGTCGCCATTCGCCAATTTAATATCAATGTGCTCATATCAGATCGGTACGTCCAGGTCTTGCAGTTTCCTTTTAATTGCTGTTCCAATGAATGAGTTTTTTGAACCAGTGTCAATGAGAGCATAAAAAGTCAGCCCCCCAATTTTTATTTGAATGTACCTAGGATCTTTCCATGGTTCGGTGGTCAATTTTTCCTGAACTGGTGACTCCTTTTTCCGAATCGGTCAGCTACGGTAGTTCTAGCTATCTGTCCAACAGTACCAACTGAAGTATGATTCCTGTTGACTTTTCGGTGTACTATCTTCTTGTAACTTGGACGTGTAAGGGTTTTCTTTTTAGGTTTTACTGGGTCATGGCTGGTTCGTTCTACTATTGCTACTTGATGTTGATTGCCTGTCTGTACTTCCAGTACTATAGGTGAGCTCGGTTGATCTGGTATCTGGTTGCTTACGGCGGCCGTTCAGTTATTTAAATTCGGCAGAGTTCTTCCCTGTTTATCGCAAGGACAATCTTTAGTCAGGCGGCCATCTTCTCCACAGAAGGAACAAAAAGTCGGAATGGTCGGTTGCATTGGTGTTTCTGGTATCCTCGTTGCGTACAGTGCCAGCAATGAGTATACCGGTCATACAAGGTCGAAATATGTCTGGTGGAAGGTTGTGCATTTGGTGCTCCCAAGGTTTGTTGGTTTCTAGTGGGATGATGCAGGTTTGTTGTTACAACCGGTCTTTGATTTCGTTCTTCTAACCTTACGAATTCTAGATCTTCTGTGAGTTTGGTTAGTTCTTCGAGCGTTTGGAAATCTTTCCTACGGATATATAATCGATATTCGGTTCGAAGACATTTTCATTTAAGGTCATTATTGGGTCTTGTCGGATAAGGTATTCCATAGCTCGGATGAAATCCTTTGCAGATCCTCGAGGTCCTTGTCTTTTCCGCATTATTTCATCTTCTAATTTATGGATGAAGCCAGTTGGCAGAAAATAGCGGAGGAATGCTTGACGAAATTGTTCACATATTTGAAACTTTTCTCGGTGTATTCGAAGCCATTCTAGAGCAGGCCCTCGGTATATTTCTGGAATTGTTCTCAGAATCTGGTCTAATGGGATAGAGTAACACGTTATCAATTCTTCAATATGAATTCAAGAGCATTTCCTGAGGCATCAAATCGTAAACCCCATTTGCGGACGGTATTCATGGTTTCGGCTTCATAACTCAAGTGCATTTTTCGGGGACTTGGTCCATTCATTTGGTCTGGTCGTGGTAGCATAGAATCAGATTGGCGGGTAATTGGTTCACTTGGCACTTCCCTACTCCAGGTATTTACGGTACGGCTAGCAAATTCAATCTGGGATTCTCGGGCACTATTCACAGCCATGAAGTCGTCTGGTTTAGGAAAGGTCTGAGGCGGTGGTTCGACTTCATCTCGGAATATCCTTTCTTGAACTAGTTGTGATATTTACTCACAGAGATTCTGGGTTGAACGGTGGGTACGGGAATTTTTAATGAAGGTGCTGAATTGTTGTCGGAGTGTGGCTACGGTTCCACGAGTGTCTTACTCCTTTAGTGTCATCTTTTCAAGCAATTCTTGCTTTTTCAGTATATCCATGCAATATGGGTAGTAACACCAAAGGCATCAACGGAGTTTTCCATTTTGCTATAAAGATGGTGTAGATCGGAGTAAACTGGAATGGTCTGGTTAATTTCAATTAACGGAAGGCTAAACCTTACTGGAATACAGGAGCGTTTGGAACGCTTATTCGGAATGGACACCAACGAGGGTTGGTTCTTAAGGAATGGTCGGTTGGTACTGTATGGGCGGGTGAATCAACCTCAATGATGTCGCTGCTCTGGCGCCATTTTGTAAGAGTTTCTTGCTTTTTGTCGTAGGCTGAGGTAAGCTCGTCGGATTCAGGATATTACTAAAGAAGCAACTAACTTTAGTGTATTTGAGGTTCTTTATTAACAGTTCCGATTATTTATACACTTTTACAATAAACTTAGTACATTTAGTTTATTTCAAAATAAAATTTAATACATTTATTGGTCTTAGAACTAGCTTTATAAAATTCCAAATTCATATAATCTTATATTAACTTGACTGAGATAGCAGGATCCACTAAACCACAGTCTGAGATAGCAGACCTCACTAAACCGCAAACTGAGATAGCAGATGTCACTTAACCACAATCTGAGATAGCAGATGTCACTTAATCACAGTCTGAGATAGCAGACGTCACTTAACCACAATCTGAAATAGCAGATGTCAGCAAACCACAATCTGAGATAGCAGATGTCACTAACTACATTAAACCTGGGATTCCACTGTCCTTTCTGGAATCTTTCAAAAAGTGAAGTTTTAACAAGTACTCCAGATTGGTACTTTTACTACTAGGGTGAACTCGGTTTTATGCAGTTCGTCTACTCTACTTATAAATGTTTCCGTTTGTACTGAGTGTAAGCTCTAAGTTCACAGAAAAACTGGTAGTCATATTTCATACCGAACACTACTATCTGATATGCAAATGTAGGTAGTAGGTACTATAGTAGTATTCTACCACTGGTGCGGTGTTTGGTATGGTCGGGAAGTACTAGAATTAATGTTATATTCAGAATGATGCTATCTGGTCAGCAAATGTATGTAGTGGGTACTATAGTAATAATCGGTGGTGGTGTTGTTAGCTGTAATTGATCTTATCCAACGGTGTCCATCTATCCGCAAGAGGCGCAATAGTATAAGGATGGTATTCCAAGTTTCAGGAATCATCGGGCGTTCTATCGTGTGTCGTAACCCACTCCATCGGTGTCCATCGGTACTACCCGCAATAGGCGCGTAGTATTAGGATGGGATTCCAAGTTTCATCGGCCGGTCTATAGTGTGGTGTAGCCCACTCCATCGATGTGCATTGGTGCTACCCGCAATAGGCGCGGTAGTATTAGGATGGGATTCCAAGTTTCAGGAATCATCGGTCGGTCTGTTGTGTGGTGTAACCTACTCAATCGGTGACCATCGGTGCTACCCGCAATATGCGCGGTAGTATTAGGATGGGATTGCAAGTTTCAAGAATCATCGGTCGGTATATCGCGTGGTGTAACCCACTCCATCGGTGTCCATCGGTGCTACCCGCAATAGGCGCAATAGGCGGGATTCCCAGTTTCAGGAATCATCGGTCGGTCTATCGTGTGGTGTAACCCACTCCATCGGTGTCCATCGGCGCTACCCGCGATAGTAAACGGGTCTTCCTTGGTGGCTATAATTTTTGAACAGGTCGGTTGTTTGAGGTTGATGATTGGCTCAATTTGCCTGTATGTGTCCTTGTCGGGTAGTGGCAAGGTCTTTTCTGGAGTTTGTGGAGGATCGTCTCTCAAATTTGTCGTTGTGGACTGCCCACTTTTTAAAGGATGTTGCTTGTGTACGGTCGTTTTTTGAATTTTACGTTCCGGTTATTATTTTTTCCTCCGCCAGAGCTCCCATCTGCTGGATCTGTCTCATTTTTGTCTGTACTGGGATGGGTGGCACTATGGTCTCTGCGCACAAGATATCCACTGGCTTCTTAGGTATGGTCCGTTGACAAATATACTGTTTGAAATCTTCACCTTCACTTTTGCGTTTCGACCTCCTTATTTTGCTTACGACTGGTGAGGTGTTCGTTTCCATGGCTTTTGATTGAATGAGGTTCAGGTTTTCTTACTGACCTGATTTTATCTTCTGAATGTGAGTACGATATTCCACTATTTCTTCATATGACAGCCGGTCTATATTTACTAGGGTGCAAAGTTGATTTTCCCATAGTTGCTGGTCTTTATCAATGGTCTGCCGGCCATGGATATGGTAAATTTCGCTTGTTCTAGTACGTCTACGCCAATCATTGCAACTTGCTCTAAGTTCTTTAAAAATGTCAGATCGCAATGAATCTTCATTTTATCCAGAGCGAATGCCAGAGAATAGTGTTCCCTTGTGACTACTGGGTCGCCATTCGCCAATTTAATATCAATGTGCTCATATCAGATCGGTACGTCCAGGTCTTGCAGTTTCCTTTTAATTGCTGTTCCAATGAATGAGTTTTTTGAACCAGTGTCAATGAGAGCATAAAAAGTCAGCCCCCCAATTTTTATTTGAATGTACCTAGGATCTTTCCATGGTTCGGTGGTCAATTTTTCCTGAACTGGTGACTCCTTTTTCCGAATCGGTCAGCTACGGTAGTTCTAGCTATCTGTCCAACAGTACCAACTGAAGTATGATTCCTGTTGACTTTTCGGTGTACTATCTTCTTGTAACTTGGACGTGTAAGGGTTTTCTTTTTAGGTTTTACTGGGTCATGGCTGGTTCGTTCTACTATTGCTACTTGATGTTGATTGCCTGTCTGTACTTCCAGTACTATAGGTGAGCTCGGTTGATCTGGTATCTGGTTGCTTACGGCGGCCGTTCAGTTATTTAAATTCGGCAGAGTTCTTCCCTGTTTATCGCAAGGACAATCTTTAGTCAGGCGGCCATCTTCTCCACAGAAGGAACAGAAAGTCGGAATGGTCGGTTGCATTGGTGTTTCTGGTATCCTCGTTGCGTACAGTGCCAGCAATGAGTATACCGGTCATACAAGGTCGAAATATGTCTGGTGGAAGGTTGTGCATTTGGTGCTCCCAAGGTTTGTTGGTTTCTAGTGGGATGATGCAGGTTTGTTGTTACAACCGGTCTTTGATTTCGTTCTTCTAACCTTACGAATTCTAGATCTTCTGTGAGTTTGGTTAGTTCTTCGAGCGTTTGGAAATCTTTCCTACGGATATATAATCGATATTCGGTTCGAAGACTGTCGTAAATGTTTTCCACATTTTCATTTAAGGTCATTATTGGGTCTTGTCGGATAAGGTATTCCATAGCTCGGATGAAATCCTTTGCAGATCCTCGAGGTCCTTGTCTTTTCCGCATTATTTCATCTTCTAATTTATAGATGAAGCCAGTTGGCAGAAAATAGCGGAGGAATGCTTGACGAAATTGTTCACATGTTTGAAACTTTTCTCGGTGTATTCGAAGCCATTCTAGAGCAGGCCCTCGGTATATTTCTGGAATTGTTCTCAGGATCTGGTCTAATGGGATAGAGTAACACGTTATCAATTCTTCAATATGAATTCAAGAGCATTTCCTGAGGCATCAAATCGTAAACCCCATTTGCGGGCGGTATTCATGGTTTCGGCTTCATAACTCAAGTGCATTTTTCGGGGACTTGGTCCATTCATTTGGTCTGGTCGTGGTAGCATAGAATCAGATTGGCGAGTAATTGGTTGACTTGGCACTTCCCTACTCCAGGTATTTACGGTACGGCTAGCAAATTCAATCTGGGATTCTCGGGCACTATTCACAGCCATGAAGTCGTCTGGTTTCGGAAAGGTCTGAGGCGGTGGTTCGACTTCATCTCGGAATATCCTTTCTTGAACTAGTTGTGATATTTACTCACAGAGATTCTGGGTTGAACGGTGGGTACGGGAATTTTTAATGAAGGTGCTGAATTGTTGTCGGAGTGTGGCTACGGTTCCACGAGTGTCTTACTCCTTTAGTGTCATCTTTTCAAGCAATTCTTGCTTTTTCAGTATATCCATGCAATATGGGTAGTAACACCAAAGGCATCAACGGAGTTTTCCATTTTGCTATAAAGATGGTGTAGATCGGAGTAAACTGGAATGGTCTGGTTAATTTCAATTAACGGAAGGCTAAACCTTACTGGAATACAGGAGCGTTTGGAACGCTTATTCGGAATGGACACCAACGAGGGTTGGTTCTTAAGGAATGGTCGGTTGGTACGGTATAGGCGGGTGAATCAACCTCAATGATGTCGCTGCTCTGGCGCCATTTTGTAAGAGTTTCTTGCTTTTTGTCGTAGGCTGAGGTAAGCTCGTCGGATTCAGGATATTACTAAAGAAGCAACTAACTTTAGTGTATTTGAGGTTCTTTATTCACAGTTCCGATTATTTATACACTTTTACAATAAACTTAGTACATTTAGTTTATTTCAAAATAAAATTTTAATACATTTATTGGTCTTAGAACTAGCTTTATAAAATTCCAAATTCATATAATCTTATATAAACTTGACTGAGATAGCAGGATCCACTAAACCACAGTCTGAGATAGCAGACCTCACTAAACCGCAATCTGAGATAGCAGATGTCACTAAACCACAATCTGAGATAGCAGATGTCACTAAATCACAGTCTGAGATAGCAGACGTCACTTAACCACAATCTGAAATAGCAGATGTCAGCAAACCACAATCTGAGATAGCAGATGTCACTAACTACATTAAACCTGGGATTCCACTGTCCTTTCTGGAATCTTTCAAAAAGTGAAGTTTTACCAAGTACTCCAGATTGGTACTTTTACTACTAGGGTGAACTCGGTTTTATGCAGTTCGTCTACTCTACTTATAAATATTTCCGTTTGTACTGAGTGTGAGCTCTAAGTTCACAGAAAAACTGGTAGTCATATTTCATACCGAACACTACTATCTGATATGCAAATGTAGGTAGTAGGTACTATAGTAGTATTCTACCACTGGTGCGGTGTTTGGTATGGTCGGGAAGTACTAGAATTAATGTTATATTCAGAATGATGCTATCTGGTCAGCAAATGTATGTAGTGCGTACTATAGTAATAATCGGTGGTGGTGTTGTTAGCTGTAATTGATCTTATCCAACGGTGTCCATCTATCCGCAAGAGGCGCAATAGTATAAGGATGGGATTCCAAGTTTCAGGAATCATCGGGCGTTCTATCGTGTGTCGTAACCCACTCCATCGGTGTCCATCGGTACTACCCGCAATAGGCGCGTAGTATTAGGATGGGATTCCAAGTTTCATCGGCCGGTCTATCGTGTGGTGTAGCCCACTCCATCGATGTCCATTGGTGCTACCCGCAATAGGCGCGGTAGTATTAGGATGGGATTCCAAGTTTCAGGAATCATCGGTCGGTCTGTTGTGTGGTGTAACCTACTCCATCGGTGTCCATCGGTGCTACCCGCAATATGCGCGGTAGTATTAGGATGGGATTGCAAGTTTCAAGAATCATCGGTCGGTATATCGCGTGGTGTAACCCACTCCATCGGTGCTACCCGCAATAGGCGCCGTAGGCGGGATTCCCAGTTTCAGGAATCATCGGTGGGTCTATCGTGTAGTGTAACCCACTCCATCGGTGTCCATCGGCGCTACCCGCGATAGTAAACGGGTCTTCCTTGGTGGCTATAATTTTTGAACAGGTCGGTTGTTTGAGGTTGATGATTGGCTCAATTTGCCTGTATGTGTCCTTGTCGGGTAGTGGCAAGGTCTTTTCTGGAGTTTGTGGAGGATCGTCTCTCAAATATTGTCGTTGTGGACTGCCCACTTTTTGAAGGATGTTGCTTGTGTACGGTGGTTTTTTGAATTTTACGTTCCGGTTATTATTTTTTCCTCCGCCAGAGCTCCCATCTGCTGGATCTGACTCATTTTTGTCTGTACTAGGATGGGTGGCACTATGGTCTCTGCGCACAAGATATCCACTGGCTTCTTAGGTATGGTCCGTTGACAAATATACTGTTTGAAATCTTCACCTTCACTTTTGCGTTTCGACCTCCTTATTTTGCTTACGACTGGTGAGGTGTTCGTTTCCATGGCTTTTGATTGAATGAGGTTCAGGTTTTCTTACTGACCTGATTTTATCTTCTGAATGTGAGTACGATATTCCACTATTTCTTCATATGACAGCCGGTCTATATTTACTAGGGTGCAAAGTTGATTTTCCCATAGTTGCTGGCCTTTATCAATGGTCTGCCGGCCATGGATATGGTAAATTTCGCTTGTTCTAGTACGTCTACGCCAATCATTGCAACTTGCTCTAAGTTCTTTAAAAATGTCAGATCGCAATGAATCTTCATTTTATCCAGAACGAATGCCAGAGAATAGTGTTCCCTTGTGACTACTGGGTCGCCATTCGCCAATTTAATATCAATGTGCTCATATCAGATCGGTACGTCCAGGTCTTGCAGTTTCCTTTTAATTGCTGTTCCAATGAATGAGTTTTTTGAACCAGTGTCAATGAGAGCATAAAAAGTCAGCCCCCCAATTTTTATTTGAATGTACCTAGGATCTTTCCATGGTTCGGTGGTCAATTTTTCCTGAACTGGTGACTCCTTTTTCCGAATCGGTCAGCTACGGTAGTTCTAGCTATCTGTCCAACAGTACCAACTGAAGTATGATTCCTGTTGACTTTTCGGTGTACTATCTTCTTGTAACTTGGACGTGTAAGGGTTTTCTTTTTAGGTTTTACTGGGTCATGGCTGGTTCGTTCTACTATTGCTACTTGATGTTGATTGCCTGTCTGTACTTCCAGTACTATAGGTGAGCTCGGTTGATCTGGTATCTGGTTGCTTACGGCGGCCGTTCAGTTATTTAAATTCGGCAGAGTTCTTCCCTGTTTATCGCAAGGACAATCTTTAGTCAGGCGGCCATCTTCTCCACAGAAGGAACAAAAAGTCGGAATGGTCGGTTGCATTGGTGTTTCTGGTATCCTCGTTGCGTACAGTGCCAGCAATGAGTATACCGGTCATACAAGGTCGAAATATGTCTGGTGGAAGGTTGTGCATTTGGTGCTCCCAAGGTTTGTTGGTTTCTAGTGGGATGATGCAGGTTTGTTGTTACAACCGGTCTTTGATTTCGTTCTTCTAACCTTACGAATTCTAGATCTTCTGTGAGTTTGGTTAGTTCTTCGAGCGTTTGGAAATCTTTCCTACGGATATATAATCGATATTCGGTTCGAAGACATTTTCATTTAAGGTCATTATTGGGTCTTGTCGGATAAGGTATTCCATAGCTCGGATGAAATCCTTTGCAGATCCTCGAGGTCCTTGTCTTTTCCGCATTATTTCATCTTCTAATTTATGGATGAAGCCAGTTGGCAGAAAATAGCGGAGGAATGCTTGACGAAATTGTTCACATATTTGAAACTTTTCTCGGTGTATTCGAAGCCATTCTAGAGCAGGCCCTCGGTATATTTCTGGAATTGTTCTCAGAATCTGGTCTAATGGGAAAGAGTAACACGTTATCAATTCTTCAATATGAATTCAAGAGCATTTCCTGAGGCATCAAATCGTAAACCCCATTTGCGGACGGTATTCATGGTTTCGGCTTCATAACTCAAGTGCATTTTTCGGGGACTTGGTCCATTCATTTGGTCTGGTCGTGGTAGCATAGAATCAGATTGGCGGGTAATTGGTTCACTTGGCACTTCCCTACTCCAGGTATTTACGGTACGGCTAGCAAATTCAATCTGGGATTCTCGGGCACTATTCACAGCCATGAAGTCGTCTGGTTTAGGAAAGGTCTGAGGCGGTGGTTCGACTTCATCTCGGAATATCCTTTCTTGAACTAGTTGTGATATTTACTCACAGAGATTCTGGGTTGAACGGTGGGTACGGGAATTTTTAATGAAGGTGCTGAATTGTTGTCGGAGTGTGGCTACGGTTCCACGAGTGTCTTACTCCTTTAGTGTCATCTTTTCAAGCAATTCTTGCTTTTTCAGTATATCCATGCAATATGGGTAGTAACACCAAAGGCATCAACGGAGTTTTCCATTTTGCTATAAAGATGGTGTAGATCGGAGTAAACTGGAATGGTCTGGTTAATTTCAATTAACGGAAGGCTAAACCTTACTGGAATACAGGAGCGTTTGGAACGCTTATTCGGAATGGACACCAACGAGGGTTGGTTCTTAAGGAATGGTCGGTTGGTACTGTATGGGCGGGTGAATCAACCTCAATGATGTCGCTGCTCTGGCGCCATTTTGTAAGAGTTTCTTGCTTTTTGTCGTAGGCTGAGGTAAGCTCGTCGGATTCAGGATATTACTAAAGAAGCAACTAACTTTAGTGTATTTGAGGTTCTTTATTAACAGTTCCGATTATTTATACACTTTTACAATAAACTTAGTACATTTAGTTTATTTCAAAATAAAATTTAATACATTTATTGGTCTTAGAACTAGCTTTATAAAATTCCAAATTCATATAATCTTATATTAACTTGACTGAGATAGCAGGATCCACTAAACCACAGTCTGAGATAGCAGACCTCACTAAACCGCAAACTGAGATAGCAGATGTCACTTAACCACAATCTGAGATAGCAGATGTCACTTAATCACAGTCTGAGATAGCAGACGTCACTTAACCACAATCTGAAATAGCAGATGTCAGCAAACCACAATCTGAGATAGCAGATGTCACTAACTACATTAAACCTGGGATTCCACTGTCCTTTCTGGAATCTTTCAAAAAGTGAAGTTTTAACAAGTACTCCAGATTGGTACTTTTACTACTAGGGTGAACTCGGTTTTATGCAGTTCGTCTACTCTACTTATAAATGTTTCCGTTTGTACTGAGTGTAAGCTCTAAGTTCACAGAAAAACTGGTAGTCATATTTCATACCGAACACTACTATCTGATATGCAAATGTAGGTAGTAGGTACTATAGTAGTATTCTACCACTGGTGCGGTGTTTGTTATGGTCGGGAAGTACTAGAATTAATGTTATATTCAGAATGATGCTATCTGGTCAGCAAATGTATGTAGTGGGTACTATAGTAATAATCGGTGGTGGTGTTGTTAGCTGTAATTGATCTTATCCAACGGTGTCCATCTATCCGCAAGAGGCGCAATAGTATAAGGATGGTATTCCAAGTTTCAGGAATCATCGGGCGTTCTATCGTGTGTCGTAACCCACTCCATCGGTGTCCATCGGTACTACCCGCAATAGGCGCGTAGTATTAGGATGGGATTCCAAGTTTCATCGGCCGGTCTATAGTGTGGTGTAGCTCACTCCATCGATGTGCATTGGTGCTACCCGCAATAGGCGCGGTAGTATTAGGATGGGATTCCAAGTTTCAGGAATCATCGGTCGGTCTGTTGTGTGGTGTAACCTACTCAATCGGTGACCATCGGTGCTACCCGCAATATGCGCGGTAGTATTAGGATGGGATTGCAAGTTTCAAGAATCATCGGTCGGTATATCGCGTGGTGTAACCCACTCCATCGGTGTCCATCGGTGCTACCCGCAATAGGCGCAATAGGCGGGATTCCCAGTTTCAGGAATCATCGGTCGGTCTATCGTGTGGTGTAACCCACTCCATCGGTGTCCATCGGCGCTACCCGCGATAGTAAACGGGTCTTCCTTGGTGGCTATAATTTTTGAACAGGTCGGTTGTTTGAGGTTGATGATTGGCTCAATTTGCCTGTATGTGTCCTTGTCGGGTAGTGGCAAGGTCTTTTCTGGAGTTTGTGGAGGATCGTCTCTCAAATTTGTCGTTGTGGACTGCCCACTTTTTGAAGGATGTTGCTTGTGTACGGTCGTTTTTTGAATTTTACGTTCCGGTTATTATTTTTTCCTCCGCCAGAGCTCCCATCTGCTGGATCTGTCTCATTTTTGTCTGTACTGGGATGGGTGGCACTATGGTCTCTGCGCACAAGATATCCACTGGCTTCTTAGGTATGGTCCGTTGACAAATATACTGTTTGAAATCTTCACCTTCACTTTTGCGTTTCGACCTCCTTATTTTGCTTACGACTGGTGAGGTGTTCGTTTCCATGGCTTTTGATTGAATGAGGTTCAGTTTTTCTTACTGACCTGATTTTATCTTCTGAATGTGAGTACGATATTCCACTATTTCTTCATATGACAGCCGGTCTATATTTACTAGGGTGCAAAGTTGATTTTCCCATAGTTGCTGGCCTTTATCAATGGTCTGCCGGCCATGGATATGGTAAATTTCGCTTGTTCTAGTACGTCTACGCCAATCATTGCAACTTGCTCTAAGTTCTTTAAAAATGTCAGATCGCAAGGAATCTTCATTTTATCCAGAACGAATGCCAGAGAATAGTGTTCCCTTGTGACTACTGGGTCGCCATTCGCCAATTTAATATCAATGTGCTCATATCAGATCGGTACGTCCAGGTCTTGCAGTTTCCTTTTAATTGCTGTTCCAATGAATGAGTTTTTTGAACCAGTGTCAATGAGAGCATAAAAAGTCAGCCCCCCAATTTTTATTTGAATGTACCTAGGATCTTTCCATGGTTCGGTGGTCAATTTTTCCTGAACTGGTGACTCCTTTTTCCGAATCGGTCAGCTACGGTAGTTCTAGCTATCTGTCCAACAGTACCAACTGAAGTATGATTCCTGTTGACTTTTCGGTGTACTATCTTCTTGTAACTTGGACGTGTAAGGGTTTTCTTTTTAGGTTTTACTGGGTCATGGCTGGTTCGTTCTACTATTGCTACTTGATGTTGATTGCCTGTCTGTACTTCCAGTACTATAGGTGAGCTCGGTTGATCTGGTATCTGGTTGCTTACGGCGGCCGTTCAGTTATTTAAATTCGGCAGAGTTCTTCCCTGTTTATCGCAAGGACAATCTTTAGTCAGGCGGCCATCTTCTCCACAGAAGGAACAGAAAGTCGGAATGGTCGGTTGCATTGGTGTTTCTGGTATCCTCGTTGCGTACAGTGCCAGCAATGAGTATACCGGTCATACAAGGTCGAAATATGTCTGGTGGAAGGTTGTGCATTTGGTGCTCCCAAGGTTTGTTGGTTTCTAGTGGGATGATGCAGGTTTGTTGTTACAACCGTTCTTTGATTTCGTTCTTGTAACCTTACGAATTCTAGATCTTCTGTGAGTTTGGTTAGTTCTTCGAGCGTTTGGAAATCTTTCCTACGGATATATAATCGATATTCGGTTCGAAGACTGTCGTAAATGTTTTCCACATTTTCATTTAAGGTCATTATTGGGTCTTGTCGGATAAGGTATTCCATAGCTCGGATGAAATCCTTTGCAGATCCTCGAGGTCCTTGTCTTTTCCGCATTATTTCATCTTCTAATTTATGGATGAAGCCAGTTGGCAGAAAATAGCGGAGGAATGCTTGACGAAATTGTTCACATATTTGAAACTTTTCTCGGTGTATTCGAAGCCATTCTAGAGCAGGCCCTCGGTATATTTCTGGAATTGTTCTCAGAATCTGGTCTAATGGGATAGAGTAACACGTTATCAATTCTTCAATATGAATTCAAGAGCATTTCCTGAGGCATCAAATCGTAAACCCCATTTGCGGACGGTATTCATGGTTTCGGCTTCATAACTCAAGTGCATTTTTCGGGGACTTGGTCCATTCATTTGGTCTGGTCGTGGTAGCATAGAATCAGATTGGCGGGTAATTGGTTCACTTGGCACTTCCCTACTCCAGGTATTTACGGTACGGCTAGCAAATTCAATCTGGGATTCTCGGGCACTATTCACAGCCATGAAGTCGTCTGGTTTAGGAAAGGTCTGAGGCGGTGGTTCGACTTCATCTCGGAATATCCTTTCTTGAACTAGTTGTGATATTTACTCACAGAGATTCTGGGTTGAACGGTGGGTACGGGAATTTTTAATGAAGGTGCTGAATTGTTGTCGGAGTGTGGCTACGGTTCCACGAGTGTCTTACTCCTTTAGTGTCATCTTTTCAAGCAATTCTTGCTTTTTCAGTATATCCATGCAATATGGGTAGTAACACCAAAGGCATCAACGGAGTTTTCCATTTTGCTATAAAGATGGTGTAGATCGGAGTAAACTGGAATGGTCTGGTTAATTTCAATTAACGGAAGGCTAAACCTTACTGGAATACAGGAGCGTTTGGAACGCTTATTCGGAATGGACACCAACGAGGGTTGGTTCTTAAGGAATGGTCGGTTGGTACTGTATGGGCGGGTGAATCAACCTCAATGATGTCGCTGCTCTGGCGCCATTTTGTAAGAGTTTCTTGCTTTTTGTCGTAGGCTGAGGTAAGCTCGTCGGATTCAGGATATTACTAAAGAAGCAACTAACTTTAGTGTATTTGAGGTTCTTTATTAACAGTTCCGATTATTTATACACTTTTACAATAAACTTAGTACATTTAGTTTATTTCAAAATAAAATTTAATACATTTATTGGTCTTAGAACTAGCTTTATAAAATTCCAAATTCATATAATCTTATATTAACTTGACTGAGATAGCAGGATCCACTAAACCACAGTCTGAGATAGCAGACCTCACTAAACCGCAAACTGAGATAGCAGATGTCACTTAACCACAATCTGAGATAGCAGATGTCACTTAATCACAGTCTGAGATAGCAGACGTCACTTAACCACAATCTGAAATAGCAGATGTCAGCAAACCACAATCTGAGATAGCAGATGTCACTAACTACATTAAACCTGGGATTCCACTGTCCTTTCTGGAATCTTTCAAAAAGTGAAGTTTTAACAAGTACTCCAGATTGGTACTTTTACTACTAGGGTGAACTCGGTTTTATGCAGTTCGTCTACTCTACTTATAAATGTTTCCGTTTGTACTGAGTGTAAGCTCTAAGTTCACAGAAAAACTGGTAGTCATATTTCATACCGAACACTACTATCTGATATGCAAATGTAGGTAGTAGGTACTATAGTAGTATTCTACCACTGGTGCGGTGTTTGGTATGGTCGGGAAGTACTAGAATTAATGTTATATTCAGAATGATGCTATCTGGTCAGCAAATGTATGTAGTGGGTACTATAGTAATAATCGGTGGTGGTGTTGTTAGCTGTAATTGATCTTATCCAACGGTGTCCATCTATCCGCAAGAGGCGCAATAGTAACGGGTGATTTTTTTGCTACTTGGTTTTTGACGTTTATATTTTTGACAGATCACACATGACAAATTCCACGAACATTTGACATTTCGATTCAGTATTGTTTGCCATTTCATCATGAATAGACTTACGCCTGAACAACGTTTGCAAATTATTGAAATTTATTATCAAAATTCGTGCTCTGTGAAAAATGTGTTTCGCAAGCTTTTATCGCAAATTGTCTTCAGCGACGAGGCTCATTTTTGGCTAAATGGATACGTGAATAAGCAGAATTGCCGTATTTGGAGTGAAGAGCAGCCAGAGGCAATTCAGCAGCTACCAATGCATCCCGAAAAATGCACTGTTTGGTGCGGTTTATGGGCAGGCGGCATCATTGGGCCGTACTTCTTCAAGGACGATGAAGGCCGCAGGGTTACGGTCAATGGAGAAAGGTACCGTTCGATGATAACAGATTTTTTTTTGCCGAAAATGCAAGAATTGAACTCGGTCGACATGTGGTTCCAACAGGACGGTGCCACATGCCACACTGCACGCGAAACCATGCATCAATTGAGAGGCGAATTTGGTGAGCAGTTGATCTCACGTTTTGGCGCAGTCAATTGGCCACCAAGATCATGTGATTTGACCCCGTTAGACTATTTTTTGTGGGGCTATGTTAAGTCTATTGTCTATGGGGACAAGCCAAACACGATTGCTGCCTTGGAAGCCAACATTGAACGCGTCATTGTTGAGATTCCGGCCGAAATGTGTGAAAAAGTTTGCCAAAATTGGACCTTCAGAATGGACCACCTGAAGCGTGGCCGCGGGCAACATTTAAGTGAAATTATTTTTAAAAAGTAAATGGCAGAAATTGATTTATCGAACCAATTAAAAATTTCATTCACTTTTTACAAGTTTCTGTGTTTTTTTGAATTTTCAAAAACCAAGCTCTTAAAAAATCACCGTTTATAAGGATGGTATTCCAAGTTTCAGGAATCATCGGGCGTTCTATCGTGTGTCGTAACCCACTCCATCGGTGTCCATCGGTACTACCCGCAATAGGCGCGTAGTATTAGGATGGGATTCCAAGTTTCATCGGCCGGTCTATAGTGTGGTGTAGCCCACTCCATCGATGTGCATTGGTGCTACCCGCAATAGGCGCGGTAGTATTAGGATGGGATTCCAAGTTTCAGGAATCATCGGTCGGTCTGTTGTGTGGTGTAACCTACTCAATCGGTGACCATCGGTGCTACCCGCAATATGCGCGGTAGTATTAGGATGGGATTGCAAGTTTCAAGAATCATCGGTCGGTATATCGCGTGGTGTAACCCACTCCATCGGTGTCCATCGGTGCTACCCGCAATAGGCGCAATAGGCGGGATTCCCAGTTTCAGGAATCATCGGTCGGTCTATCGTGTGGTGTAACCCACTCCATCGGTGTCCATCGGCGCTACCCGCGATAGTAAACGGGTCTTCCTTGGTGGCTATAATTTTTGAACAGGTCGGTTGTTTGAGGTTGATGATTGGCTCAATTTGCCTGTATGTGTCCTTGTCGGGTAGTGGCAAGGTCTTTTCTGGAGTTTGTGGAGGATCGTCTCTCAAATTTGTCGTTGTGGACTGCCCACTTTTTGAAGGATGTTGCTTGTGTACGGTCGTTTTTTGAATTTTACGTTCCGGTTATTATTTTTTCCTCCGCCAGAGCTCCCATCTGCTGGATCTGTCTCATTTTTGTCTGTACTGGGATGGGTGGCACTATGGTCTCTGCGCACAAGATATCCACTGGCTTCTTAGGTATGGTCCGTTGACAAATATACTGTTTGAAATCTTCACCTTCACTTTTGCGTTTCGACCTCCTTATTTTGCTTACGACTGGTGAGGTGTTCGTTTCCATGGCTTTTGATTGAATGAGGTTCAGGTTTTCTTACTGACCTGATTTTATCTTCTGAATGTGAGTACGATATTCCACTATTTCTTCATATGACAGCCGGTCTATATTTACTAGGGTGCAAAGTTGATTTTCCCATAGTTGCTGGTCTTTATCAATGGTCTGCCGGCCATGGATATGGTAAATTTCGCTTGTTCTAGTACGTCTACGCCAATCATTGCAACTTGCTCTAAGTTCTTTAAAAATGTCAGATCGCAATGAATCTTCATTTTATCCAGAGCGAATGCCAGAGAATAGTGTTCCCTTGTGACTACTGGGTCGCCATTCGCCAATTTAATATCAATGTGCTCATATCAGATCGGTACGTCCAGGTCTTGCAGTTTCCTTTTAATTGCTGTTCCAATGAATGAGTTTTTTGAACCAGTGTCAATGAGAGCATAAAAAGTCAGCCCCCCAATTTTTATTTGAATGTACCTAGGATCTTTCCATGGTTCGGTGGTCAATTTTTCCTGAACTGGTGACTCCTTTTTCCGAATCGGTCAGCTACGGTAGTTCTAGCTATCTGTCCAACAGTACCAACTGAAGTATGATTCCTGTTGACTTTTCGGTGTACTATCTTCTTGTAACTTGGACGTGTAAGGGTTTTCTTTTTAGGTTTTACTGGGTCATGGCTGGTTCGTTCTACTATTGCTACTTGATGTTGATTGCCTGTCTGTACTTCCAGTACTATAGGTGAGCTCGGTTGATCTGGTATCTGGTTGCTTACGGCGGCCGTTCAGTTATTTAAATTCGGCAGAGTTCTTCCCTGTTTATCGCAAGGACAATCTTTAGTCAGGCGGCCATCTTCTCCACAGAAGGAACAGAAAGTCGGAATGGTCGGTTGCATTGGTGTTTCTGGTATCCTCGTTGCGTACAGTGCCAGCAATGAGTATACCGGTCATACAAGGTCGAAATATGTCTGGTGGAAGGTTGTGCATTTGGTGCTCCCAAGGTTTGTTGGTTTCTAGTGGGATGATGCAGGTTTGTTGTTACAACCGGTCTTTGATTTCGTTCTTCTAACCTTACGAATTCTAGATCTTCTGTGAGTTTGGTTAGTTCTTCGAGCGTTTGGAAATCTTTCCTACGGATATATAATCGATATTCGGTTCGAAGACTGTCGTAAATGTTTTCCACATTTTCATTTAAGGTCATTATTGGGTCTTGTCGGATAAGGTATTCCATAGCTCGGATGAAATCCTTTGCAGATCCTCGAGGTCCTTGTCTTTTCCGCATTATTTCATCTTCTAATTTATAGATGAAGCCAGTTGGCAGAAAATAGCGGAGGAATGCTTGACGAAATTGTTCACATGTTTGAAACTTTTCTCGGTGTATTCGAAGCCATTCTAGAGCAGGCCCTCGGTATATTTCTGGAATTGTTCTCAGGATCTGGTCTAATGGGATAGAGTAACACGTTATCAATTCTTCAATATGAATTCAAGAGCATTTCCTGAGGCATCAAATCGTAAACCCCATTTGCGGGCGGTATTCATGGTTTCGGCTTCATAACTCAAGTGCATTTTTCGGGGACTTGGTCCATTCATTTGGTCTGGTCGTGGTAGCATAGAATCAGATTGGCGAGTAATTGGTTGACTTGGCACTTCCCTACTCCAGGTATTTACGGTACGGCTAGCAAATTCAATCTGGGATTCTCGGGCACTATTCACAGCCATGAAGTCGTCTGGTTTCGGAAAGGTCTGAGGCGGTGGTTCGACTTCATCTCGGAATATCCTTTCTTGAACTAGTTGTGATATTTACTCACAGAGATTCTGGGTTGAACGGTGGGTACGGGAATTTTTAATGAAGGTGCTGAATTGTTGTCGGAGTGTGGCTACGGTTCCACGAGTGTCTTACTCCTTTAGTGTCATCTTTTCAAGCAATTCTTGCTTTTTCAGTATATCCATGCAATATGGGTAGTAACACCAAAGGCATCAACGGAGTTTTCCATTTTGCTATAAAGATGGTGTAGATCGGAGTAAACTGGAATGGTCTGGTTAATTTCAATTAACGGAAGGCTAAACCTTACTGGAATACAGGAGCGTTTGGAACGCTTATTCGGAATGGACACCAACGAGGGTTGGTTCTTAAGGAATGGTCGGTTGGTACGGTATAGGCGGGTGAATCAACCTCAATGATGTCGCTGCTCTGGCGCCATTTTGTAAGAGTTTCTTGCTTTTTGTCGTAGGCTGAGGTAAGCTCGTCGGATTCAGGATATTACTAAAGAAGCAACTAACTTTAGTGTATTTGAGGTTCTTTATTCACAGTTCCGATTATTTATACACTTTTACAATAAACTTAGTACATTTAGTTTATTTCAAAATAAAATTTTAATACATTTATTGGTCTTAGAACTAGCTTTATAAAATTCCAAATTCATATAATCTTATATAAACTTGACTGAGATAGCAGGATCCACTAAACCACAGTCTGAGATAGCAGACCTCACTAAACCGCAATCTGAGATAGCAGATGTCACTAAACCACAATCTGAGATAGCAGATGTCACTAAATCACAGTCTGAGATAGCAGACGTCACTTAACCACAATCTGAAATAGCAGATGTCAGCAAACCACAATCTGAGATAGCAGATGTCACTAACTACATTAAACCTGGGATTCCACTGTCCTTTCTGGAATCTTTCAAAAAGTGAAGTTTTACCAAGTACTCCAGATTGGTACTTTTACTACTAGGGTGAACTCGGTTTTATGCAGTTCGTCTACTCTACTTATAAATATTTCCGTTTGTACTGAGTGTGAGCTCTAAGTTCACAGAAAAACTGGTAGTCATATTTCATACCGAACACTACTATCTGATATGCAAATGTAGGTAGTAGGTACTATAGTAGTATTCTACCACTGGTGCGGTGTTTGGTATGGTCGGGAAGTACTAGAATTAATGTTATATTCAGAATGATGCTATCTGGTCAGCAAATGTATGTAGTGCGTACTATAGTAATAATCGGTGGTGGTGTTGTTAGCTGTAATTGATCTTATCCAACGGTGTCCATCTATCCGCAAGAGGCGCAATAGTATAAGGATGGGATTCCAAGTTTCAGGAATCATCGGGCGTTCTATCGTGTGTCGTAACCCACTCCATCGGTGTCCATCGGTACTACCCGCAATAGGCGCGTAGTATTAGGATGGGATTCCAAGTTTCATCGGCCGGTCTATCGTGTGGTGTAGCCCACTCCATCGATGTCCATTGGTGCTACCCGCAATAGGCGCGGTAGTATTAGGATGGGATTCCAAGTTTCAGGAATCATCGGTCGGTCTGTTGTGTGGTGTAACCTACTCCATCGGTGTCCATCGGTGCTACCCGCAATATGCGCGGTAGTATTAGGATGGGATTGCAAGTTTCAAGAATCATCGGTCGGTATATCGCGTGGTGTAACCCACTCCATCGGTGCTACCCGCAATAGGCGCCGTAGGCGGGATTCCCAGTTTCAGGAATCATCGGTGGGTCTATCGTGTAGTGTAACCCACTCCATCGGTGTCCATCGGCGCTACCCGCGATAGTAAACGGGTCTTCCTTGGTGGCTATAATTTTTGAACAGGTCGGTTGTTTGAGGTTGATGATTGGCTCAATTTGCCTGTATGTGTCCTTGTCGGGTAGTGGCAAGGTCTTTTCTGGAGTTTGTGGAGGATCGTCTCTCAAATATTGTCGTTGTGGACTGCCCACTTTTTGAAGGATGTTGCTTGTGTACGGTGGTTTTTTGAATTTTACGTTCCGGTTATTATTTTTTCCTCCGCCAGAGCTCCCATCTGCTGGATCTGACTCATTTTTGTCTGTACTAGGATGGGTGGCACTATGGTCTCTGCGCACAAGATATCCACTGGCTTCTTAGGTATGGTCCGTTGACAAATATACTGTTTGAAATCTTCACCTTCACTTTTGCGTTTCGACCTCCTTATTTTGCTTACGACTGGTGAGGTGTTCGTTTCCATGGCTTTTGATTGAATGAGGTTCAGGTTTTCTTACTGACCTGATTTTATCTTCTGAATGTGAGTACGATATTCCACTATTTCTTCATATGACAGCCGGTCTATATTTACTAGGGTGCAAAGTTGATTTTCCCATAGTTGCTGGCCTTTATCAATGGTCTGCCGGCCATGGATATGGTAAATTTCGCTTGTTCTAGTACGTCTACGCCAATCATTGCAACTTGCTCTAAGTTCTTTAAAAATGTCAGATCGCAATGAATCTTCATTTTATCCAGAACGAATGCCAGAGAATAGTGTTCCCTTGTGACTACTGGGTCGCCATTCGCCAATTTAATATCAATGTGCTCATATCAGATCGGTACGTCCAGGTCTTGCAGTTTCCTTTTAATTGCTGTTCCAATGAATGAGTTTTTTGAACCAGTGTCAATGAGAGCATAAAAAGTCAGCCCCCCAATTTTTATTTGAATGTACCTAGGATCTTTCCATGGTTCGGTGGTCAATTTTTCCTGAACTGGTGACTCCTTTTTCCGAATCGGTCAGCTACGGTAGTTCTAGCTATCTGTCCAACAGTACCAACTGAAGTATGATTCCTGTTGACTTTTCGGTGTACTATCTTCTTGTAACTTGGACGTGTAAGGGTTTTCTTTTTAGGTTTTACTGGGTCATGGCTGGTTCGTTCTACTATTGCTACTTGATGTTGATTGCCTGTCTGTACTTCCAGTACTATAGGTGAGCTCGGTTGATCTGGTATCTGGTTGCTTACGGCGGCCGTTCAGTTATTTAAATTCGGCAGAGTTCTTCCCTGTTTATCGCAAGGACAATCTTTAGTCAGGCGGCCATCTTCTCCACAGAAGGAACAAAAAGTCGGAATGGTCGGTTGCATTGGTGTTTCTGGTATCCTCGTTGCGTACAGTGCCAGCAATGAGTATACCGGTCATACAAGGTCGAAATATGTCTGGTGGAAGGTTGTGCATTTGGTGCTCCCAAGGTTTGTTGGTTTCTAGTGGGATGATGCAGGTTTGTTGTTACAACCGGTCTTTGATTTCGTTCTTCTAACCTTACGAATTCTAGATCTTCTGTGAGTTTGGTTAGTTCTTCGAGCGTTTGGAAATCTTTCCTACGGATATATAATCGATATTCGGTTCGAAGACATTTTCATTTAAGGTCATTATTGGGTCTTGTCGGATAAGGTATTCCATAGCTCGGATGAAATCCTTTGCAGATCCTCGAGGTCCTTGTCTTTTCCGCATTATTTCATCTTCTAATTTATGGATGAAGCCAGTTGGCAGAAAATAGCGGAGGAATGCTTGACGAAATTGTTCACATATTTGAAACTTTTCTCGGTGTATTCGAAGCCATTCTAGAGCAGGCCCTCGGTATATTTCTGGAATTGTTCTCAGAATCTGGTCTAATGGGAAAGAGTAACACGTTATCAATTCTTCAATATGAATTCAAGAGCATTTCCTGAGGCATCAAATCGTAAACCCCATTTGCGGACGGTATTCATGGTTTCGGCTTCATAACTCAAGTGCATTTTTCGGGGACTTGGTCCATTCATTTGGTCTGGTCGTGGTAGCATAGAATCAGATTGGCGGGTAATTGGTTCACTTGGCACTTCCCTACTCCAGGTATTTACGGTACGGCTAGCAAATTCAATCTGGGATTCTCGGGCACTATTCACAGCCATGAAGTCGTCTGGTTTAGGAAAGGTCTGAGGCGGTGGTTCGACTTCATCTCGGAATATCCTTTCTTGAACTAGTTGTGATATTTACTCACAGAGATTCTGGGTTGAACGGTGGGTACGGGAATTTTTAATGAAGGTGCTGAATTGTTGTCGGAGTGTGGCTACGGTTCCACGAGTGTCTTACTCCTTTAGTGTCATCTTTTCAAGCAATTCTTGCTTTTTCAGTATATCCATGCAATATGGGTAGTAACACCAAAGGCATCAACGGAGTTTTCCATTTTGCTATAAAGATGGTGTAGATCGGAGTAAACTGGAATGGTCTGGTTAATTTCAATTAACGGAAGGCTAAACCTTACTGGAATACAGGAGCGTTTGGAACGCTTATTCGGAATGGACACCAACGAGGGTTGGTTCTTAAGGAATGGTCGGTTGGTACTGTATGGGCGGGTGAATCAACCTCAATGATGTCGCTGCTCTGGCGCCATTTTGTAAGAGTTTCTTGCTTTTTGTCGTAGGCTGAGGTAAGCTCGTCGGATTCAGGATATTACTAAAGAAGCAACTAACTTTAGTGTATTTGAGGTTCTTTATTAACAGTTCCGATTATTTATACACTTTTACAATAAACTTAGTACATTTAGTTTATTTCAAAATAAAATTTAATACATTTATTGGTCTTAGAACTAGCTTTATAAAATTCCAAATTCATATAATCTTATATTAACTTGACTGAGATAGCAGGATCCACTAAACCACAGTCTGAGATAGCAGACCTCACTAAACCGCAAACTGAGATAGCAGATGTCACTTAACCACAATCTGAGATAGCAGATGTCACTTAATCACAGTCTGAGATAGCAGACGTCACTTAACCACAATCTGAAATAGCAGATGTCAGCAAACCACAATCTGAGATAGCAGATGTCACTAACTACATTAAACCTGGGATTCCACTGTCCTTTCTGGAATCTTTCAAAAAGTGAAGTTTTAACAAGTACTCCAGATTGGTACTTTTACTACTAGGGTGAACTCGGTTTTATGCAGTTCGTCTACTCTACTTATAAATGTTTCCGTTTGTACTGAGTGTAAGCTCTAAGTTCACAGAAAAACTGGTAGTCATATTTCATACCGAACACTACTATCTGATATGCAAATGTAGGTAGTAGGTACTATAGTAGTATTCTACCACTGGTGCGGTGTTTGGTATGGTCGGGAAGTACTAGAATTAATGTTATATTCAGAATGATGCTATCTGGTCAGCAAATGTATGTAGTGGGTACTATAGTAATAATCGGTGGTGGTGTTGTTAGCTGTAATTGATCTTATCCAACGGTGTCCATCTATCCGCAAGAGGCGCAATAGTATAAGGATGGTATTCCAAGTTTCAGGAATCATCGGGCGTTCTATCGTGTGTCGTAACCCACTCCATCGGTGTCCATCGGTACTACCCGCAATAGGCGCGTAGTATTAGGATGGGATTCCAAGTTTCATCGGCCGGTCTATAGTGTGGTGTAGCCCACTCCATCGATGTGCATTGGTGCTACCCGCAATAGGCGCGGTAGTATTAGGATGGGATTCCAAGTTTCAGGAATCATCGGTCGGTCTGTTGTGTGGTGTAACCTACTCAATCGGTGACCATCGGTGCTACCCGCAATATGCGCGGTAGTATTAGGATGGGATTGCAAGTTTCAAGAATCATCGGTCGGTATATCGCGTGGTGTAACCCACTCCATCGGTGTCCATCGGTGCTACCCGCAATAGGCGCAATAGGCGGGATTCCCAGTTTCAGGAATCATCGGTCGGTCTATCGTGTGGTGTAACCCACTCCATCGGTGTCCATCGGCGCTACCCGCGATAGTAAACGGGTCTTCCTTGGTGGCTATAATTTTTGAACAGGTCGGTTGTTTGAGGTTGATGATTGGCTCAATTTGCCTGTATGTGTCCTTGTCGGGTAGTGGCAAGGTCTTTTCTGGAGTTTGTGGAGGATCGTCTCTCAAATTTGTCGTTGTGGACTGCCCACTTTTTGAAGGATGTTGCTTGTGTACGGTCGTTTTTTGAATTTTACGTTCCGGTTATTATTTTTTCCTCCGCCAGAGCTCCCATCTGCTGGATCTGTCTCATTTTTGTCTGTACTGGGATGGGTGGCACTATGGTCTCTGCGCACAAGATATCCACTGGCTTCTTAGGTATGGTCCGTTGACAAATATACTGTTTGAAATCTTCACCTTCACTTTTGCGTTTCGACCTCCTTATTTTGCTTACGACTGGTGAGGTGTTCGTTTCCATGGCTTTTGATTGAATGAGGTTCAGTTTTTCTTACTGACCTGATTTTATCTTCTGAATGTGAGTACGATATTCCACTATTTCTTCATATGACAGCCGGTCTATATTTACTAGGGTGCAAAGTTGATTTTCCCATAGTTGCTGGCCTTTATCAATGGTCTGCCGGCCATGGATATGGTAAATTTCGCTTGTTCTAGTACGTCTACGCCAATCATTGCAACTTGCTCTAAGTTCTTTAAAAATGTCAGATCGCAAGGAATCTTCATTTTATCCAGAACGAATGCCAGAGAATAGTGTTCCCTTGTGACTACTGGGTCGCCATTCGCCAATTTAATATCAATGTGCTCATATCAGATCGGTACGTCCAGGTCTTGCAGTTTCCTTTTAATTGCTGTTCCAATGAATGAGTTTTTTGAACCAGTGTCAATGAGAGCATAAAAAGTCAGCCCCCCAATTTTTATTTGAATGTACCTAGGATCTTTCCATGGTTCGGTGGTCAATTTTTCCTGAACTGGTGACTCCTTTTTCCGAATCGGTCAGCTACGGTAGTTCTAGCTATCTGTCCAACAGTACCAACTGAAGTATGATTCCTGTTGACTTTTCGGTGTACTATCTTCTTGTAACTTGGACGTGTAAGGGTTTTCTTTTTAGGTTTTACTGGGTCATGGCTGGTTCGTTCTACTATTGCTACTTGATGTTGATTGCCTGTCTGTACTTCCAGTACTATAGGTGAGCTCGGTTGATCTGGTATCTGGTTGCTTACGGCGGCCGTTCAGTTATTTAAATTCGGCAGAGTTCTTCCCTGTTTATCGCAAGGACAATCTTTAGTCAGGCGGCCATCTTCTCCACAGAAGGAACAGAAAGTCGGAATGGTCGGTTGCATTGGTGTTTCTGGTATCCTCGTTGCGTACAGTGCCAGCAATGAGTATACCGGTCATACAAGGTCGAAATATGTCTGGTGGAAGGTTGTGCATTTGGTGCTCCCAAGGTTTGTTGGTTTCTAGTGGGATGATGCAGGTTTGTTGTTACAACCGTTCTTTGATTTCGTTCTTCTAACCTTACGAATTCTAGATCTTCTGTGAGTTTGGTTAGTTCTTCGAGCGTTTGGAAATCTTTCCTACGGATATATAATCGATATTCGGTTCGAAGACTGTCGTAAATGTTTTCCACATTTTCATTTAAGGTCATTATTGGGTCTTGTCGGATAAGGTATTCCATAGCTCGGATGAAATCCTTTGCAGATCCTCGAGGTCCTTGTCTTTTCCGCATTATTTCATCTTCTAATTTATAGATGAAGCCAGTTGGCAGAAAATAGCGGAGGAATGCTTGACGAAATTGTTCACATGTTTGAAACTTTTCTCGGTGTATTCGAAGCCATTCTAGAGCAGGCCCTCGGTATATTTCTGGAATTGTTCTCAGGATCTGGTCTAATGGGATAGAGTAACACGTTATCAATTCTTCAATATGAATTCAAGAGCATTTCCTGAGGCATCAAATCGTAAACCCCATTTGCGGGCGGTATTCATGGTTTCGGCTTCATAACTCAAGTGCATTTTTCGGGGACTTGGTCCATTCATTTGGTCTGGTCGTGGTAGCATAGAATCAGATTGGCGAGTAATTGGTTGACTTGGCACTTCCCTACTCCAGGTATTTACGGTACGGCTAGCAAATTCAATCTGGGATTCTCGGGCACTATTCACAGCCATGAAGTCGTCTGGTTTCGGAAAGGTCTGAGGCGGTGGTTCGACTTCATCTCGGAATATCCTTTCTTGAACTAGTTGTGATATTTACTCACAGAGATTCTGGGTTGAACGGTGGGTACGGGAATTTTTAATGAAGGTGCTGAATTGTTGTCGGAGTGTGGCTACGGTTCCACGAGTGTCTTACTCCTTTAGTGTCATCTTTTCAAGCAATTCTTGCTTTTTCAGTATATCCATGCAATATGGGTAGTAACACCAAAGGCATCAACGGAGTTTTCCATTTTGCTATAAAGATGGTGTAGATCGGAGTAAACTGGAATGGTCTGGTTAATTTCAATTAACGGAAGGCTAAACCTTACTGGAATACAGGAGCGTTTGGAACGCTTATTCGGAATGGACACCAACGAGGGTTGGTTCTTAAGGAATGGTCGGTTGGTACGGTATAGGCGGGTGAATCAACCTCAATGATGTCGCTGCTCTGGCGCCATTTTGTAAGAGTTTCTTGCTTTTTGTCGTAGGCTGAGGTAAGCTCGTCGGATTCAGGATATTACTAAAGAAGCAACTAACTTTAGTGTATTTGAGGTTCTTTATTCACAGTTCCGATTATTTATACACTTTTACAATAAACTTAGTACATTTAGTTTATTTCAAAATAAAATTTTAATACATTTATTGGTCTTAGAACTAGCTTTATAAAATTCCAAATTCATATAATCTTATATAAACTTGACTGAGATAGCAGGATCCACTAAACCACAGTCTGAGATAGCAGACCTCACTAAACCGCAATCTGAGATAGCAGATGTCACTAAACCACAATCTGAGATAGCAGATGTCACTAAATCACAGTCTGAGATAGCAGACGTCACTTAACCACAATCTGAAATAGCAGATGTCAGCAAACCACAATCTGAGATAGCAGATGTCACTAACTACATTAAACCTAGGATTCCACTGTCCTTTCTTGAATCTTTCAAAAAGTGAAGTTTTACCAAGTACTCCAGATTGGTACTTTTACTACTAGGGTGAACTCGGTTTTATGCAGTTCGTCTACTCTACTTATAAATATTTCCGTTTGTACTGAGTGTGAGCTCTAAGTTCACAGAAAAACTGGTAGTCATATTTCATACCGAACACTACTATCTGATATGCAAATGTAGGTAGTAGGTACTATAGTAGTATTCTACCACTGGTGCGGTGTTTGGTATGGTCGGGAAGTACTAGAATTAATGTTATATTCAGAATGATGCTATCTGGTCAGCAAATGTATGTAGTGCGTACTATAGTAATAATCGGTGGTGGTGTTGTTAGCTGTAATTGATCTTATCCAACGGTGTCCATCTATCCGCAAGAGGCGCAATAGTATAAGGATGGGATTCCAAGTTTCAGGAATCATCGGGCGTTCTATCGTGTGTCGTAACCCACTCCATCGGTGTCCATCGGTACTACCCGCAATAGGCGCGTAGTATTAGGATGGGATTCCAAGTTTCATCGGCCGGTCTATAGTGTGGTGTAGCCCACTCCATCGATGTCCATTGGTGCTACCCGCAATAGGCGCGGTAGTATTAGGATGGGATTCCAAGTTTCAGGAATCATCGGTCGGTCTGTTGTGTGGTGTAACCTACTCCATCGGTGTCCATCGGTGCTACCCGCAATATGCGCGGTAGTATTAGGATGGGATTGCAAGTTTCAAGAATCATCGGTCGGTATATCGCGTGGTGTAACCCACTCCATCGGTGCTACCCGCAATAGGCGCAGTAGGCGGGATTCCCAGTTTCAGGAATCATCGGTGGGTCTATCGTGTAGTGTAACCCACTCCATCGGCGCTACCCGCGATAGTAAACGGGTCTTCCTTGGTGGCTATAATTTTTGAACAGGTCGGTTGTTTGAGGTTGATGATTGGCTCAATTTGCCTTTATGTGTCCTTGTCGGGTAGTGGCAAGGTCTTTTCTGGAGTTTGTGGAGGATCGTCTCTCAAATATTGTCGTTGTGGACTGCCCACTTTTTGAAGGATGTTGCTTGTGTACGGTGGTTTTTTGAATTTTACGTTCCGGTTATTATTTTTTCCTCCGCCAGAGCTCCCATCTGCTGGATCTGACTCATTTTTGTCTGTACTAGGATGGGTGGCACTATGGTCTCTGCGCACAAGATATCCACTGGCTTCTTAGGTATGGTCCGTTGACAAATATACTGTTTGAAATCTTCACCTTCACTTTTGCGTTTCGACCTCCTTATTTTGCTTACGACTGGTGAGGTGTTCGTTTCCATGGCTTTTGATTGAATGAGGTTCAGGTTTTCTTACTGACCTGATTTTATCTTCTGAATGTGAGTACGATATTCCACTATTTCTTCATATGACAGCCGGTCTATATTTACTAGGGTGCAAAGTTGATTTTCCCATAGTTGCTGGCCTTTATCAATGGTCTGCCGGCCATGGATATGGTAAATTTCGCTTGTTCTAGTACGTCTACGCCAATCATTGCAACTTGCTCTAAGTTCTTTAAAAATGTCAGATCGCAATGAATCTTCATTTTATCCAGAGCGAATGCCAGAGAATAGTGTTCCCTTGTGACTACTGGGTCGCCATTCGCCAATTTAATATCAATGTGCTCATATCAGATCGGTACGTCCAGGTCTTGCAGTTTCCTTTTAATTGCTGTTCCAATGAATGAGTTTTTTGAACCAGTGTCAATGAGAGCATAAAAAGTCAGCCCCCCAATTTTTATTTGAATGTACCTAGGATCTTTCCATGGTTCGGTGGTCAATTTTTCCTGAACTGGTGACTCCTTTTTCCGAATCGGTCAGCTACGGTAGTTCTAGCTATCTGTCCAACAGTACCAACTGAAGTATGATTCCTGTTGACTTTTCGGTGTACTATCTTCTTGTAACTTGGACGTGTAAGGGTTTTCTTTTTAGGTTTTACTGGGTCATGGCTGGTTCGTTCTACTATTGCTACTTGATGTTGATTGCCTGTCTGTACTTCCAGTACTATAGGTGAGCTCGGTTGATCTGGTATCTGGTTGCTTACGGCGGCCGTTCAGTTATTTAAATTCGGCAGAGTTCTTCCCTGTTTATCGCAAGGACAATCTTTAGTCAGGCGGCCATCTTCTCCACAGAAGGAACAGAAAGTCGGAATGGTCGGTTGCATTGGTGTTTCTGGTATCCTCGTTGCGTACAGTGCCAGCAATGAGTATACCGGTCATACAAGGTCGAAATATGTCTGGTGGAAGGTTGTGCATTTGGTGCTCCCAAGGTTTGTTGGTTTCTAGTGGGATGATGCAGGTTTGTTGTTACAACCGGTCTTTGATTTCGTTCTTCTAACCTTACGAATTCTAGATCTTCTGTGAGTTTGGTTAGTTCTTCGAGCGTTTGGAAATCTTTCCTACGGATATATAATCGATATTCGGTTCGAAGACTGTCGTAAATGTTTTCCACATTTTCATTTAAGGTCATTATTGGGTCTTGTCGGATAAGGTATTCCATAGCTCGGATGAAATCCTTTGCAGATCCTCGAGGTCCTTGTCTTTTCCGCATTATTTCATCTTCTAATTTATAGATGAAGCCAGTTGGCAGAAAATAGCGGAGGAATGCTTGACGAAATTGTTCACATGTTTGAAACTTTTCTCGGTGTATTCGAAGCCATTCTAGAGCAGGCCCTCGGTATATTTCTGGAATTGTTCTCAGGATCTGGTCTAATGGGATAGAGTAACACGTTATCAATTCTTCAATATGAATTCAAGAGCATTTCCTGAGGCATCAAATCGTAAACCCCATTTGCGGGCGGTATTCATGGTTTCGGCTTCATAACTCAAGTGCATTTTTCGGGGACTTGGTCCATTCATTTGGTCTGGTCGTGGTAGCATAGAATCAGATTGGCGAGTAATTGGTTGACTTGGCACTTCCCTACTCCAGGTATTTACGGTACGGCTAGCAAATTCAATCTGGGATTCTCGGGCACTATTCACAGCCATGAAGTCGTCTGGTTTCGGAAAGGTCTGAGGCGGTGGTTCGACTTCATCTCGGAATATCCTTTCTTGAACTAGTTGTGATATTTACTCACAGAGATTCTGGGTTGAACGGTGGGTACGGGAATTTTTAATGAAGGTGCTGAATTGTTGTCGGAGTGTGGCTACGGTTCCACGAGTGTCTTACTCCTTTAGTGTCATCTTTTCAAGCAATTCTTGCTTTTTCAGTATATCCATGCAATATGGGTAGTAACACCAAAGGCATCAACGGAGTTTTCCATTTTGCTATAAAGATGGTGTAGATCGGAGTAAACTGGAATGGTCTGGTTAATTTCAATTAACGGAAGGCTAAACCTTACTGGAATACAGGAGCGTTTGGAACGCTTATTCGGAATGGACACCAACGAGGGTTGGTTCTTAAGGAATGGTCGGTTGGTACGGTATAGGCGGGTGAATCAACCTCAATGATGTCGCTGCTCTGGCGCCATTTTGTAAGAGTTTCTTGCTTTTTGTCGTAGGCTGAGGTAAGCTCGTCGGATTCAGGATATTACTAAAGAAGCAACTAACTTTAGTGTATTTGAGGTTCTTTATTCACAGTTCCGATTATTTATACACTTTTACAATAAACTTAGTACATTTAGTTTATTTCAAAATAAAATTTTAATACATTTATTGGTCTTAGAACTAGCTTTATAAAATTCCAAATTCATATAATCTTATATAAACTTGACTGAGATAGCAGGATCCACTAAACCACAGTCTGAGATAGCAGACCTCACTAAACCGCAATCTGAGATAGCAGATGTCACTAAACCACAATCTGAGATAGCAGATGTCACTAAATCACAGTCTGAGATAGCAGACGTCACTTAACCACAATCTGAAATAGCAGATGTCAGCAAACCACAATCTGAGATAGCAGATGTCACTAACTACATTAAACCTGGGATTCCACTGTCCTTTCTGGAATCTTTCAAAAAGTGAAGTTTTACCAAGTACTCCAGATTGGTACTTTTACTACTAGGGTGAACTCGGTTTTATGCAGTTCGTCTACTCTACTTATAAATATTTCCGTTTGTACTGAGTGTGAGCTCTAAGTTCACAGAAAAACTGGTAGTCATATTTCATACCGAACACTACTATCTGATATGCAAATGTAGGTAGTAGGTACTATAGTAGTATTCTACCACTGGTGCGGTGTTTGGTATGGTCGGGAAGTACTAGAATTAATGTTATATTCAGAATGATGCTATCTGGTCAGCAAATGTATGTAGTGCGTACTATAGTAATAATCGGTGGTGGTGTTGTTAGCTGTAATTGATCTTATCCAACGGTGTCCATCTATCCGCAAGAGGCGCAATAGTATAAGGATGGGATTCCAAGTTTCAGGAATCATCGGGCGTTCTATCGTGTGTCGTAACCCACTCCATCGGTGTCCATCGGTACTACCCGCAATAGGCGCGTAGTATTAGGATGGGATTCCAAGTTTCATCGGCCGGTCTATCGTGTGGTGTAGCCCACTCCATCGATGTCCATTGGTGCTACCCGCAATAGGCGCGGTAGTATTAGGATGGGATTCCAAGTTTCAGGAATCATCGGTCGGTCTGTTGTGTGGTGTAACCTACTCCATCGGTGTCCATCGGTGCTACCCGCAATATGCGCGGTAGTATTAGGATGGGATTGCAAGTTTCAAGAATCATCGGTCGGTATATCGCGTGGTGTAACCCACTCCATCGGTGCTACCCGCAATAGGCGCCGTAGGCGGGATTCCCAGTTTCAGGAATCATCGGTGGGTCTATCGTGTAGTGTAACCCACTCCATCGGTGTCCATCGGCGCTACCCGCGATAGTAAACGGGTCTTCCTTGGTGGCTATAATTTTTGAACAGGTCGGTTGTTTGAGGTTGATGATTGGCTCAATTTGCCTTTATGTGTCCTTGTCGGGTAGTGGCAAGGTCTTTTCTGGAGTTTGTGGAGGATCGTCTCTCAAATATTGTCGTTGTGGACTGCCCACTTTTTGAAGGATGTTGCTTGTGTACGGTGGTTTTTTGAATTTTACGTTCCGGTTATTATTTTTTCCTCCGCCAGAGCTCCCATCTGCTGGATCTGACTCATTTTTGTCTGTACTAGGATGGGTGGCACTATGGTCTCTGCGCACAAGATATCCACTGGCTTCTTAGGTATGGTCCGTTGACAAATATACTGTTTGAAATCTTCACCTTCACTTTTGCGTTTCGACCTCCTTATTTTGCTTACGACTGGTGAGGTGTTCGTTTCCATGGCTTTTGATTGAATGAGGTTCAGGTTTTCTTACTGACCTGATTTTATCTTCTGAATGTGAGTACGATATTCCACTATTTCTTCATATGACAGCCGGTCTATATTTACTAGGGTGCAAAGTTGATTTTCCCATAGTTGCTGGCCTTTATCAATGGTCTGCCGGCCATGGATATGGTAAATTTCGCTTGTTCTAGTACGTCTACGCCAATCATTGCAACTTGCTCTAAGTTCTTTAAAAATGTCAGATCGCAATGAATCTTCATTTTATCCAGAGCGAATGCCAGAGAATAGTGTTCCCTTGTGACTACTGGGTCGCCATTCGCCAATTTAATATCAATGTGCTCATATCAGATCGGTACGTCCAGGTCTTGCAGTTTCCTTTTAATTGCTGTTCCAATGAATGAGTTTTTTGAACCAGTGTCAATGAGAGCATAAAAAGTCAGCCCCCCAATTTTTATTTGAATGTACCTAGGATCTTTCCATGGTTCGGTGGTCAATTTTTCCTGAACTGGTGACTCCTTTTTCCGAATCGGTCAGCTACGGTAGTTCTAGCTATCTGTCCAACAGTACCAACTGAAGTATGATTCCTGTTGACTTTTCGGTGTACTATCTTCTTGTAACTTGGACGTGTAAGGGTTTTCTTTTTAGGTTTTACTGGGTCATGGCTGGTTCGTTCTACTATTGCTACTTGATGTTGATTGCCTGTCTGTACTTCCAGTACTATAGGTGAGCTCGGTTGATCTGGTATCTGGTTGCTTACGGCGGCCGTTCAGTTATTTAAATTCGGCAGAGTTCTTCCCTGTTTATCGCAAGGACAATCTTTAGTCAGGCGGCCATCTTCTCCACAGAAGGAACAGAAAGTCGGAATGGTCGGTTGCATTGGTGTTTCTGGTATCCTCGTTGCGTACAGTGCCAGCAATGAGTATACCGGTCATACAAGGTCGAAATATGTCTGGTGGAAGGTTGTGCATTTGGTGCTCCCAAGGTTTGTTGGTTTCTAGTGGGATGATGCAGGTTTGTTGTTACAACCGGTCTTTGATTTCGTTCTTCTAACCTTACGAATTCTAGATCTTCTGTGAGTTTGGTTAGTTCTTCGAGCGTTTGGAAATCTTTCCTACGGATATATAATCGATATTCGGTTCGAAGACTGTCGTAAATGTTTTCCACATTTTCATTTAAGGTCATTATTGGGTCTTGTCGGATAAGGTATTCCATAGCTCGGATGAAATCCTTTGCAGATCCTCGAGGTCCTTGTCTTTTCCGCATTATTTCATCTTCTAATTTATAGATGAAGCCAGTTGGCAGAAAATAGCGGAGGAATGCTTGACGAAATTGTTCACATGTTTGAAACTTTTCTCGGTGTATTCGAAGCCATTCTAGAGCAGGCCCTCGGTATATTTCTGGAATTGTTCTCAGGATCTGGTCTAATGGGATAGAGTAACACGTTATCAATTCTTCAATATGAATTCAAGAGCATTTCCTGAGGCATCAAATCGTAAACCCCATTTGCGGGCGGTATTCATGGTTTCGGCTTCATAACTCAAGTGCATTTTTCGGGGACTTGGTCCATTCATTTGGTCTGGTCGTGGTAGCATAGAATCAGATTGGCGAGTAATTGGTTGACTTGGCACTTCCCTACTCCAGGTATTTACGGTACGGCTAGCAAATTCAATCTGGGATTCTCGGGCACTATTCACAGCCATGAAGTCGTCTGGTTTCGGAAAGGTCTGAGGCGGTGGTTCGACTTCATCTCGGAATATCCTTTCTTGAACTAGTTGTGATATTTACTCACAGAGATTCTGGGTTGAACGGTGGGTACGGGAATTTTTAATGAAGGTGCTGAATTGTTGTCGGAGTGTGGCTACGGTTCCACGAGTGTCTTACTCCTTTAGTGTCATCTTTTCAAGCAATTCTTGCTTTTTCAGTATATCCATGCAATATGGGTAGTAACACCAAAGGCATCAACGGAGTTTTCCATTTTGCTATAAAGATGGTGTAGATCGGAGTAAACTGGAATGGTCTGGTTAATTTCAATTAACGGAAGGCTAAACCTTACTGGAATACAGGAGCGTTTGGAACGCTTATTCGGAATGGACACCAACGAGGGTTGGTTCTTAAGGAATGGTCGGTTGGTACGGTATAGGCGGGTGAATCAACCTCAATGATGTCGCTGCTCTGGCGCCATTTTGTAAGAGTTTCTTGCTTTTTGTCGTAGGCTGAGGTAAGCTCGTCGGATTCAGGATATTACTAAAGAAGCAACTAACTTTAGTGTATTTGAGGTTCTTTATTCACAGTTCCGATTATTTATACACTTTTACAATAAACTTAGTACATTTAGTTTATTTCAAAATAAAATTTTAATACATTTATTGGTCTTAGAACTAGCTTTATAAAATTCCAAATTCATATAATCTTATATAAACTTGACTGAGATAGCAGGATCCACTAAACCACAGTCTGAGATAGCAGACCTCACTAAACCGCAATCTGAGATAGCAGATGTCACTAAACCACAATCTGAGATAGCAGATGTCACTAAATCACAGTCTGAGATAGCAGACGTCACTTAACCACAATCTGAAATAGCAGATGTCAGCAAACCACAATCTGAGATAGCAGATGTCACTAACTACATTAAACCTGGGATTCCACTGTCCTTTCTGGAATCTTTCAAAAAGTGAAGTTTTACCAAGTACTCCAGATTGGTACTTTTACTACTAGGGTGAACTCGGTTTTATGCAGTTCGTCTACTCTACTTATAAATATTTCCGTTTGTACTGAGTGTGAGCTCTAAGTTCACAGAAAAACTGGTAGTCATATTTCATACCGAACACTACTATCTGATATGCAAATGTAGGTAGTAGGTACTATAGTAGTATTCTACCACTGGTGCGGTGTTTGGTATGGTCGGGAAGTACTAGAATTAATGTTATATTCAGAATGATGCTATCTGGTCAGCAAATGTATGTAGTGCGTACTATAGTAATAATCGGTGGTGGTGTTGTTAGCTGTAATTGATCTTATCCAACGGTGTCCATCTATCCGCAAGAGGCGCAATAGTATAAGGATGGGATTCCAAGTTTCAGGAATCATCGGGCGTTCTATCGTGTGTCGTAACCCACTCCATCGGTGTCCATCGGTACTACCCGCAATAGGCGCGTAGTATTAGGATGGGATTCCAAGTTTCATCGGCCGGTCTATCGTGTGGTGTAGCCCACTCCATCGATGTCCATTGGTGCTACCCGCAATAGGCGCGGTAGTATTAGGATGGGATTCCAAGTTTCAGGAATCATCGGTCGGTCTGTTGTGTGGTGTAACCTACTCCATCGGTGTCCATCGGTGCTACCCGCAATATGCGCGGTAGTATTAGGATGGGATTGCAAGTTTCAAGAATCATCGGTCGGTATATCGCGTGGTGTAACCCACTCCATCGGTGCTACCCGCAATAGGCGCCGTAGGCGGGATTCCCAGTTTCAGGAATCATCGGTGGGTCTATCGTGTAGTGTAACCCACTCCATCGGTGTCCATCGGCGCTACCCGCGATAGTAAACGGGTCTTCCTTGGTGGCTATAATTTTTGAACAGGTCGGTTGTTTGAGGTTGATGATTGGCTCAATTTGCCTTTATGTGTCCTTGTCGGGTAGTGGCAAGGTCTTTTCTGGAGTTTGTGGAGGATCGTCTCTCAAATATTGTCGTTGTGGACTGCCCACTTTTTGAAGGATGTTGCTTGTGTACGGTGGTTTTTTGAATTTTACGTTCCGGTTATTATTTTTTCCTCCGCCAGAGCTCCCATCTGCTGGATCTGACTCATTTTTGTCTGTACTAGGATGGGTGGCACTATGGTCTCTGCGCACAAGATATCCACTGGCTTCTTAGGTATGGTCCGTTGACAAATATACTGTTTGAAATCTTCACCTTCACTTTTGCGTTTCGACCTCCTTATTTTGCTTACGACTGGTGAGGTGTTCGTTTCCATGGCTTTTGATTGAATGAGGTTCAGGTTTTCTTACTGACCTGATTTTATCTTCTGAATGTGAGTACGATATTCCACTATTTCTTCATATGACAGCCGGTCTATATTTACTAGGGTGCAAAGTTGATTTTCCCATAGTTGCTGGCCTTTATCAATGGTCTGCCGGCCATGGATATGGTAAATTTCGCTTGTTCTAGTACGTCTACGCCAATCATTGCAACTTGCTCTAAGTTCTTTAAAAATGTCAGATCGCAATGAATCTTCATTTTATCCAGAGCGAATGCCAGAGAATAGTGTTCCCTTGTGACTACTGGGTCGCCATTCGCCAATTTAATATCAATGTGCTCATATCAGATCGGTACGTCCAGGTCTTGCAGTTTCCTTTTAATTGCTGTTCCAATGAATGAGTTTTTTGAACCAGTGTCAATGAGAGCATAAAAAGTCAGCCCCCCAATTTTTATTTGAATGTACCTAGGATCTTTCCATGGTTCGGTGGTCAATTTTTCCTGAACTGGTGACTCCTTTTTCCGAATCGGTCAGCTACGGTAGTTCTAGCTATCTGTCCAACAGTACCAACTGAAGTATGATTCCTGTTGACTTTTCGGTGTACTATCTTCTTGTAACTTGGACGTGTAAGGGTTTTCTTTTTAGGTTTTACTGGGTCATGGCTGGTTCGTTCTACTATTGCTACTTGATGTTGATTGCCTGTCTGTACTTCCAGTACTATAGGTGAGCTCGGTTGATCTGGTATCTGGTTGCTTACGGCGGCCGTTCAGTTATTTAAATTCGGCAGAGTTCTTCCCTGTTTATCGCAAGGACAATCTTTAGTCAGGCGGCCATCTTCTCCACAGAAGGAACAGAAAGTCGGAATGGTCGGTTGCATTGGTGTTTCTGGTATCCTCGTTGCGTACAGTGCCAGCAATGAGTATACCGGTCATACAAGGTCGAAATATGTCTGGTGGAAGGTTGTGCATTTGGTGCTCCCAAGGTTTGTTGGTTTCTAGTGGGATGATGCAGGTTTGTTGTTACAACCGGTCTTTGATTTCGTTCTTCTAACCTTACGAATTCTAGATCTTCTGTGAGTTTGGTTAGTTCTTCGAGCGTTTGGAAATCTTTCCTACGGATATATAATCGATATTCGGTTCGAAGACTGTCGTAAATGTTTTCCACATTTTCATTTAAGGTCATTATTGGGTCTTGTCGGATAAGGTATTCCATAGCTCGGATGAAATCCTTTGCAGATCCTCGAGGTCCTTGTCTTTTCCGCATTATTTCATCTTCTAATTTATAGATGAAGCCAGTTGGCAGAAAATAGCGGAGGAATGCTTGACGAAATTGTTCACATGTTTGAAACTTTTCTCGGTGTATTCGAAGCCATTCTAGAGCAGGCCCTCGGTATATTTCTGGAATTGTTCTCAGGATCTGGTCTAATGGGATAGAGTAACACGTTATCAATTCTTCAATATGAATTCAAGAGCATTTCCTGAGGCATCAAATCGTAAACCCCATTTGCGGGCGGTATTCATGGTTTCGGCTTCATAACTCAAGTGCATTTTTCGGGGACTTGGTCCATTCATTTGGTCTGGTCGTGGTAGCATAGAATCAGATTGCCGAGTAATTGGTTGACTTGGCACTTCCCTACTCCAGGTATTTACGGTACGGCTAGCAAATTCAATCTGGGATTCTCGGGCACTATTCACAGCCATGAAGTCGTCTGGTTTCGGAAAGGTCTGAGGCGGTGGTTCGACTTCATCTCGGAATATCCTTTCTTGAACTAGTTGTGATATTTACTCACAGAGATTCTGGGTTGAACGGTGGGTACGGGAATTTTTAATGAAGGTGCTGAATTGTTGTCGGAGTGTGGCTACGGTTCCACGAGTGTCTTACTCCTTTAGTGTCATCTTTTCAAGCAATTCTTGCTTTTTCAGTATATCCATGCAATATGGGTAGTAACACCAAAGGCATCAACGGAGTTTTCCATTTTGCTATAAAGATGGTGTAGATCGGAGTAAACTGGAATGGTCTGGTTAATTTCAATTAACGGAAGGCTAAACCTTACTGGAATACAGGAGCGTTTGGAACGCTTATTCGGAATGGACACCAACGAGGGTTGGTTCTTAAGGAATGGTCGGTTGGTACGGTATAGGCGGGTGAATCAACCTCAATGATGTCGCTGCTCTGGCGCCATTTTGTAAGAGTTTCTTGCTTTTTGTCGTAGGCTGAGGTAAGCTCGTCGGATTCAGGATATTACTAAAGAAGCAACTAACTTTAGTGTATTTGAGGTTCTTTATTCACAGTTCCGATTATTTATACACTTTTACAATAAACTTAGTACATTTAGTTTATTTCAAAATAAAATTTTAATACATTTATTGGTCTTAGAACTAGCTTTATAAAATTCCAAATTCATATAATCTTATATAAACTTGACTGAGATAGCAGGATCCACTAAACCACAGTCTGAGATAGCAGACCTCACTAAACCGCAATCTGAGATAGCAGATGTCACTAAACCACAATCTGAGATAGCAGATGTCACTAAATCACAGTCTGAGATAGCAGACGTCACTTAACCACAATCTGAAATAGCAGATGTCAGCAAACCACAATCTGAGATAGCAGATGTCACTAACTACATTAAACCTGGGATTCCACTGTCCTTTCTGGAATCTTTCAAAAAGTGAAGTTTTACCAAGTACTCCAGATTGGTACTTTTACTACTAGGGTGAACTCGGTTTTATGCAGTTCGTCTACTCTACTTATAAATATTTCCGTTTGTACTGAGTGTGAGCTCTAAGTTCACAGAAAAACTGGTAGTCATATTTCATACCGAACACTACTATCTGATATGCAAATGTAGGTAGTAGGTACTATAGTAGTATTCTACCACTGGTGCGGTGTTTGGTATGGTCGGGAAGTACTAGAATTAATGTTATATTCAGAATGATGCTATCTGGTCAGCAAATGTATGTAGTGCGTACTATAGTAATAATCGGTGGTGGTGTTGTTAGCTGTAATTGATCTTATCCAACGGTGTCCATCTATCCGCAAGAGGCGCAATAGTATAAGGATGGGATTCCAAGTTTCAGGAATCATCGGGCGTTCTATCGTGTGTCGTAACCCACTCCATCGGTGTCCATCGGTACTACCCGCAATAGGCGCGTAGTATTAGGATGGGATTCCAAGTTTCATCGGCCGGTCTATCGTGTGGTGTAGCCCACTCCATCGATGTCCATTGGTGCTACCCGCAATAGGCGCGGTAGTATTAGGATGGGATTCCAAGTTTCAGGAATCATCGGTCGGTCTGTTGTGTGGTGTAACCTACTCCATCGGTGTCCATCGGTGCTACCCGCAATATGCGCGGTAGTATTAGGATGGGATTGCAAGTTTCAAGAATCATCGGTCGGTATATCGCGTGGTGTAACCCACTCCATCGGTGCTACCCGCAATAGGCGCCGTAGGCGGGATTCCCAGTTTCAGGAATCATCGGTGGGTCTATCGTGTAGTGTAACCCACTCCATCGGTGTCCATCGGCGCTACCCGCGATAGTAAACGGGTCTTCCTTGGTGGCTATAATTTTTGAACAGGTCGGTTGTTTGAGGTTGATGATTGGCTCAATTTGCCTGTATGTGTCCTTGTCGGGTAGTGGCAAGGTCTTTTCTGGAGTTTGTGGAGGATCGTCTCTCAAATATTGTCGTTGTGGACTGCCCACTTTTTGAAGGATGTTGCTTGTGTACGGTGGTTTTTTGAATTTTACGTTCCGGTTATTATTTTTTCCTCCGCCAGAGCTCCCATCTGCTGGATCTGACTCATTTTTGTCTGTACTAGGATGGGTGGCACTATGGTCTCTGCGCACAAGATATCCACTGGCTTCTTAGGTATGGTCCGTTGACAAATATACTGTTTGAAATCTTCACCTTCACTTTTGCGTTTCGACCTCCTTATTTTGCTTACGACTGGTGAGGTGTTCGTTTCCATGGCTTTTGATTGAATGAGGTTCAGGTTTTCTTACTGACCTGATTTTATCTTCTGAATGTGAGTACGATATTCCACTATTTCTTCATATGACAGCCGGTCTATATTTACTAGGGTGCAAAGTTGATTTTCCCATAGTTGCTGGCCTTTATCAATGGTCTGCCGGCCATGGATATGGTAAATTTCGCTTGTTCTAGTACGTCTACGCCAATCATTGCAACTTGCTCTAAGTTCTTTAAAAATGTCAGATCGCAATGAATCTTCATTTTATCCAGAACGAATGCCAGAGAATAGTGTTCCCTTGTGACTACTGGGTCGCCATTCGCCAATTTAATATCAATGTGCTCATATCAGATCGGTACGTCCAGGTCTTGCAGTTTCCTTTTAATTGCTGTTCCAATGAATGAGTTTTTTGAACCAGTGTCAATGAGAGCATAAAAAGTCAGCCCCCCAATTTTTATTTGAATGTACCTAGGATCTTTCCATGGTTCGGTGGTCAATTTTTCCTGAACTGGTGACTCCTTTTTCCGAATCGGTCAGCTACGGTAGTTCTAGCTATCTGTCCAACAGTACCAACTGAAGTATGATTCCTGTTGACTTTTCGGTGTACTATCTTCTTGTAACTTGGACGTGTAAGGGTTTTCTTTTTAGGTTTTACTGGGTCATGGCTGGTTCGTTCTACTATTGCTACTTGATGTTGATTGCCTGTCTGTACTTCCAGTACTATAGGTGAGCTCGGTTGATCTGGTATCTGGTTGCTTACGGCGGCCGTTCAGTTATTTAAATTCGGCAGAGTTCTTCCCTGTTTATCGCAAGGACAATCTTTAGTCAGGCGGCCATCTTCTCCACAGAAGGAACAAAAAGTCGGAATGGTCGGTTGCATTGGTGTTTCTGGTATCCTCGTTGCGTACAGTGCCAGCAATGAGTATACCGGTCATACAAGGTCGAAATATGTCTGGTGGAAGGTTGTGCATTTGGTGCTCCCAAGGTTTGTTGGTTTCTAGTGGGATGATGCAGGTTTGTTGTTACAACCGGTCTTTGATTTCGTTCTTCTAACCTTACGAATTCTAGATCTTCTGTGAGTTTGGTTAGTTCTTCGAGCGTTTGGAAATCTTTCCTACGGATATATAATCGATATTCGGTTCGAAGACATTTTCATTTAAGGTCATTATTGGGTCTTGTCGGATAAGGTATTCCATAGCTCGGATGAAATCATTTGCAGATCCTCGAGGTCCTTGTCTTTTCCGCATTATTTCATCTTCTAATTTATGGATGAAGCCAGTTGGCAGAAAATAGCGGAGGAATGCTTGACGAAATTGTTCACATATTTGAAACTTTTCTCGGTGTATTCGAAGCCATTCTAGAGCAGGCCCTCGGTATATTTCTGGAATTGTTCTCAGAATCTGGTCTAATGGGATAGAGTAACACGTTATCAATTCTTCAATATGAATTCAAGAGCATTTCCTGAGGCATCAAATCGTAAACCCCATTTGCGGACGGTATTCATGGTTTCGGCTTCATAACTCAAGTGCATTTTTCGGGGACTTGGTCCATTCATTTGGTCTGGTCGTGGTAGCATAGAATCAGATTGGCGGGTAATTGGTTCACTTGGCACTTCCCTACTCCAGGTATTTACGGTACGGCTAGCAAATTCAATATGGGATTCTCGGGCACTATTCACAGCCATGAAGTCGTCTGGTTTAGGAAAGGTCTGAGGCGGTGGTTCGACTTCATCTCGGAATATCCTTTCTTGAACTAGTTGTGATATTTACTCACAGAGATTCTGGGTTGAACGGTGGGTACGGGAATTTTTAATGAAGGTGCTGAATTGTTGTCGGAGTGTGGCTACGGTTCCACGAGTGTCTTACTCCTTTAGTGTCATCTTTTCAAGCAATTCTTGCTTTTTCAGTATATCCATGCAATATGGGTAGTAACACCAAAGGCATCAACGGAGTTTTCCATTTTGCTATAAAGATGGTGTAGATCGGAGTAAACTGGAATGGTCTGGTTAATTTCAATTAACGGAAGGCTAAACCTTACTGGAATACAGGAGCGTTTGGAACGCTTATTCGGAATGGACACCAACGAGGGTTGGTTCTTAAGGAATGGTCGGTTGGTACTGTATGGGCGGGTGAATCAACCTCAATGATGTCGCTGCTCTGGCGCCATTTTGTAAGAGTTTCTTGCTTTTTGTCGTAGGCTGAGGTAAGCTCGTCGGATTCAGGATATTACTAAAGAAGCAACTAACTTTAGTGTATTTGAGGTTCTTTATTAACAGTTCCGATTATTTATACACTTTTACAATAAACTTAGTACATTTAGTTTATTTCAAAATAAAATTTAATACATTTATTGGTCTTAGAACTAGCTTTATAAAATTCCAAATTCATATAATCTTATATTAACTTGACTGAGATAGCAGGATCCACTAAACCACAGTCTGAGATAGCAGACCTCACTAAACCGCAAACTGAGATAGCAGATGTCACTTAACCACAATCTGAGATAGCAGATGTCACTTAATCACAGTCTGAGATAGCAGACGTCACTTAACCACAATCTGAAATAGCAGATGTCAGCAAACCACAATCTGAGATAGCAGATGTCACTAACTACATTAAACCTGGGATTCCACTGTCCTTTCTGGAATCTTTCAAAAAGTGAAGTTTTAACAAGTACTCCAGATTGGTACTTTTACTACTAGGGTGAACTCGGTTTTATGCAGTTCGTCTACTCTACTTATAAATGTTTCCGTTTGTACTGAGTGTAAGCTCTAAGTTCACAGAAAAACTGGTAGTCATATTTCATACCGAACACTACTATCTGATATGCAAATGTAGGTAGTAGGTACTATAGTAGTATTCTACCACTGGTGCGGTGTTTGGTATGGTCGGGAAGTACTAGAATTAATGTTATATTCAGAATGATGCTATCTGGTCAGCAAATGTATGTAGTGGGTACTATAGTAATAATCGGTGGTGGTGTTGTTAGCTGTAATTGATCTTATCCAACGGTGTCCATCTATCCGCAAGAGGCGCAATAGTATAAGGATGGTATTCCAAGTTTCAGGAATCATCGGGCGTTCTATCGTGTGTCGTAACCCACTCCATCGGTGTCCATCGGTACTACCCGCAATAGGCGCGTAGTATTAGGATGGGATTCCAAGTTTCATCGGCCGGTCTATAGTGTGGTGTAGCCCACTCCATCGATGTGCATTGGTGCTACCCGCAATAGGCGCGGTAGTATTAGGATGGGATTCCAAGTTTCAGGAATCATCGGTCGGTCTGTTGTGTGGTGTAACCTACTCAATCGGTGACCATCGGTGCTACCCGCAATATGCGCGGTAGTATTAGGATGGGATTGCAAGTTTCAAGAATCATCGGTCGGTATATCGCGTGGTGTAACCCACTCCATCGGTGTCCATCGGTGCTACCCGCAATAGGCGCAATAGGCGGGATTCCCAGTTTCAGGAATCATCGGTCGGTCTATCGTGTGGTGTAACCCACTCCATCGGTGTCCATCGGCGCTACCCGCGATAGTAAACGGGTCTTCCTTGGTGGCTATAATTTTTGAACAGGTCGGTTGTTTGAGGTTGATGATTGGCTCAATTTGCCTGTATGTGTCCTTGTCGGGTAGTGGCAAGGTCTTTTCTGGAGTTTGTGGAGGATCGTCTCTCAAATTTGTCGTTGTGGACTGCCCACTTTTTGAAGGATGTTGCTTGTGTACGGTCGTTTTTTGAATTTTACGTTCCGGTTATTATTTTTTCCTCCGCCAGAGCTCCCATCTGCTGGATCTGTCTCATTTTTGTCTGTACTGGGATGGGTGGCACTATGGTCTCTGCGCACAAGATATCCACTGGCTTCTTAGGTATGGTCCGTTGACAAATATACTGTTTGAAATCTTCACCTTCACTTTTGCGTTTCGACCTCCTTATTTTGCTTACGACTGGTGAGGTGTTCGTTTCCATGGCTTTTGATTGAATGAGGTTCAGTTTTTCTTACTGACCTGATTTTATCTTCTGAATGTGAGTACGATATTCCACTATTTCTTCATATGACAGCCGGTCTATATTTACTAGGGTGCAAAGTTGATTTTCCCATAGTTGCTGGCCTTTATCAATGGTCTGCCGGCCATGGATATGGTAAATTTCGCTTGTTCTAGTACGTCTACGCCAATCATTGCAACTTGCTCTAAGTTCTTTAAAAATGTCAGATCGCAAGGAATCTTCATTTTATCCAGAACGAATGCCAGAGAATAGTGTTCCCTTGTGACTACTGGGTCGCCATTCGCCAATTTAATATCAATGTGCTCATATCAGATCGGTACGTCCAGGTCTTGCAGTTTCCTTTTAATTGCTGTTCCAATGAATGAGTTTTTTGAACCAGTGTCAATGAGAGCATAAAAAGTCAGCCCCCCAATTTTTATTTGAATGTACCTAGGATCTTTCCATGGTTCGGTGGTCAATTTTTCCTGAACTGGTGACTCCTTTTTCCGAATCGGTCAGCTACGGTAGTTCTAGCTATCTGTCCAACAGTACCAACTGAAGTATGATTCCTGTTGACTTTTCGGTGTACTATCTTCTTGTAACTTGGACGTGTAAGGGTTTTCTTTTTAGGTTTTACTGGGTCATGGCTGGTTCGTTCTACTATTGCTACTTGATGTTGATTGCCTGTCTGTACTTCCAGTACTATAGGTGAGCTCGGTTGATCTGGTATCTGGTTGCTTACGGCGGCCGTTCAGTTATTTAAATTCGGCAGAGTTCTTCCCTGTTTATCGCAAGGACAATCTTTAGTCAGGCGGCCATCTTCTCCACAGAAGGAACAGAAAGTCGGAATGGTCGGTTGCATTGGTGTTTCTGGTATCCTCGTTGCGTACAGTGCCAGCAATGAGTATACCGGTCATACAAGGTCGAAATATGTCTGGTGGAAGGTTGTGCATTTGGTGCTCCCAAGGTTTGTTGGTTTCTAGTGGGATGATGCAGGTTTGTTGTTACAACCGTTCTTTGATTTCGTTCTTCTAACCTTACGAATTCTAGATCTTCTGTGAGTTTGGTTAGTTCTTCGAGCGTTTGGAAATCTTTCCTACGGATATATAATCGATATTCGGTTCGAAGACATTTTCATTTAAGGTCATTATTGGGTCTTGTCGGATAAGGTATTCCATAGCTCGGATGAAATCCTTTGCAGATCCTCGAGGTCCTTGTCTTTTCCGCATTATTTCATCTTCTAATTTATGGATGAAGCCAGTTGGCAGAAAATAGCGGAGGAATGCTTGACGAAATTGTTCACATGTTTGAAACTTTTCTCGGTGTATTCGAAGCCATTCTAGAGCAGGCCCTCGGTATATTTCTGGAATTGTTCTCAGGATCTGGTCTAATGGGATAGAGTAACACGTTATCAATTCTTCAATATGAATTCAAGAGCATTTCCTGAGGCATCAAATCGTAAACCCCATTTGCGGCCGGTATTCATGGTTTCGGCTTCATAACTCAAGTGCATTTTTCGGGGACTTGGTCCATTCATTTGGTCTGGTCGTGGTAGCATAGAATCAGATTGGCGGGTAATTGGTTCACTTGGCACTTCCCTACTCCAGGTATTTACGGTACGGCTAGCAAATTCGATCTGGGATTCTCGGGCACTATTCACAGCCATGAAGTCGTCTGGTTTCGGAAAGGTCTGAGGCGGTGGTTCGACTTCATCTCGGAATATCCTTTCTTGAACTAGTTGTGATATTTACTCACAGAGATTCTGGGTTGAACGGTGGGTACGGGAATTTTTAATGAAGGTGCTGAATTGTTGTCGGAGTGTGGCTACGGTTCCACGAGTGTCTTACTCCTTTAGTGTCATATTTTCAAGCAATTCTTGCTTTTTCAGTATATCCATGCAATATGGGTAGTAACACCAAAGGCATCAACGGAGTTTTCCATTTTGCTATAAAGATGGTGTAGATCGGAGTAAACTGGAATGGTCTGGTTAATTTCAATTAACGGAAGGCTAAACCTTACTGGAATACAGGAGCGTTTGGAACGCTTATTCGGAATGGACACCAACGAGGGTTGGTTCTTAATTAATGGTCGGTTGGTACTGTATGGGCGGGTGAATCAACCTCAATGATGTCGCTGCTCTGGCGCCATTTTGTAAGAGTTTCTTGCTTTTTGTCGTAGGCTGAGGTAAGCTCGTCGGATTCAGGATATTACTAAAGAAGCAAGTAACTTTAGTGTATTTGAGGTTCTTTATTCACAGTTCCGATTATTTATACACTTTTACAATAAACTTAGTACATTTAGTTTATTTCAAAATAAAATTTTAATACATTTATTGGTCTTAGAACTAGCTTTATAAAATTCCAAATTCATATAATCTTATATAAACTTGACTGAGATTGCAGGATCCACTAAACCACAGTCTGAGATAGCAGACCTCACTAAACCGCAATCTGAGATAGCAGATGTCACTAAACCACAATCTAAGATAGCAGATGTCACTAAATCACAGTCTGAGATAGCAGACGTCACTTAACCACAATCTGAAATAGCAGATGTCAGCAAACCACAATCTGAGATAGCAGATGTCACTAACTACATTAAACCTGGGATTCCACTGTCCTTTCTGGAATCTTTCAAAAAGTGAAGTTTTACCAAGTACTCCAGATTGGTACTTTTACTACTAGGGTGAACTCGGTTTTATGCAGTTCGTCTACTCTACTTATAAATATTTCCGTTTGTACTGAGTGTGAGCTCTAAGTTCACAGAAAAACTGGTAGTCATATTTCATACCGAACACTACTATCTGATATGCAAATGTAGGTAGTAGGTACTATAGTAGTATTCTACCACTGGTGCGGTGTTTGGTATGGTCGGGAAGTACTAGAATTAATGTTATATTCAGAATGATGCTATCTGGTCAGCAAATGTATGTAGTGCGTACTATAGTAATAATCGGTGGTGGTGTTGTTAGCTGTAATTGATCTTATCCAACGGTGTCCATCTATCCGCAAGAGGCGCAATAGTATAAGAATGGGATTCCAAGTTTCAGGAATCATCGGGCGTTCTATCGTGTGTCGTAACCCACTCCATCGGTGTCCATCGGTACTACCCGCAATAGGCGCGTAGTATTAGGATGGGATTCCAAGTTTCATCGGCCGGTCTATCGTGTGGTGTAGCCCACTCCATCGATGTCCATTGGTGCTACCCGCAATAGGCGCGGTAGTATTAGGATGGGATTCCAAGTTTCAGGAATCATCGGTCGGTCTGTTGTGTGGTGTAACCTACTCCATCGGTGTCCATCGGTGCTACCCGCAATATGCGCGGTAGTATTAGGATGGGATTGCAAGTTTCAAGAATCATCGGTCGGTATATCGCGTGGTGTAACCCACTCCATCGGTGCTACCCGCAATAGGCGCAGTAGGCGGGATTCCCAGTTTCAGGAATCATCGGTGGGTCTATCGTGTAGTTTAACCCACTCCATCGGCGCTACCCGCGATAGTAAGCGGGTCTTCCTTGGTGGCTATAATTTTTGAACAGGTCGGTTGTTTGAGGTTGATGATTGGCTCAATTTGCCTGTATGTGTCCTTGTCGGGTAGTGGCAAGGTCTTTTCTGGAGTTTGTGGAGGATCGTCTCTCAAATATTGTCGTTGTGGACTGCCCACTTTTTGAAGGATGTTGCTTGTGTACGGTGGTTTTTTGAATTTTACGTTCCGGTTATTATTTTTTCCTCCGCCAGAGCTCCCATCTGCTGGATCTGACTCATTTTTGTCTGTACTAGGATGGGTGGCACTATGGTCTCTGCGCACAAGATATCCACTGGCTTCTTAGGTATGGTCCGTTGACAAATATACTGTTTGAAATCTTCACCTTCACTTTTGCGTTTCGACCTCCTTATTTTGCTTACGACTGGTGAGGTGTTCGTTTCCATGGCTTTTGATTGAATGAGGTTCAGGTTTTCTTACTGACCTGATTTTATCTTCTGAATGTGAGTACGATATTCCACTATTTCTTCATATGACAGCCGGTCTATATTTACTAGGGTGCAAAGTTGATTTTCCCATAGTTGCTGGCCTTTATCAATGGTCTGCCGGCCATGGATATGGTAAATTTCGCTTGTTCTAGTACGTCTACGCCAATCATTGCAACTTGCTCTAAGCTCTTTAAAAATGTCAGATCGCAATGAATCTTCATTTTATCCAGAACGAATGCCAGAGAATAGTGTTCCCTTGTGACTACTGGGTCGCCATTCGCCAATTTAATATCAATGTGCTCATATCAGATCGGTACGTCCAGGTCTTGCAGTTTCCTTTTAATTGCTGTTCCAATGAATGAGTTTTTTGAACCAGTGTCAATGAGAGCATAAAAAGTCAGCCCCCCAATTTTTATTTGAATGTACCTAGGATCTTTCCATGGTTCGGTGGGCAATTTTTCCTGAACTGGTGACTCCTTTTTCCGAATCGGTCAGCTACGGTAGTTCTAGCTATCTGTCCAACAGTACCAACTGAAGTATGATTCCTGTTGACTTTTCGGTGTACTATCTTCTTGTAACTTGGACGTGTAAGGGTTTTCTTTTTAGGTTTTACTGGGTCATGGCTGGTTCGTTCTACTATTGCTACTTGATGTTGATTGCCTGTCTGTACTTCCAGTACTATAGGTGAGCTCGGTTGATCTGGTATCTGGTTGCTTACGGCGGCCGTTCAGTTATTTAAATTCGGCAGAGTTCTTCCCTGTTTATCGCAAGGACAATCTTTAGTCAGGCGGCCATCTTCTCCACAGAAGGAACAGAAAGTCGGAATGGTCGGTTGCATTGGTGTTTCTGGTATCCTCGTTGCGTACAGTGCCAGCAATGAGTATACCGGTTATACAAGGTCGAAATATGTCTGGTGGAAGGTTGTGCATTTGGTGCTCCCAAGGTTTGTTGGTTTCTAGTGGGATGATGCAGGTTTGTTGTTACAACCGGTCTTTGATTTCGTTCTTCTAACCTTACGAATTCTAGATCTTCTGTGAGTTTGGTTAGTTCTTCGAGCGTTTGGAAATCTTTCCTACGGATATATAATCGATATTCGGTTCGAAGACATTTTCATTTAAGGTCATTATTGGGTCTTGTCGGATAAGGTATTCCATAGCTCGGATGAAATCCTTTGCAGATCCTCGAGGTCCTTGTCTTTCCGCATTATTTCATCTTCTAATTTATGGATGAAGCCAGTTGGCAGAAAATAGCGGAGGAATGCTTGACGAAATTGTTCACATGTTTGAAACTTTTCTCGGTGTATTCGAAGCCATTCTAGAGCAGGCCCTCGGTATATTTCTGGAATTGTTCTCAGGATCTGGTCTAATGGGATAGAGTAACACGTTATCAATTCTTCAATATGAATTCAAGAGCATTTCCTGAGGCATCAAATCGTAAACCCCATTTGCGGACGGTATTCATGGTTTCGGCTTCATAACTCAAGTGCATTTTTCGGGGACTTGGTCCATTCATTTGGTCTGGTCGTGGTAGCATAGAATCAGATTGGCGGGTAATTGGTTCACTTGGCACTTCCCTACTCCAGGTATTTACGGTACGGCTAGCAAATTCGATCTGGGATTCTCGGGCACTATTCACAGCCATGAAGTCGTCTGGTTTCGGAAAGGTCTGAGGCGGTGGTTCGACTTCATCTCGGAATATCCTTTCTTGAACTAGTTGTGATATTTACTCACAGAGATTCTGGGTTGAACGGTGGGTACGGGAATTTTTAATGAAGGTGCTGAATTGTTGTCGGAGTGTGGCTACGGTTCCACGAGTGTCTTACTCCTTTAGTGTCATCTTTTCAAGCAATTCTTGCTTTTTCAGTATATCCATGCAATATGGGTAGTAACACCAAAGGCATCAACGGAGTTTTCCATTTTGCTATAAAGATGGTGTAGATCGGAGTAAACTGGAATGGTCTGGTTAATTTCAATTAACGGAAGGCTAAACCTTACTGGAATACAGGAGCGTTTGGAACGCTTATTCGGAATGGACACCAACGAGGGTTGGTTCTTAATTAATGGTCGGTTGGTACTGTATGGGCGGGTGAATCAACCTCAATGATGTCGCTGCTCTGGCGCCATTTTGTAAGAGTTTCTTGCTTTTTGTCGTAGGCTGAGGTAAGCTCGTCGGATTCAGGATATTACTAAAGAAGCAACTAACTTTAGTGTATTTGAGGTTCTTTATTAACAGTTCCGATTATTTATACACTTTTACAATAAACTTAGTACATTTAGTTTATTTCAAAATAAAATTTAATACATTTATTGGTCTTAGAACTAGCTTTATAAAATTCCAAATTCATATAATCTTATATTAACTTGACTGAGATAGCAGGATCCACTAAACCACAGTCTGAGATAGCAGACCTCACTAAACCGCAATCTGAGATAGCAGATGTCACTTAACCACAATCTGAGATAGCAGATGTCACTTAATCACAGTCTGAGATAGCAGACGTCACTTAACCCAATCTGAAATAGCAGATGTCAGCAAACCACAATCTGAGATAGCAGATGTCAATAACTACATTAAACCTGGGACTCCACTGTCCTTTCTGGAATCTTTCAAAAAGTGAAGTTTTAACAAGTACTCCAGATTGGTACTTTTACTACTAGGGTGAACTCGGTTGTATGCAGTTTGTCTACTCTACTTATAAATGTTTCCGTTTGTACTGAGTGTGAGCTCTAAGTTCACAGAAAAACTGGTAGTCATATTTCATACCGAACACTACTATCTGATATGCAAATGTAGGTAGTAGGTACTATAGTAGTATTCTACCACTGGTGCGGTGTTTGGTATGGTCGGGAAGTACTAGAATTAATGTTATATTCAGAATGATGCTATCTGGTCAGCAAATGTATGTAGTGGGTACTATAGTAATAATCGGTGGTGGTGTTGTTAGCTGTAATTGATCTTATCGAACGGTGTCCATCTATCCGCAAGAGGCGCAATAGTATAAGGATGGGATTCCAAGTTTCAGGAATCATCGGGCGTTCTATCGTGTGTCGTAACCCACTCCATCGGTGTCCATCGGTACTACCCGCAATAGGCGCGTAGTATTAGGATGGGATTCCAAGTTTCATCGGCCGGTCTATCGTGTGGTGTAGCCCACTCCATCGATGTCCATTGGTGCTACCCGCAATAGGCGCGGTAGTATTAGGATGGGATTCCAAGTTTCAGGAATCATCGGTCGGTCTGTTGTGTGGTGTAACCTACTCAATCGGTGTCCATCGGTGCTACCCGCAATATGCGCGGTAGTATTAGGATGGGATTGCAAGTTTCAAGAATCATCGGTCGGTATATCGCGTGGTGTAACCCACTCCATCGGTGTCCATCGGTGCTACCCGCAATAGGCGCAATAGGCGGGATTCCCAGTTTCAGGAATCATCGGTCGGTCTATCGTGTGGTGTAACCCACTCCATCGGTGTCCATCGGCGCTACCCGCGATAGTAAACGGGTCTTCCTTGGTGGCTATAATTTTTGAACAGGTCGGTTGTTTGAGGTTGATGATTGGCTCAATTTGCCTGTATGTGTCCTTGTCGGGTAGTGGCAAGGTCTTTTCTGGAGTTTGTGGAGGATCGTCTCTCAAATATTGTCGTTGTGGACTGCCCACTTTTTGAAGGATGTTGCTTGTGTACGGTCGTTTTTTGAATTTTACGTTCCGGTTATTATTTGTTCCTCCGCCAGAGCTCCCATCTGCTGGATCTGTCTCATTTTTGTCTGTACTGGGATGGGTGGCACTATGGTCTCTGCGCACAAGATATCCACTGGCTTCTTAGGTATGGTCCGTTGACAAATATACTGTTTGAAATCTTCACCTTCACTTTTGCGTTTCGACCTCCTTATTTTGCTAACGACTGGTGAGGTGTTCGTTTCCATGGCTTTTTATTGAATGAGGTTCAGTTTTTCTTACTGACCTGATTTTATCTTCTGAATGTGAGTACGATATTCCACTATTTCTTCATATGACAGCCGGTCTATATTTACTAGGGTGCAAAGTTGATTTTCCCATATTTGCTGGCCTTTATCAATGGTCTGCCGGCCATGGATATGGTAAATTTCGCTTGTTCTAGTACGTCTACGCCAATCATTGCAACTTGCTCTAAGTTCTTTAAAAATGTCAGATCGCAAGGAATCTTCATTTTATCCAGAACGAATGCCAGAGAATAGTGTTCCCTTGTGACTACTGGGTCGCCATTCGCCAATTTAATATCAATGTGCTCATATCAGATCGGTACGTCCAGGTCTTGCAGTTTCCTTTTAATTGCTGTTCCAATGAATGAGTTTTTTGAACCAGTGTCAATGAGAGCATAAAAAGTCAGCCCCCCAATTTTTATTTGAATGTACCTAGGATCTTTCCATGGTTCGGTGGTCAATTTTTCCTGAACTGGTGACTCCTTTTTCCGAATCGGTCAGCTACGGTAGTTCTAGCTATCTGTCCAACAGTACCAACTGAAGTATGATTCCTGTTGACTTTTCGGTGTACTATCTTCTTGTAACTTGGACGTGTAAGGGTTTTCATTTTAGGTTTTACTGGGTCATGGCTGGTTCGTTCTACTATTGCTACTTGATGTTGATTGCCTGTCTGTACTTCCAGTACTATAGGTGAGCTCGGTTGATCTGGTATCTGGTTGCTTACGGCGGCCGTTCAGTTATTTAAATTCGGCAGAGTTCTTCCCTGTTTATGGCAAGGACAATCTTTAGTCAGGCGGCCATCTTCTCCACAGAAGGAACAGAAAGTCGGAATGGTCGGTTGCATTGGTGTTTCTGGTATCCTCGTTGCGTACAGTGCCAGCAATGAGTATACCGGTCATACAAGGTCGAAATATGTCTGGTGGAAGGTTGTGCATTTGGTGCTCCCAAGGTTTGTTGGTTTCTAGTGGGATGATGCAGGTTTGTTGTTACAACCGGTCTTTGATTTCGTTCTTCTAACCTTACGAATTCTAGATCTTCTGTGAGTTTGGTTAGTTCTTCGAGCGTTTGGAAATCTTTCCTACGAATATATAATCGATATTCGGTTCGAAGACTGTCGTAAATCCTTTCCACATTTTCATTTAAGGTCATTATTGGGTCTTGTCGGATAAGGTATTCCATAGCTCGGATGAAATCCTTTGCAGATCCTCGATGTCCTTGTCTTTTCCGCATTATTTCATCTTCTAATTTATGGATGAAGCCAGTTGGCAGAAAATAGCGGAGGAATGCTTGACGAAATTGTTCACATGTTTGAAACTTTTCTCGGTGTATTCGAAGCCATTCTAGAGCAGGCCCTCGGTATATTTCTGGAATTGTTCTCAGGATCTGGTCTAATGGGATAGAGTAACACGTTATCAATTCTTCAATATGAATTCAAGAGCATTTCCTGAGGCATCAAATCGTAAACCCCATTTGCGGCCGGTATTCATGGTTTCGGCTTCATAACTCAAGTGCATTTTTCGGGGACTTGGTCCATTCATTTGGTCTGGTAGCATAGAATCAGATTGGCGGGTAATTGGTTCACTTGGCACTTCCCTACTCCAGGTATTTACGGTACGGCTAGCAAATTCGATCTGGGATTCTCGGGCACTATTCACAGCCATGAAGTCGTCTGGTTTCGGAAAGGTCTGAGGCGGTGGTTCGACTTCATCTCGGATTATCCTTTCTTGAACTAGTTGTGATATTTACTCACAGAGATTTTGGGTTGAACGGTGGGTACGGTAAGGTTTACGCTTACGCTTATTCGGAATGGACACCAACGAGGGTTGGTTCTTATGGAATGGTCGGTTGGTAGGGTATGGGCGGGTGAATCAACCTCAATGATGTCGCTGCTCTGGCGCCATTTTGTAAGAGTTTCTTGCTTTTTGTCGTAGGCTGAGGTATGCTCGTCGGATTCAGGATATTACTAAAGAAGCAACTAACTTTAGTGTATTTGAGGTTCTTTATTCACAGTCCCGATTATTTATACACTTTTACAATAAACTTAGTACATTTAGTTTATTTCAAAATAAAATTTTAATACATTGATTGGTCTTAGAACTAGCTTTATAAAATTCCAAATTCATATAATCTTATATTAACTTGACTGAGATAGCAGGATCCACTAAACCACAGTCTGAGATAGCAGAGCTCACTAAACCGAAATCTGAGATAGCAGATGTCAATTAACCACAATCTGAGATAGGAGATGTCACTAAACCACAGTCTGAGATAGCAGACGTAACTAAACCACAATCTGAAATAGCAGATATCACTAAACCACAGTCTGAGATAGCAGACGCCACTAAACCACAATCTGAGATAGTAGATGTCACTAAACCACAGTCTGAGACAGCAGATTTCACTAAACCACAGTCTGAGATAGCAGACGTCACTAAACCACAATCTGAGATAGCAGGTGTCACTAAACCACAATCTGAGATAGCAGATGTCACTAACTAACTATTTTAAACTTGGGATTCCACTGACCTTTCTGGAATCTTTCAAAAAGTGAAGTTTTACCAAGTACTCCAGATTGGTACTTCTACTACTAGGGTAGAACTCGATTTTATGCTGTTCGTCTACGCTTACTTCTAAATATTTCCGTTTGTACTGAGTGTGAGCTCTAAGTTCACAGAAAAACTGGTAGTAATATTTCATACCGAACACTACTATCTGATAGGTAAAGGTAGGTAGTAGGTACTATAGTAGTATTCTACTACTAGTATATATATATTCAGAATAGTACTATCTGGTCAGCAAATGTAGGTAGTGGGTATTATAAAATATACACAATCTTTTCATAACCTAACCTAAATCCTGTGTCACCTGGATGGTCTTGGTTTTGTCCTGAAATGTCAGAGTGGCTTTGGTCTTGTTTATCGAAACTCTGACTCTTTTTTTTTTTTTTTTTAATTCATTTTAACTTATAACTATCTTAAAGCTAGACAAAAATGTTTAAAACTAGCCTAATTATCAATAACTTACAACTAATTTACTGGCCCCTTACGGGCGCTCTAAATTAATCAATAACTCTTAAAACTAATGTCTCTCGACCTAAAAACTATTTTAATTAAATCAAATTTTTTTTTTATTTTATTTTATATTTCAAGGAAACTTTACAAAAACTTGGTATCTTATCATTTTTTTTTTTTTTTTTTTTTTTTTTTTACTTATAAACTAAACCTTAATATATATTAAAAATAATTAAAACTACTTAAAAACTAGAACAGCCACAGCAGCATTTTTTTCGTTTTTTAATTTTTTTTGTTCATTTTTTATATGCATGCAGACACACACCAACCTGTAACCCACCCATACATGTACATACGCACATACATATACGTACGCACATACATGTACAGACACGCAGATACATGCACGTATGCCCCCGCATACATACATATTTTTAATTTTTTTTTTTTTTTTGGTGCCACCCTGACTGTTCCCTATACCTAATGCCCTAAATCTATGTAAGTCGGCCAAGATATATCATCTTCATCGACTTTATATATCACGATGCTGTTCAGAGAGCCACCAGAACTGGTTCTCCTGTTTCGCCCTATCCCTCCGGTCCCGATCGGACACAGTCCTACTGAACCGAAGGCGCTCTTCTCCACCTTGAGCGATGACGTCTCGACCATACAGGAGTCGCCTATCCACAGTTTTCCGGCTGACGTGGTAGATGAGCGGAACCGCCCCTCCATCCTGTATCAGCCCTCGACTGTCTAAATAGAGGAATGCCTCGGGAGGGATGTAGCCACTTAACCGCGCACTCTCGAAGTATTGGTTATTTGGGTAATACGCCCCAAAAATTAAGTTGTTAGTTGAGGACATCGCTCTTGCAACGTGCCCCCGAATCAGCTTAAACAAAAAATTATCTATTCTGTTTATGTTGGCTCCGTTGTATAGAACCTGGTTGGAATAATATCGTTTGTACTCCGACTCTGGTGTTCTGTGTAATCCAAGGCAACGTCTAAGACATTGCCTCTCAAACACCCGAATCTTTTCCATTTGAGATGGGGCAACGTTGAACCACACCGGGCATCCGTAGGCAATCATCGGCCTGATGAGGGCCATGTAGCAAATCACCTTCACCCTGCTGTCAAGACGGCTGCTATAAAACAGTCGTTTTGTCAAGCCAAAGGCTCCCCTAGCCCTGGCCAAAGCAGCACCTATATGTCTGTCGAAATACAGGTACTGATCCAACCAGATGCCAAGGTACTTTACTACACTTTTACTCGCCAGTGGATGTCCATGTGGCCCTACGATCACCAGCTTGCGCCAGTTCTTTCTCGTATCCCTTGAGGAGCTAGACAACGGAGTCCTAAACAAAATAGTTTCTGATTTCTGGAAGTTGATTTTCAACTTCCAGTCATCACAATATCGCTGTATCTTGTCGAAGTCACTCTGCAAGAGATTTTTGATGACCTCAACTGTATGAGCTGTTCTGTACGCAATTAGATCGTCGGCGTACGCAATTGACTGAGTTAAACTACCTATCAGATCGCTGGTGTAAATGCTGAATAGAATCGGCGAGTTAACCGCTCCCTGCTGAAGACCATTTTTAATATTAAAAATTGCGGTAGAAGTTACATTGCCACTCTTGACAACAAACTTTCTACCATTTAGAATGTCATAAAGCATATACAATAGAGGTTTACTTATACCTAATCTGCTTAGCTTTAGATAGAGACCTTCTAACCATACGGTGTCGAAGGCCTTCTCCAAATCAACCAGACAGGCACCCGTACACTGCTTTTTAGTTTTTTTCCATTGGATATCAGAAACTAGTTTAGACGCGGCATGAATTGTGTCATGTCCCGCCTTAAAACCGAACTGATTATCCGGGATGATATTTTTGTCCTCCGCCCATTTGAACAGGGCTCTATTAATAACCTTTTCAAATACTTTGCTGATACTTGGAAGAAGACTTATCGGCCGGAGATTCGACGGATTGGAGTTGTCCTTTCCCTTTTTTGGGAGAGGGTGCACCACAGCTGTCTTCCACCGCACTGGATAATATGCATTATTCAGCGCGTTGTTAAACAGTGTGGTATAAATGTCAACTGCTTCTTGAGGCAAATGTCGTAGTACAACGTTGGATATACCATCGGCTCCTGCAGACTTCTTTTTCTTTAATGAATCGAAGATGAGCTGGAGCTCATTGTTCGAAATTAACAGGGGACTGGGCCCATTTCGGTCGGCGATTATGGCGTTTGCCAAATCTTCATCATTAAACCCGGTAAAACCAAGGTTCTCAGATCGCCATTCGGTTATATCGTTCCGGAGCCATAATCGATGAAGCAGAGCTCTGTTCTCCAGGTCATGATTCGGGCGAATGCTAGCATTCACCTTGTACACTTGATGGAAAGCAGCCCCCACAGCCTCCACTCTCTCCTGCGGATCTTCGATTATATAGATGTCATCGTCCAATACGGCATCCTCTGGGTCTATGCCTGCTGTCAGAAGTACGTCTCTGTTCTCTGTCGTCCTCTGGAGATTAAGACACGGACGATCGTTTCGATCCTTTCTTCTTAAAATCTTATTAATTTTTGGGAACACACTTGGGTAATTAGAGTTAACGGAACGAATTTTAGTGTCCCAAAACAAAGTAATGGACACCTATAATTTTCTTTGATCAATTGGTTGATGTTTTAGATGGACGACTTCAGTGTTCTAACCTCCAGATCTCGTGTGTCAGTAAACCGTCTGTACAATCGTTTAGGTCTTGTCAGTAGTCCACTCTTTTGTCTGTGTAGTGCGTCAATTGTCGCGTTACGGTAAATGTCGGTTGCGTTACGTTCTTTGTATTTCGGTATTGTTCTGTTCATTGTTCGTTGAATTGTTTCGTCCATTTGTTCTAAGTATCTGTCGATTTCCGTATTTGTCAGATTCCTGTCATTTGGTGGGGATATACCATTTGAACGTAATTCACTCAATAAGGCATTGGAGAAGCGTGGCCAGCGCACCTTACTGTAATTGTAAGTATGCACAGGCACATACTCCTCCAACTCCATAAGCTGGTTCGGAAGTTGTATTACGGCGGCGAGTCCGCAGTGGTCACTGTCGTACTCGATCGTTCGTAAACAATTTCTTGGCCGTTGACCCACAGCGTCAGTAATTGTTAGTCTTGCGTCTTTAAGCAATAGATCCAGATAGGCACCGCTTCTTGGAAATGATGGTCTGTCTGTGGCTAGAAGATCGATGCGATACTCAAGGTTGTATCGACCCATCCAATTAAATAGATGGTTACCTCGAGGATTTTGTATTTGATTTCCCAAATCTATGTGCTTGGCGTTTAAATCACCAGCCAATATGTAGTAATTCTCTTCCGAGCTCAATCCTAAGCATTCAAAAAGCTTTTCAGTCTCTGTTATAAACTGGATGGGCTGAGGTGTTTCCGGTTCATAGGCAGCAATCACTCCCCTGTTGGAGATGAATGCATATGATGCATGCCTCAAACGTCCGAAATTTTCGCACATCACTATTATATATTACCTTATGACTAATGCCTTTGCGTATAAAGATTGCGACGCCTCCTCCTTGAGTGGAGTGGGGTCGGTATCTTCTTACGATATTGTAATTGTTGTTAGTCAATTTATGTTTCTGGTTAAGCTTAGTTTCGCTAGCCATAAACACATCTGGACTTATGTCTGTCAGTAATTGGAATAAATTCGCCCTACGTTCGGTCCTAATCAGTGAATTTACATTCACAGCTAGGATCTTAAAGGGCCTCTCCGGAAGCGCGCCCTTAACCTCGTAGTTGCGTTAAGCTCGGCAAAACAGAGTAGAGATAATCCACCCTAGTCGCCTGCTCCCTGATCTGGTTTGGACATAAGCCCTTCTGCGGATATAATTATAGGTTATATGTTAACCCTTTCGAGCTGCCATACTGCTTTTATTTCAGTGGTTAAGTTCGCATATTTTGTTAACTCCTCAGCTTCGGTTTTTTGAAAATCATTGCTGTTTTAGATCTTTTATCTATAGGAGCAATATCTGGGCGGCTATAGTCAAGTGTCTGGTCCATTAGTGTTGGTCGATCCCTGTACAAAGCATACCTGGTTGACTCTAGCACTTCTAACGGTTTGTATTTGTAGAACGCTACCAGATTTACTATCAAATCACATTTTTTGGCTAATTCCTGGTGGAAAATTTTTGCCAGTTGTTTGTGTCTACCTAAATAAACCAAGTTCGATAACACAGGCATCCTGTTATTATGTGTTCGATAGTTTCTCCGGGTTTGTTACATTTTCTGCATCTGTCAACCACATCCGCACCAAGGCAATTTCGTTTGTAGTTTCTCTTTTGAATTACCTTGTCTTGAATTGCAATTGCGAATCCTTCGGTCTCAGGGAACAGGTATCCGTTTTGAGCCATTCTAGGGAGCTGGTTTTGTCGATGTGGTCCTCACGCAAGGCTCTCGGGAACTTTCCATGCCGACTCATATCTAGGTAACTTTCCTTGTCCAGTAAAGTAATTTTTTTTTATAATTTTGCAAGCGCTCAAGGGATTATGAATACTCTATATGTTTTTAACACAGCGCGGCATTCGGAGAGAAAGAAGGATAGAAAAATGTGTGGCGCGACGTATTGAGACGCTGGTTGTTGTCTCAGATTTTATCTCCAGGGATGGCGGCTGAACTAATGCGGAGAAAATAACCGTGTCTTATTTATTTATGTCTCTTATAATTCGCATTATTTTATTTTATTTCGTTGTTATATTTATGAGTAGTTTATTCATTCACATGTTGTTAGTGTTATTCCTGAACAGCATGTTATAAGTAAACCAGCAACTCATTTTTATTACAATTTTTAGAATTGATTTTTTAATGGGATATAAAAAGACATAGACAACGGCAGGAATCGAATCTGTGACCACGAGGTTGACAAGCGAGCACACAACTATCGCGCCACAGCCACCCCCAATTTCAACTAGATCTTCAATATTAACATTTTTCGTGTTCAGGGGCGCGTAGTTGTCATCTAGAGAACGAAACTTTGACATTATTCCCTCAGATGAGCTAAGAAGTTTATTTTTCATTTTTGTTTCCAGCATCCTGCACATTTTATATATGTTGATAAGACCTCTACCACATTCCCTTCTTGGGAGATATAAGCGATGAACTGACGAATTCGAATTTAGGCATCGGAATTTTGTAAGTAATATCCTTGTCATTCTATCCAGATCATTAGGTCAGTGTCCATTTGAGAATTCCGAAGGAATAACTTAGCGATGGTTGTTATCATTATTATTATTATTACTATTATTATTACTATTATTATTATTATTATTTATTATTATTATTTTTATTATTATTGTTATTATTGTTATTATTATTATTATTATTATCATTATTATTATTAATAATATTAATTAATAAATAAATAAAAATAATATTATTAATATCATTATTATTAGTTATATTTTTATTATTATTATTATTATTTTTGTTATTATTATTATTATTATTATTATTATTATTATTATTATTATTGTTATTACAGTGGACGTCCAGTTTACAAATGCTCGATATAACGAAATTCCAATATAACGAATGAATTTTCCTTTTCCATTAATGGTTCTATAGAACGAATGGCTTAAAAATTAGCAAATTTGTGTAGGCGCAAGTTAACTGGGATATTGGCATTTCCTGTATGTATCCTTACTTTTTCTAGTAACAACAACTGTTGTTGAGTGTACCTTTTTTGTTATTTCCTGGTTCTTATGATCAGTTATATTTACATGAATTGATGTAATTTTAAAGGAAAATTAACTGTTTTAGTTTATTAGGGTTTGCAGTTTATTAAAAAATAAAGTCAATAATTGCTATAGGTAATTGATTCGTTTACCAACAACTTACTATTTAATTTCTATTTTCTTATAAATAAATATATACATTTCACTTAAAAATCACTTGTTTTTTTATATTCTAGCATTATTAAGGAAAGAAAAACCAAGACGATCGTTATAACGAATTGTTCGTTATAACGAATGGCTGTGCATTATAAAATTCGTTATACTGGGCGTTGACTGTATTATAATTATTATAATTATTTACAATTTCTTCAAGATGTCACTGTCATCGCCCCTCATAAATCACATGGTGTTAAAGCTAGTCCAAGCACTAGGAATGCTTAAATCATTTGATTATATATACTTTATTGTTATTGGAGTATATTCATAGTCATTTATTTAAGCTTTTGCTATGAAAAATTTAGGTTTATCCTATCTAATTAATTTCAATTTATTTATGAATGACCCTTTAATTGAACTAAACTATTTCGTGTGGGGTTACGTTGTTTTTTATATTTACTTTTTTTATAATTTCAATAAAATAAGAATAAAGAAATAAATAAAAGATAGTGTGCTAAGCAATGTTATATGTTAGCAAAAATATTTTTATAATAATTATGAGAACGTAATGAGTATTGAAGTATTAAAAAAGGTTTATTGATTTATAAAAGTGTCAATTTTGTTATACAGAATTCATTAAACTATATTAATCAAAAAGTTTTTGACTTCTGAGCTATCTATTTTAAATAGCCATTATTTTGAATTTTCTTGAAAAAAAGTTTCGTTCATTCAAACTACGGATATTGTGCGGCAGTTTACTAAAAATTTTAGGTGCTATGACAATGTAGGAATTCGAGTATTGGGTATTGTTAGAGGCTGGAACTTTCACTAAACCTTGATCATTTATCCTCAAGCTATATATATTCGAGTTTCGAATTGCGGAAGTAGAACCACTACGTTTAAATAATGATTTAAGAACTTTATAAAAATAAAGATGTTTAAGCGGTAAAATACGAAGATATTTGAATAAAGTCCATGAGCTTATTAATCTGTTCTTGTAGCGTTGCAGATAATTCTTATTATATGCTTTTGAGATAACACTAGAGGTTCAAGTGTACTAAAATAAGTGCCTCCCCAACTAGATATACCATATTGCAGTTTCGAGTGAACGAGTCCGTAGTATATGTTTAACAATAAAGATTTTGAACAAAATGGTCTTAACATAAATATGTTTCGAGTCTGTGTTGTATTTGCTTTCCAGTTCAGATTTTTATTAATTATAATGCCTAGATATTTGAAACTCTCAACTGACTCTATTTAAAACAAGTGGATGAACAGACAACATTTTCGAAGTATTTTTTACTTTTACACAAATGTCACAATCAATAGCTTTTAAATTTTGTAAGCTGCAAATCATTAGCTTTGTTTTTTCGCTTATTAATAGTTCATGTTTTGCAAACCATTGCCTTAAAATTTGCAAGTCTTTTTGTAGTTTAATTACGGATTCAAATATACTAGTGCTTTCGTAAGTAAACGATAGATCAAGCTGTAACACTACTATTAAAATTTCGCTGGAATAAGGAATTTATATATATCAGGAAACAAACTGGACCTAACACAGAACATTGTGGTACACCAATATTTATATTCCTGACCTCACTAAAAATATTTCCAAGTTTGACTTTTTGCGACCTTTCACTTAAGTAGGAAGTGAACCACCTATGCGTTACACCTTCAAATCCAGCTTTGTAAAGTTTATTCAATAGACGTTAATGATTGACCAAGTCAAACGCGTTAGTCATATCAATAAATAAGGCTATGGTATTACTTTTACCGTTGAAATTTTCGCAAATCTCGCTACATACTTTTAAAATCGCATCTTCTGTTGACCTACCTTCTCGATATCCAAATAGGTTATCACTTAAAAAACCGTTTGTACTTGTAGTTTAGAATATTCAAAAGCTGTTCAAATAGCTTGGAGAAAGTAGGGAGTATGGAAATAGGTCTATATTGGCTTAAATGTTTGCTGTTGCCTTTTTTAAACAATGGAGTGGCTTCCGCAACTTTCAAAGATTTTGGAAAAGTACAAAGGAAATAGTCTCGTTAAATAAGGTGAGCTAAAATGTCTGAAATAAAAAAGGCAATTTGTTTTAAAAGAACATTAGTAATACCATCGGAGGTGCTTGAATATTTGTTATCAAGAGACATAATACATTTGAAAATTTCATGTGAAGAAAACTGTTCAAAACAAAATTTCAAAAGCCATTTCTGAAAACATATCGCAACTATAATTGTTTTGCTGAGAACGCGGCTTCGATTCAGCTGCTATAGATACAAAAAAAATTATAAATCGTATTTGCGATTTCAACAGGGTTTGATATTATATTTTTGAGGTGTTTTTTTTTTATAATACAATTCTATTGCCAAGGACAAAATCTTCCAATTTTAATGATTAAAATTTTAATCTTGTTGGATATAGTTCACATTGCTTTTTTGAGAAAAAATGCAAGTAAGTTGAACTGAACTTAACAAAAATTGCGTATTGGTAAGGCGCTCAATAACCAACTGATGAGTCCAAGTGAGATTGCCGGCATGAAACGCAAATTTTGTGGACTAAAGGCCGTTAAAAGCTATTTTGAATCTATTATATTTTTGTCCACTTCAATTTCCAGTATATCTACTTTGTCAACTTGCTTATTTAAGATATCGTTGACAACTCTCCATTCGTCCTTGATATTACCTCTGCAATTTTCTTAGATTAAAATCTATCGCGAGAAGATTTTATTTCATTAATTACATTCTGACTAAGTTTTGTATAATTCTGTTTAAGTCTTAGGTTATGAGGAGAACGTTAAAATTTTGTCCTCATTGAATATTTTTTGTTTAGTAGAATAAGTAAACTTTCGTTACCCAAGGTTTAATTCGTTTGAGCTTAGAAATTTTACTAGATCTAGTATTTCAGTGGAATTCTTAATATGCATTCCCAATATACTAAGGAATATGTCATAAGCTTAAGTTGAACTGGATTCTCTAAAAACCTCATCCCAAAACTCAAATTATAAGTTATTATTTAGATTATTAAAATTAATTATTTCTTTGACGGGAAATGGTATGTCCCGTGTGTTAAAAGTAAGTCCACTCTAACCAAGCAATCATCTGTTATTTGATAATCCATGACCTCACAAGATACTATTCGCTCAATCTGTGTATTCAACCTTACAAACAGATGATTTAAACACGTTTGGGTTTCAGAAGTGATACGAGTTGTTTCGTTTACGAATGACTCAAGCCCGTGAGAGGACATTAAAAGCAAATATTTATCCGTGTCATGACTATTTTCTAGAATGTCAATGTTCATATCCCCTAAAACGATTAAATTGTTTGATTTTATACCAATAAGCAAATTATTTAATTGTTCTAAAAATACACTTTTGCTTAGATTCTTTCCATGCAACCGATGAATACAAAGAATTGAAAAATGATCTTTACCTACCTCAAAACTAATTTTCATAGTATCAGCGCTACTCATACTAATATTGTGTATTTCATATTGGTCTGCAAACGAACTCTTTATAAAACTGCCACACCTCCTGCCATATAAGAATTATTGCAGTCTGAAAATAAAGTATAACAGGGTATATTATAACTAGAAAGCTCGTAGTCAAACAGATATCTGATAAGAAAATAAAATCAATTTCATGATTAAAAGCGTAAATATGAGCTGCAAAAGTATTAAAATTTGCTCGCATGCTAGGAATATTTTGGTGAATAAAGTACAACGTTTTTTTTGTTTTGACAATTTTGCTTATAAGTAAAAGAAGAGTGCATTTTAGAATAAGTTTACAGATTATTCAGAGAAAAATAAAAGAAAGCTTTAAAGATCATAAAGATCTTCTATACATTGTTGTTCTTCATCCACATACATTTATATTTTTTTTCTACCTTGGCCTTCTTCGTTGCATTAAAAAGTTCCCTTGTATGTGCACTGATGCAGCCGTTGATGTGATGTATATCTTGGTACCATCGTGATGATCTCCAAATATTTTTGTGCTGAGATCAATTTTATTTTTTTGTATAGTTTGCATTATATTGTCTTTTATGTGTCGTAAAGCTTATTTTTTACAACCAAAACATTTGTGGTTTTATTTGAATTTTTTCCATAAACTTTATTTATACATTTTTCATTCATTTGACCACCTACACCATCTCCAACAATTTGCATAGCTGATTGCACTTGCATTGACATTATTGGGCACATTAACAAATTCCAGTGCATTTAATTGTTCTAACCACTGAACTTTTTCTTGCAGAATATTTATGTTGGATTTAAGTTGAGAGTTTTCGGTTTGAAGTTCAGATAAGCGAGCGATAAAATCTTTGTTTATTTGTTTAAATCTTTTAGTTCTTTGTATACAAGTTGTATGGTAATTTCACTCGGGTCTATATCTTTTTCTGTTGATTCTATTGATTCTATTAGATAGACGACGAGGATGGGTGCACTATTTTTCGTAGACATTGATTTTCTGCAAATTGAAGAGCAGTGAGAGGATCTCCAAAAATTGTTCTCATTATTTTTTTTATACATTCAATGTCTATTAAAAAGAACACTGTCTTAACATTGTAAGATACAATGGCTTCTACATTCAATTTAACATTGGTAAAATCCAGGTTTATGTAGATAAGGTGGAGTTAAAAAATTACAGTGAATATGTCCCATTATTAATAAGTCTGCAATAATAAATATTAATAATATATATGGCTGACGGTCTTTCCACCGCCATCCATGCGGCTGACGGCGATTTTTTTTATTAATTAGATCATCAATAACTATCCCTCAAATTTTAGAGCGGTGTAAAATGAATTTGAAAACAATTTTTGTACGACTTTGACCCGCCGCGCCGTTATACCTAGCTCCATCGCGGGCGCTGCGGCTGACGGCCAGATGTATTATGTATTAGTGGAAAACTATCAATGCTATTAAAGGCTGGGTTACTTACTTACTTAACCGGCTCCCGATCCATGAAGGGTCGCTCCCTGAAATATTGCGGTCTTCCATCGATTGCGGTCCCTCGCACGTTCCCTCCAGTCGGCGAAACCAAGCGTTGTTGTCCATTCGCTCGATGTGGCCGAGCCAGTTTAGGCGACGCGCTTTGACTCTTTGGACTACATCCACGTCTTGGTACAGCTCGAGGTTATCTTTGATTTTTTTGAAATTTTGATGCATGAAACAAAAATTGTTCATTTTGAGGTTACTTATCGTTTTCAGACGTATGAAAATAAGTGTAGATCCTTCACTTTTGAACATAATTTAACAATTTAAAAATATTTATAGATCTTATGTTTAGGCTTTTCTAGTTGGAAAAGAACGATCAACTTTCTTTAACTTGAAAGTTTTGGTAAGGGAAAAACCCAAAAATGTTCCATATTTTAACTTTTTACAAAGCCATGGCTACTAGTTTTTATTTATATATATATATTTTTTTAAATATATAGTTTACTTCATTGCCTTGTGTCCTATTATTTTATTTTATTTTTATTTTTTTTTATTTAAAACAAAAATATTTTTTTTTATCACTGAAATATTAATTCAAAATAACCAAATTACACTCGATTTTTGAAAGCGCAAAGCCTATTAAATATTTATTTCATTCTTTATTTTTCCTTGTTGTTTTTTAAATCAGATTCAATTTACAAAAAATAAATTGAAACCATGGGTTTCCTAATTTTAATTTTAGAAAAGAGGTCTTGTTTGTGTTTTTAACAACAAATTTCTATGCAAACGCACACAAAAAAGCGTGTGGTTCCTTAGAATTCCACTGCAATATCGCGCGGTTAGGAATAGAATTCTTTGCAAGAGATTTTCGCCCGCCCATCCTCTATAAGAGTAAATATTTCGTTCCTTTTTTTGTTGTTGGTGTCTCGTTTAGTTTTTTATTCTTTATTTTGTGGGCTAGCATATTCTTTATTTTGTGGGCTAGCATACAAATACAATAACAAAAAATATAAACAAAAATTTCTTACAAATACCTTTTGTTTCTAGTATGTAGGTATATGATGCATGGTCATGGAATCGTGATTTAAGTTTGACGTAGTCAAGCGTATATAGCAGAATTTGTTTTTTGGTTCAACTTTCTGCAAGTCTTGCGGTTGCACATTTGTATGAGGGAGGGTGGAAAAAAGTAGTGAGTGTAGGTATAAAAAAGGGTAAATATAAAGAGGTGTAGGTATCGCTAATTCGCTGTCATATATTTTGTTTTCTTGAATTTGTTTTGCGTTCCATCACTCCTAGGTGGGTATTGTTTTTTTTTTTTTGTCCCCAGTCGATCTCGTACTGTGGAGGTGTTAACACGTTTTCGGCTTCCCAGTTTTTTCCAAATTAAATTAAATTTCGTGTGTAAGTGTAACATTAAATCAACATTTCTTAAGTGGTGCAGTAGCACAGTGGTAGAGTGGCCGACCGAGAATCCGAGGGTCGCCAGTTCGATTCCCAGCCGGGCAGCAGAACTTTGCAAGCTTTTTTTCACAACCGTGAAGTGGAAAACTTTATTAGTTGGGAAAACGATCAAAGTAGGAGGAGTTTAAGCACCGGGGCATCGAAAGGTGTCCAAGGGCCAATGAGGCCAGCGATGGCATCAGCTGAGGGAACACCGAAAGGTGTTCCACTTACAAGCAGTGATTCTGCAGCAACAACATCAACAGCAATAAGAACAACGGCAACACATCCCATGCTAACCAGAAGCGCAGAAAGAGGCTCAAGTGCACACCAAATTTGGTAAGGAGGAGATATACGGCCACCTCAGCAAAGCTGCCAGCTGGGGTGAATACGTCGGATATGGACGAGACGTCAGAAGCAGCAAGACAAACCCAGCTAGACACTTCACTCGAAGAGGGTTTTGAATATATGTCTGAGGAAGGAGAAGGGCACTTCACGACGGGCGATAGTACTGCCTTCGTGAACCTCTCCACACTGAGGAGGACGAGGAACAAATGAAGCAATGGAGGCAGAAATCCAAAAGTTGAAAAGCAAAGTTAAGGCTAACCAAGAAGCGCGCCGAGCGAAATGACTAAAAGAATTCGAGGAACAAGAACAAAAACAGCAAAAAGAACAATTACAAAAACAACAGCAACAGCAGCAGACACATGCCCAGAAACAACCGCAACAAAAACAGCAGCAGCAGAGTCAACAGCAGCAGAAAAGTCAGTCTCAACAGCAGCAGCCACAGCCGCCGATTACGAAAAAAGAAAAGGTGCCACCCATAAATACTTATAAAATGGAGTTACATGATACCATAAATCTGTGTAAGTTGGCCATAAGTCAAAACTTTACTATAAAAATATTAAATAACGATAGGCATGCTATCCATTGCTTCACACTGGAACAGCACAAAAAAATTAAAGCGTTGCTAAAAGAAACCACTACTGAATTCTTTAGTTTCACCCCTAAGACCGAAAAGTTTCAAACGGTCCTTTTGAAGGGCATAGATTCCTGCACGGAACCACAGGTGATCTTAAGTGAACTCCGCCAAAAAGCGAATGACGATCTCTACTTTATCGGGTCAAGCCTTTCGCTACAGTTAGAGCTAGGCGGGAGAAACGGAGTCTTCCCTTCTTCCTTGTTCAACTCTCACCCAGCAGCAAACTGGATAGTTTGAGGAGTATCTCCGTCCTCAACTACCAAGTTGTAACTTGGGGCAAATTAAAAAGGCTCGGCGACATGCTTCAATGCATGTGCTGCCAAAGGTTCGGCCACGCCGCAGCAAACTGCGAAATGCAGTCATGCTGCGTTAAGTGTGAAGAGAACCACAATGCAGATGAATGCAAGTTAGGAAGGGAACGGGTCGAAGATAGGACCCAGTTTAAATGTGTACTCTGCCGATGCGGCGGACACCCCGCTAATTATCGGGGATGCCCGACGTTTCAGCTTATAAAGAAAAATAAAGCAGCAAAGCAAACAGTGGTAGAAAAGCGTCCAACGGTGCGTCCTCCTACAACAACGCCCATCAACCCCCAATTTTCTTACGCCCAAATGGCGTCAGGAAGGGGAAGCATGGTACAGCCTACACCAAAGGTCGCCCACCAGGCCCCCGTGCCTAAGGCGCCGGCGCCACAGGCGGATATTATGGGCATTCTGCTGGCCATCCAGAGCCAGTTGACTGGCTTCCAAAACCAGATCAGGGAGCAGGCGACTAGGGTGGATTATCTCTACTCTGTTTTGCCGAGCTTAACGCAACTTAAGGATCTTAAAGGGCCTCTCCGGAAGCGCGCCGAGGTTAAGGGCGCGCTTCCGGAGAGGCCCTTTAAGATCCTAGCTGTGAATGTAAATTTACTGATTAGGACCGAACGTAGGGCGAATTTATTCCAATTACTGACAGACATAACTCCAGATGTGTTTATGGCTAGCGAAACTAAGCTTAACCAGAAACATAAATTGACTAACAACAATTACAATATCGTAAGAAGATATCGACCCAACTCCACTCAAGGAGGAGGCGTCGCAATCTTTATACGCAAAGGCATTAGTCATAAGGTAATATATAATAGTGATGTGCGAAAATTTCGGACGTTTGAGGCATGCATCATATGCATTCATCTCCAACAGGGGAGTGATTGCTGCCTATGAACCGGAAACACCTCAGCCCATCCAGTTTATAACAGAGACTGAAAAGCTTTTTGAATGCTTAAGATTGAGCTCGGAAGAGAATTACTACATATTGGCTGGTGATTTAAACGCCAAGCACATAGATTGGGGAAATCAAATACAAAATCCTCGAGGTAACCATCTATTTAATTGGATGGGTCGATACAACCTTGAGTATCGCATCGATCTTCTAGCCACAGACAGGCCATCATTTCCAAGAAGCGGTGCCTATCTGGATCTATTGCTTAAAGACGCAAGACTAACAATTACTGACGCTGTGGGTCAACGGCCAAGAAATTGTTTACGAACGATCGAGTACGACAGTGACCACTGCGGACTCGCCGCCGTAATACAACTTCCGAACCAGCTTATGGAGTTGGAGGAGTATGTGCCTGTGCATACTTACAATTACAGTAAGGTGCGCTGGCCACGCTTCTCCAATGCCTTATTGAGTGAATTACGTTCAAATGGTATATCCCCACCAAATGACAGGAATCTGACAAATACGGAAATCGACAGATACTTAGAACAAATGGACGAAACAATTCAACGAACAATGAACAGAACAATACCGAAATACAAAGAACGTAACGCAACCGACATTTACCGTAACGCGACAATTGACGCACTACACAGACAAAAGAGTGGACTACTGACAAGACCTAAACGATTGTACAGACGGTTTACTGACACACGAGATCTGGAGGTTAGAACACTGAAGTCGTCCATCTAAAACATCAACCAATTGATCAAAGAAAATTATAGGTGTCCATTACTTTGTTTTGGGACACTAAAATTCGTTCCGTTAACTCTAAGTACCCAAGTGTGTTCCCAAAAATTAATAAGATTTTAAGAAGAAAGGATCGAAACGATCGTCCGTGTCTTAATCTCCAGAGGACGACAGAGAACAGAGACGTACTTCTGACAGCAGGCATAGACCCAGAGGATGCCGTATTGGACGATGACATCTATATAATCGAAGATCCGCAGGAGAGAGTGGAGGCTGTGGGGGCTGCTTTCCATCAAGTGTACAAGGTGAATGCTAGCATTCGCCCGAATCATGACCTGGAGAACAGAGCTCTGCTTCATCGATTATGGCTCCGGAACGATATAACCGAATGGCGATCTGAGAACCTTGGTTTTACCGGGTTTAATGATGAAGATTTGGCAAACGCCATAATCGCCGACCGAAATGGGCCCAGTCCCCTGTTAATTTCGAACAATGAGCTCCAGCTCATCTTCGATTCATTAAAGAAAAAGAAGTCAGTAGGAGTCGATGGTATATCCAACGTTGTACTACGACATTTGCCTCAAAAAGCAGTTGACATTTATACCACACTGTTTAACAACGCGCTGAATAATTCATATTATCCAGTGCGGTGGAAGAAAGCTGTGGTGCACCCTCTCCCAAAAAAAGGGAAAGGACAACTCCAATCCGGCAAATCTCCGGTCGATAGGTCTTCTTCCAAGTATCAGCAAAGTATTTGAAAAGGTTATTAATAGAGCCCTGTTCAAATGGGCGGAGGACAAAAATATCATCCCGGATAATCAGTTCGGTTTTAAAGCGGGACATGACACAATTCATGCCGCGTCTAAACTAGTTTCTGATATCCAATGGAACAAAACTAAAAAGCAGTGTACGGGTGCCTGTCTGGTTGATTTGGAGAAGGCCTTCGACACCGTATGGTTAGAAGGTTTCTATCTAAAGCTAACCAGACTAGGTATAAGTAAACCTCTATTGTATATGCTTTATGACATGCTAAATGGTAGAAAGTTTGTTGTCAAGTGTGGCAATGTAACTTCTACCGTAATTTTTAGTATTAATAATGGTCTTCAGCAGGGAGCGGTTAACTCGCCGATTCTATTCAGCATTTACACCAGCGATCCGATAGGTATTCTAACTCAGGCAATGGCGTACGCCGACGAATTAATTGCGTACAGAACAGCTAATACAGTTGAGGTCATCATAAGTCTCTTGCAGAGTGACTTCGACAAGATTCAGCGATATTGTGATGACTGGAAGTTGAAAATCAACTTCCAGAAATCAGAAACTATTTTGTTTAGGACTCCGTTGTCTAGCTCCTTAAGGTATACGAGAAAGAACTGGCGCAAGCTGGTGATCGTAGGGCCATATGGACATCCACTGGCGAGTAAAAGTGTAGTAAAGTACCTTGGCATCTGGTTGGATCAGTACCTGTATTTTGGAGACATATAGGTGCTGCCTTGGCCAGGGCTAGGGGAGCCTTTGCCTTGACAAAACGACTGTTTTATAGCAGCCGTCTTGACAGCAGTGTGAAGGTGATTTGTTACATGGCCCTCATCAGGCCGATGATTGCCTACGGATGCCCGGTGTCGTTCAACGTTGCCCCATCTCAAATGGAAAAGATTGGGGTGTTTGAGAGGCAATGTCTTGGACGTTGCCTAGGATTATACAGAACACCAGAGTCGGAGTACACAAGATATTATTCCAACCAAGTTCTATACAACGGAGCCAACATAAACAGAATAGATAATTTTTTGTTTAAGCTGATTCGGGGTCACACTGCAAGGGCGATGTCCTCAACCAACAGCTTAATTTTTGGGGCTTACTACCCCAATAATGAATATTTTGAGAGTGCGCGGTTAAGTGGCTACATCCCTCCCGAAGCATTCCTCTATTTAGACATTCGAGGGATGATACAGGATGGAGGGGCGGTTCCGCTCATCTACCACGTCAGCCGGAAAACTGTGGATAGGCGACTCCTGTATGGTCGAGACGTCATCGCTCAAGGTGGAGAAGAGCGCCTTCCGTTCAGTAGGACTGTGTCCGATCGGGACCGAAGGAATAGGGCAAAACAGGAGAACCAGTTCTGGTGGCTCTCTGAACGGCATCATAATATTTAAAGTCGACGAAGATGGTATATCTTGACCGACTTACATAGATTTAGGGCAATTAGGTATAGGGAACAGTCGGGGTGGCACCAAAAAAAAAATAAAAATATGTATGTATGCGGGGGCATATGTGCATGTATCTGCGTGTCCATGCATTTTTGTGCGTACGTATGTATGTGCGTATGTACATGTATGGGTGGGTTGCATGCTGTTGTGCTTCTGCATGCATATAAAAAATAAACAAACAAAAATTTTAAAAAACGAAAAAAATGCTGCTGTGGCTGTTCTAGTTTTTAAGTAGTTTTGGTTATTATTAGGTATTTTAAGTAGTTTAAGTTATTTTAAGTTAGTTTAAGTTAGTTGTATCTAGTTTTAATTCTTTCTAACTTATGTTTAGGTAGTGTTGTGGCAACAACAGAATAGCCCAACAAGAAGCTATGCACATACCAAACATGATTGATAGATACAACATTGCACCACGACGATGACGATGCGACGCGACTACGCGACGAGACAAGCACTCATCAGCAATATCTCAAATTATACTTTTCTGTTCTATTCTATTTTTGTTATTCTGTAATATTATACTTTTTGTACATTTAATTTATTGTAGCGTAAGCACTTATTTTATGTAAAAGTGGGGTGATTAAAATAATAAAGTCACTTGCTGTAAAAACGGTAAATCAAACGCTTGTTTTCAATTGACTTCCCCCCACCAGAGGTAAGGGGTCATTGCATTAATCTTAAGCGTCGACACAACATTGGTCCATCCGGTTCGAAGGACCAATGTTGTGTCGACGCTTAAGATTAATGCAATGACTCGATTTGGCGATACATTTTCTCTATATCTGAAGTAAAAACGTATCGATGTTTTCTCCAGCGCATCACAATCGTAGTTAAATCGTCTTGAAGTTTTGAACCTACTAACATCAGTTGATTGAGGCTAACTCCAGTTGAAGTCCTTGCTGAACCATCAAATACAACTCTTAATTTGGTGGTCGTACTTGAGGGTTTTATGACCGCATGATGTGGCATGTAGAATATGTTCTCGTTTGATTTTTTGTGATTCACTTCTACCATGTGACCCAGGTTAAGAAATTCGTTGATAAATTCCTTGTATTCACCTTTTAATTTTGGGTCATTGCATTAATCTTAAGCGTCGACACAACATTGGTCCTTCGAGAGGAAAAACCAAAACATAAAGCGTAACCAAGGCTTCATAACATTGGCTTACTAAAGAACTATAAAAAAATATATAACAAATTTAAATATCATAAAGCGTAACCAAGGCTTCTGACATTGGTTTAAGATAAAACAAAAAAATAACACACGTACTAAGAGGCGTTATCAGGGCTATTAACACTGATAAAGTTAACATACCTAGAAAAAGTGTAAAGTAAAAAATAATACAAAACTAAATCTACGATTGCGATCTACTAATACTCAATTCAATACAACTAAAGAAAAAAAGAGCTAATCATCATGTTGGACGAAACCGACGTTTGCATTATTGTAGCCAAGCAGAAGACCTTGGCTGAGGAAATTGATACCCTTAACAGAAACTTTGGGAAGGACAGTGCCTCACGTAAGACCCAACGGTATAAGGAAGAAAGGCTTCAACGCCTTAGTGAATTATGGTCCGAATTTGACTCAAACCATAAGAAGATAGTGTCGACTGTGAAAAAAGACACTCCATATATGCAAAGAGATACATACAGCAGAGTTAAATCGGTATACGAAGAGTTCAAAAATAAATTGGATTCAATAAATCCAATTCCAGAAACATCGAAAACCGAAGCAGCAAAGACCCAAGATAGTGCAGAAGTTCAAAGGCAAAGACAAAGGTTAAAGAAACTAGGGCTTAAAGTCACTGCCATCATGGAAAACTTGGACGAGTTCGAAGAAACATTCACAGACTACTCAAGAGAAATCTATGAATACCAGCAAAAAATGTCACCAACAACGAGTACAAAGGTGTCAAGCAGGACATAAATAGGTTTATCCATCAAATTGCATCGAAGCTAGGGAATGGTAACAACAACAAGCCCACAGATGCTAAAGCGGAGTCAATGCTACCGCGACTGAAAATTCCGACCTTCAAAGGAAATTTCTTAGAATGGCAACCATTTCATGATCTATTCTCAACAATAATACATACCAGAAGCAGCCTCAGTACGACAGAAAAGATGGAATATCTGAAAACACATTTAGAGGGGGAGCCGCTGAATTTGATAAAACATCGTACGTTTTCTAGTGAAAATTACAATAGTGCTTGGGAAATTCTAAAAGGACGATACAATAACGAACGAAAAATTGTAGGCATCCATTTAGAGAAGATGTTTAAGCTTGGGCAGCCAAGTAGCACAACATCAGCTTCTTCCATTAAACACATTTTTGATGCGATCAATGAAGGACTGGCAGCACTCACAAACATGGGCTTCGACACTAAATCCTGGGACCCAATTATAGTTCACATTACTACGAAGTCTCTTGATACTGAAAGCAGAAACCTATTCGAACAAGGGCTAACCGAACCAAACAAAATGCCAGCCCTGAAAACGCTTTTGGATTTTCTGGAGAGACGTTACCAAGCACTTGATGTCCTTTCTCCTACAAGGAAACAACAAAAATCGTTTGATGAGGCAAAGCATACGCTTCGCAACTTCCACATTGAAACAAAAAAAAACCAATGCCCTATTTGCAAAGGTGAACATGTGATATACTTGTGTCAAAAATTCCTGAATTCTACCATAAAAGACAGGTGGCAACTTTGCAAACAAGCTAAGCTTTGCTTAAATTGCTTACGACATGACAAGCAGTTTCAATGTTTCAGCAAAAGAAATTGTCATCATTGCAACAAGAAGCATCATTCGTTTCTTCATATGGAATGGGCTGAGAGAGTTCCCCAAAATAATCAATCAGACTTAGCTCAAAAAGAATCATCAAAAACAACAAAACAAGTAAATTATAGTGAGCAAAATCAAAATGTCATTATTGCAACAGCTATATTGAAGATAAGCACTGAAGACGGACTTGGGCGCAGTGTTGCAATACGAGCACTCATCGACCCTGGGTCGCAAGCATCATTGATCACTGAATCCATAGCACAAACATTAAAACTCAAAAGGCAAAATGTTTCCGTTGAAGTTACTGGATTGGGTGCAACAAAAGCAGGAACTGCTAAAAACAAGGTAGACGTAACAATAAAGCCGCACTTTGCTTCAGAATTTAAACTAAGGTTAGAAGCTCTTGTACTCCCAAAACTAACAACACAACTACCATCGAAAATAACAAATGGCTTTAAAATTGCAAATTTGGACCAGCTAACACTCGCTGATCCTGCTTTCAATGTTCCTGGACCAATTGATATGATAATTGGTGCTGATGCGTATGGCGATATAATTCTTGACGGAATTAAACGAGATGCAGTAAATTCGCTAATAGCTCAAAAGTCACAACTGGGCTGGTTAATATCTGGGCGAATATCAACCGAAGAAACTGAAAACTACAGTGTTACTGGACTGGTAGCACAGATTTCCGTCGATCAACAACTGGAAAAGTTCTGGGAGCTAGAAGAAGTTTCCCAACCAGCATTTCAAAAACAAGAAGACAAACAGTGTGAACAATTCTTCAAAGATACACACTTCCGAAAACAAAGTGGGAGGTACGTCGTCAAAATCCCATTCAACGAAGAATTGAAACAGACGATCCAACTAGGTGAATCCAAAAATAAAGCGACCGCTAGATTTCGCCAGCTTGAATTCCAACTTAACAAAGACCCAAAATTAAAAGGTGAATACAAGGAATTTATCAACGAATTTCTTAACCTGGGTCACATGGTAGAAGTCAATCACAAAAAATCAAACGAGAACATATTCTACATGCCACATCATGCGGTCATAAAACCCTCAAGTACGACCACCAAATTAAAAGTTGTATTTGATGGTTCAGCAAAGACTTCAACTGGAGTAAGCCTCAATCAACTGATGTTAGTAGGTCCAAAACTTCAAGACGATTTAACTACGATTGTGATGCGCTGGAGAAAACATCGATACGTTTTTACTTCAGATATAGAGAAAATGTATCGCCAAATCGAGCTACACGAAGACCATCAAGATTACCAGAGGATTTTGTGGCGAAGTTCTACCGACCAACCCATTAAAGAGTATAAACTTACCACTGTCACTTATGGTACAGCATCTGCACCATACCTGGCTATTAAAACTCTCCATCAACTAGCTGAAGACGAAAAACTGAAGTATCCAGTCGCTGCAGAAATAGTCAAACATGACTTTTATGTCGATGATGTTATGGCCGGAGGGGACACCATTACGCAATGCAGAAAAGCTCAGAAGCAACTTGACGAGATGTTAAGAGGCGCGGGCTTCTACTTGCGAAAATGGGCAGCTAATAATGGATAATTACTCCAACATATACCGATCGAGTTACGAAACCAACAGAAAGTGGCTGTCATGAAGGATGAAATAATCAAAACCCTAGAAATCCACTGGAATCCTTTAAGTGACACTTTTCAGTTCAAAGTGAACTTAGAGACTAACATCAACCCACAAACCGCACTCACAAAACGAAAAACCTTATCCGAAATAGCTAAACTATTTGACCCTCTTGGGTGGTTGGCTCCAGTGACTGTTAGCGCAAAAATCTTGATGCAGCGTATTTGGCAAGCCAAAACCAAGTGGGATGACCCTTTTCCGATCGAACTTCAGAAACAATGGAACAAATTGAAGACGAATCTATTGGCAGTTGAAGACATCAGAATCCCAAGGTGGATAGAGACCACAAAATATCGACATATTGAGCTTCACGGGTTTTGTGATGCTTCTGAAGCAGCATATGCAGCAGTTGTTTATGCAAGAGTACTTGTACCAACTGTGTTCAATGTTACAACAATTCTAACTGCAAAAACAAAAGTGGCACCAATTAGAAAGAAACTTCCTCTTGCAAAGCTAGAACTATGCGGTGCTCATCTGCTATCAAAACTACTGGCAGAAACATTGAAGACCTTTGGCTCCCAAGGTGAAAAAATATTTGCCTGGACAGATTCCACCATAACACTGGCCTGGATCCAGAAATGTCCATCTACTTGGCAGACATTTCTTGCAAACCGAGAGTCAGAAATACAAGAGGCAAGAAACACAACCTGGTGGAGGCATGTACGATCATCCGATAATCCAGCTGATTATGGTTCAAGAGGATGTTTACCAGAGCAGATGCCGAACAATCAATTATGGTGGAATGGACCTGATTGGCTGCAATTTGGCTCAGATCATTGGCCTACACAAGAACAACATTCAAATGCAGGGAACGATATTCCCGAAACCAGAAAGGTTTTAACGTTTGAAATTGAAACAGAGGAAACTACTGACGTTAGCAGAAGATTCTCTAACTACTCAAAGCTAATAAGAGTAGCCGCTTATTGCAGACGATTCAAAGCAAACTGCAGAAGCAAGAGACTGAAAAATCCAATCGATACTGGCATTTTAACAGTAAATGAGTTGAATGTTGCCAGCAAAGGAATTATACGATATGTTCAAAACAAAGTATATGCCGAAGAAATAAAATGCCTACGAAGCGGAAAAAATATCAGCAAAAAAAGTAAGCTACTTTCCCTAAACCCATTTTTGAATGACGAGAATATCCTTGTTGTCGGTGGCCGACTACAAAATGTGGAACTTAGTAATACCGAAAAACATCCAATCATTCTGCCTCACGGAGAGTGGTTCACAAAATTACTGGTTGATGACGCTCACGAACGAACACTGCACGGTGGTATCCGTCTTACACTTGCAAAACTTAGGCAGCGTTATTGGGTCATTCAAGCTAAAAGATGTATTCGACAAGTCATACATAAGTGTATGAAATGCTTCCGTTTTACTGCACAGCCAAATACTCAACAAATGGGACTTCTTCCAGCAGCTAGAGTAACACCATCGAGACCATTTACACATACAGGGGTTGATTATGCTGGACCAATTCAAATACTAATATCCAAGGGGCGAGGAAACCGATCGACAAAGGGCTACATTGCCATATTCGTTTGCTTTGCGACCAAGGCAGTCCACATTGAACTTGTGAGTGACCTCACCTCAGCAGCATTCTTGGCAGCATTGAAACGATTTACCTCAAGAAGAGGAATATGTTCGCATTTCTACAGTGACAACGGAACGACATTTGTTGGAGCGAACAAGGAAATCCAACAAAAGATGCAAGCGATCATAAGGCGATGTGAGGTAGATGCATCATCAAGGCTCGTGACAGACGAAATCCAATGGCACTTCATACCCCCCGCATCTCCACACTTCGGTGGGCTGTGGGAATCAAGTGTTAAATCAACAAAATATCACCTAAATTGAGTAATTGGTGAAACTATGTTAACATTTGAGGAACTCTCAACCTTACTGACACAAATAGAAGCTTGCTTAAACTCTCGACCACTAACTACAATCGAAAATGATGTTGATGACACCACAATTCTAACCCCTGGACACTTTTTGATTGGAAGTTCCCTTAATGCAGTACCCGAACCAATAATCGACGAGACAAAAACATTTCGATCTAGATGGCAGTTGATCCAAAAAATGACTCAAGATTTTTGGAAGATCTGGTCATCTGAATATCTTTCGCAACTCCAGCAACTTTCTAAGTGGAAAGAAAAGGAAGAAAACATAAAAGTTGGTGACATTGTGCTTATCAAAGAAGACCGGCTACCACCAACAGCCTGGGTGATGGGGAAAATAGCTGAAGTACACCCCGGCAAAGACAACGGCGTTCGAGCTGCAACAGTTTTTAGCAACAACAAATATTTTAAGCGATCCATCACTAAATTATGTCGATTGCCTAAAGAAAATGAGCAACCAGAAACACCAGTGCGACAAATCAATATATCAACAAACCGAGTACAACCGCTGTTTTGGCTATTCATACTATTCGGACTACTGAACCTGACTACTTCCTTACCCATACCCTATCAACATGGAGTCGAAATAACACAATTTGAAAACCAGCCGGGTATATATTTCGAAGATATAGGACAAGCAAATCTCATTTCCAGTGCCTGGAGGACGATTGTGTTTTTCAACATGACTAACTACTGGCATGAGTTCGATACTTATGCAAAACTAGTTAAGTCAATGGAAACATTTTGCACATCAGCAGAACCTGTAGAAGTCAAATCAGCAATATGTGACGAAACATTGAGTCAATTTCAACACCAACTCCAACAAATTGAGCTCAACAACGAAATCCTGCTTCATGCCAATGACGACTCAACGAGAAGACAAAAACGAGCACCCTTTGATTTCATCGGAACGAATACTAATGAACTGTTTGGAATACTGGATCAAAGATTCGCTGCCAAGTATGAGCAAACAATTGAAACCGTTAAAGAAAATGAGAACCACATATTAAACCTTATGAAAAATCAGACGACCATAGTTGATTCTACTGTCAACATCTTTAAAAAACAACACTTGGAAAATAAGAAACAGATCGAGTTATTGAGTACAATAGTAATGAAACTCAACAACAAAACAAGAAGGTACGAAAACATAAAGATGTTCTCCTTAGCTGCTCTGAATGCCATTCTAATTATGATAAATTATAAGTCGACTCAGAGCATAATTCTCGATATAGTGCTTTCAACACACACCGGGAGGATACATCCGCTCATCCTTACCGTCCAACAATTTAAAGACGAGCTAACTAAAATTCATGAAAATATCCCCCGATCTTTGATGATTCCTGGAGAGAGACATCATGAATCAGTACTCCAACTATATAAAACCTTAAGTGTGAAGGGGAGAGTAACTGGCAGCAACATCATAATAGAAATCATTCTTCCTTTGCTGTACAATGAAGAGTTCAAACTGTACAAAGTGCTCCCAGTTCCAACCTTCAACGATGGAAATTTCTCGTTCATCATTCCATCGTCAGAGTATTTAATGATGAATCTACAAGTAAACCACTACTACCCGATCAACAAAGACGAATTTTCACGTTGCCAGGAAAGGCCTTTTGAAACTTACTGGTGTAATCTCCAACATCCATTATATACCGCTGGAGCTTCAGTCAGCTCATGTGAAATTAACATTATTCAACATACCCATAAACTAAGGGATTCATGTCAGACAAAAAATATACCAGCAAAGGCCTACTGGATCGAGATGCATCAACAGAATACTTGGATTTATAGTGTTCCGAATTCAACAACAGTCAACATCAACTGCGACTTTAATTCAGTGCCGACCATCTTAAGAGGTAGTGGGATAGTAAAGCTGCCAGCAAACTGCATGATCCATGATCAAACTATAACAGTTATTGGAAGACAGACGATGACGAGCAGATTAAAATCTTCATTCCTGCCATCATTTAACATCTCTGACCAGTTAACTTCGCTTAACTTTCAAACTGAGCAACAACCGATCCTACATCAGTCAAATATTTCTTTGGAAATATCGGAACTCAAAAAAGCGATAGAATTTCAAAGGAATCAAGAAAATATCCCACCGAATTCATCAATACTCACTCTTTGGATCTACTGGTTTCCTGCTTATAATCTGCATCATAGCGGTAATTATTATATTCCGAAAATATCAACCACCAAGCCCAAGCAAAAGGTACAAACAAACAATAAGGAAGGAACGTAGAAACTCTGAGACTTCCTTTAATGATATCGATTTCTCCGTCACTCCAATTCGAGGCCCAGCATGTTGTGGCAACAACAGAATAGCCCAACAAGAAGCTATGCACATACCAAACATGATAGATAGATACAACATTGCACCACGAGGATGACGATGCGACGCGACTACGCGACGAGACAAGCACTCATCAGCAATATCTCAAATTATACTTTTCTGTTCTATTCTATTTTTGTTATTCTGTAATATTATACTTTTTGTACATTTAATTTATTGTAGCGTAAGCACTTATTTTATATAAAAGTAGGATGATTAAAATAATAAAGTCACTTGCTGTAAAAACGGTAAATCAAACGCTTGTTTTCAATTGACTTCCCCCCACCAGAGGTAAGGGGTCATTGCATTAATCTTAAGCGTCGACACAACAGGTAGTTCTTAAGTAAAAATTTAAAAATGATTTGATACTGAGTTTTTAAAAAAAGTTTTCTTGGTAAAATAAAAATAAAATAATTAGATTTAATTCAAATAGTTTTTAGGTCGAAAGACATTAGTTCTAAGAGTTATTGTTTAGTTAAGAGCGCCCGTAAAGGGCCAGTAAATTAGTTGTAAGTAATTGATAATTAGGTTAGTTTTAAACATTTTTGTCTAGCTTTAAGATAGTTATAAGTTAATATTAAATAAAAATGAATTTACAAAAAAAAAAAAAGTTTTTTTTTTGTTTTGATTTTCTTATTTTTGTGATTTTTCTTTAGATAAAGAAAAAAAAAAGAAGTCATAAATAAGGACAGTATCTTTGTATGCATGCCCAGTTCTTGTTTTGTCAACGGGTATACATACGAGTATTTGATGGAAGTTCGTGGTCACTTTGCATGGTGGGATCGTTATTTGGTTGAATAGTGTGTAATACATACGTATGTATCTACTTGTACATACCTATATAGTTTTGTTGGCTCATCAGTTCGAAGTTTGACTGCTTCTTTTGCGAAATTTATTAATTTTTCTTTTAATTTTTTTTAAGTACAATAAATTGTGTGTTGTTTTTTTTACGATAGTTAATGTTAATGTTGGTAGGTACCCGTTTCAGTAAGGGGGAGAAAATCGATCACTTTTTGATTATGTGGTGGAACGTGGCATAGAAGCAGGGTAAGAGTGAGAGATAAGTCAGTGTCCTTTTTATATACGGATGCGCGCACTACAGGGGTTTTGACTACCCTTAAAATGATCAACCAAAGTGCGAGCGTTAGGAAAGTAGGAGAGGATGTAATAGGAGATACCGATGTACATTGGTTTTGATTTTCTGAATATTAAAATGGAAGCGGAAAATAGAGCCGGGTAAATCATATTCGCGGTGTACGGCTAAAGAAATATTCTCTGTACTTCAAAATACCTCCGAAGTTGGGCTCAAGGGTAATCTGATGAGCATTCCTGGAAGCGAGGGTATTACGGTTAAAACATTTAAGGGGAGGAATGCAACTCAAGCTATTTCGCTTGAACATTGTTTATAAAAATAGTGATAAAATAATGAGGGACATGTAACATTTCGGCGGTGTTCTAGATATGTTAATCTTTCCACTAAAGTGCTATCGCCTATCATTCTAAGGACTCTATTTTGAATTCTATCCAAAAGATTCAAATGAGTTTTGGGAGCTCCTGCCCAAATGTCAGAGTTATACTCCAGCCTTGGAGGAATGAGGGCCTTACAGATTACAGCCAGATCAGATGGGGAGAAGAATTTCTTCCACATGGGTTATTGGCGATAATAAAACACGGCTAATATCCGAGAAAAGTTCCCCAAATTCCGAAACCAGCCTTAATTTCAGCCGGTGTAATGATCACTTTTTCAAATTAACGCTACCTCCCGTACTAAAACATAGTTATCGATGATGTCCATCGGAATTTTTTAATCGTGTACATGCCCCAGCCTGTGTGTTTTTTCTGAGAAATTTAAATAAATAATTTGCGAAACTGTGGCCGGAAAAAATTGACAGGTTAGTGTACATTAGTATATGTACATACAAACATACTCACAAAATTGAGCGAACACCAATACGAAGACTTAAGTTTTCCTCTTTAAGTTAAGAAGATAATATATTTTAATTTTTTTTTTAATTTGTTATGCTTTAAATAATAGGTAAGTTACTAGCCGCAGACATATGACATTTTATCATAGCTGAGTTTTTTTCTGTGAATAGATGCCAAAGTAGATAAGAACGAATGGACATTCCGAATTTTCAAAGCTGGGTCTTTTCGGAGATATGCAGTTTTAACCGTGCATACCCAACTACGTTATTTTATCAAAGTTGATTTTTTTATATGTGTATGTAAGGGGATAGTGTCACACTTGTCAAACACGGTTTTTGCACCAATGTGAAACATGGAGGAGGTTGCGTTATTTTGTGAGTTTCTATAACTGCTAATGTTACCAGACATTTTGAATTTATCGAAATGATGATTTTTATGACTGATGGACATTTCTTGGATTCTCAAAAGAAATATGGTTCAATCAGCGGAAAAGTCAAATTTACCGGCAGAATTCTACTTCAAGACAACGACCCTAAGCGCACGCCACTTGTTTTAAGGGAATGGTTTTATCACCTAAACGTCCACCACAATCACCGGATCTAAATCTAGTAGAGCATTTATGGGAAGAAAATAAGGAAAGACTTAAAAATAGTATTGCAAAAAATAAAATCGAGTTAAAAGCAAAGACGAAGAATGTCTGGGAGAGTATTCCTCCGTCGTCCAACGGCCTTCGTCATGAGTCAATGAAGTAGTATATGTATTTATTTATGTTTATATCGCAGCTAAGAAGTATCTTAAGTCTCGTAGTAGTACTAAAAAAAATATTTGAAAGCAGGATACGTTCAGTTCAAGTTCAGGGTTCGTTCTAATTTTATTGAAAAGATTAAATAACGTCTTCGAACAACAGCATTCTCTATTAGTAATTGCTTTACTTCAATCTTTTTATTATGCAATAAAATATAAATCATTTATAGAAATATATAAAATATTTAAGTCTTTAAATGTTCCTATTGTTTTTGCTACAACTGTAATTAAGCAACAAATCCAAAAAATCATTCTCAGTAAAATTGAGAGGTTGCGTATATTGGTTTTAATAAATAATATTTGATTTTATTCATAAAAAAACGTATTTTTTAATATTGTGTTCGTTGCAGAAGCGTGCTGATGTTTTTAACGAGTTATTAGAAAATGGAACAGTTTCCAGTGTAACACTAGATTCTTCGCAAAGCGATCAGTTGGTGCGTTTACTTGACACTGTTGTAATAAAACTAGAAGGTGGCACAGATGAAGATCTAAAAGTTTTAGATGAATCTTTACTAGACACAAAATATCTAAATAAAACTGTTGAAAGCGCATTTGAAGAAAGCGATGATTCTAAAAAAATAAAACCAAAAAGTGAGGCTTACAGTTCACAAAAAAGATTATCACCACATCGAGAGGTTCCACCTAATGACGATGAAGAAAATTGGGATGAAGATGAGGAACCAGATCCTTCAGTTATTGAGTCTAAACTTAAAACAGATATAAAAAAAAAGAATACGCCTGCTGAGTCTAGTGATTCATCATGTTCAAACTCTGGTGAGGAAAAGGATTACACTAAACCAGATATATCAACAACAGATACAGAAAAAAACAAACCACACAATTCTTTTGTAGAAGAGCAGCAAACTGAACTAAAACCAGGGCCGACAAACGAAGCTAATAAAAATGAGACACCCAAGGAGCCAAGCCATAATGTTGGAATGCAAACTATAGTTTATGATGAGAAAAATAACGAAGTTAACAAGAAGCTCGCCGGGATAGAAGAAGAAAAACCCGAAGACAACATTAATAAAACAGTAATTGGTGATAACCCGAAAACAATAAATTTGGAGAAGGAAAAATTTACTCTACAACTACAGGCGCTGCATCGAACAAGTTCGATTTTTTTACGAAATCTTGCTCCAGCCATACCGAAATCTGAAATCGAAGCAATATGTCAGCGTTTTGCTGGATTTTTGCGAGTCGCAATAGCTGATCCTTTGGCTGAACGTCGGTGGTTCCGCAGGGGTTGGGTAACATTTAAACGCGATGTTAATATTAAAGAGATTTGTTGGAATTTAAATAACACACGATTGAGGGATTGTGAAATTGGAGCTATCGTTAACCGCGATCTTAGCCGTAGAGTAAGACCAGTTAATGGAATAACTGCCCACAAGACAATTGCACGTAGTGATATTAAACTGTGTGCCAAAATTACTTTAATTCTGGATGAGAAATATCATTTGTGGGTGAGTTTGAGCATGAACATTATTTGTTTAAAATTCTTATTATGTGATTGTGACATTATAAATAAAATGTATGGGAATACGTATTGTAATGAATTTGCTTATGCATAGAAACCAGTGTCATTACTTCTTTAAAACATTTACAATAACATTTAAATTTATTGGCTTACTTCCTAAATATTGCTAGATTTAATATGTTTGTTTCACAAATTGAGTAACGAGTATTATTGATTCAAAAACGCTCTTTTAAATTAAATAATTATGAATGTTATCATTATCAGTAAGACTATTTCAAGTTTGAAATTGAAATTAGTAGTCTAAATTATTGTTTTCGGGAAAATCGCGCTGGATCTTCAGCCGCCATTTTGAATATAATGCAAATTTTATTTTGCCTAATAGCTTCGCCATGTTGGATTTCCGACAAAAATAATAAAAAAATAAAACAGGAAATTAAATTTTCTACAACTTTAGTCTTAATATTTTTTTTTCAAAAAAGTTACCGTTCGCGATATATTAATGAAAAAACAGTTTTGGGGCTTGTGACCCCCTCCTGGGACTATGAAATATTATTTCGTACACTGGAGCTTTAGTCGCTATTTTGAATTCAATGATTAAAATGATGATGAAATGATTAAAAACTCGCCCTACCTACACGGGTGTGGTGCGGAAAAGGGTTTCATATGAATAAAAAAACATAACCAATTCTTCAATAAATTCAAAATGGCGACTAAAGCTCCAGTAGTATTTTCCCGAAAATCGATATTTAGACTACTAATGGACCCCCCCCCCCTCCCCAACATACTATACGAGAAAGTTCTACGATTAAATTTTTTTGATGTTCTTTGAATGGTAACTTTTTGAAAAAAATATTAAGACTATAAAGTTGTAGAAAATTAAATTTCCTACAAGTTTTACCTTTAATATTTTTGGCAGAAATAAAAAATGATAATAGTTGATGGCGCCGAGGAACGGTCTGAATTGTGTGATGTTTCCAGGTGCTGGCATTGATTTAATTTTCTCAATTTTTGAAGGATCCGGGCGTAATGCGTCTTTTTTCTTGTGTTGACAGAAAGGTACATTTTTCAATTTTAATTCCAAACCCGTACTCAAATAAGCGCTGATAGTAACAGTTTTGAAGTGGCTGCTGGTATCCCCTCCACTAATAAGGATATCATCTAGATACGCCGCTACTCCGTTTATTCCAGCCAGCATTATTTCCATGATTTGTCGGAATTCGTTAAGCCTGATTGAGTAACAACCACAATGGGTGCGGCCCATTCGCTGTAGTCAACTGGCGAAATTATGCCAATTTTGTGAAGACGATCCAGCTCCTTCCCGACTGACGAAACCACAGAGTATGATGTCGGGCTTTTCGCTCAAAAGATTGGGATGGTTTATGGTTTAAGTTGCAGCTGGACCTTGAGTTGTGTGCATACACCAGGTTCGTCTTTAAACAGCTTGGAAAATTTACCTTGAATGCTGGCAATTTCCGAATTTCTGCAATTTGTATTTGTTAGTTCACTCGTCAGCAAAGGGTATTTAAAGGCTTGTCCCATAGATTGAACTTGTCACACAAATCAATACCTAGAATATTTACGAGTAGATTGTTAATTTTTTAATTTATCTTGAATGAACAAAGTCCACAAAAACAAAACAGAAATAATATTTTACATATTGTTTGCGTTTTCTTCTTCATACATAATTACTGGCCAGACCACGGGCATATAACATATTTCTAAGTGAATGAGTTTAACCAAATTCCCCTAGAAAAATATAATTTGCAGTGTGTATATGCTGTACCTTTTATTAGAGTCGGTAATCATCGAACAAAAAATATTGCATCTTAGAAGGGTACGATAGCATCTAACTGATGAGCCCAACTATCGTGCCCGGGCGAAACGCATTTTGGACTTAAGGTCATTCAATTTGGCTGTAATCCACAGAATCCACAAAAACAAAACAAAAATAATATTTTACATATTGTTTGCGTTTTCTTCTTCCTACATACTTCCCCGTTTAATTCAATATCGCATTGGAATCTTGCAATAATTTGAATTTTGTGCTTAGAAGCAATCCTTGGTTGAACATGTATGTCTGTTATTGGATTCCAGGTTTTCCCAGCGCCCTCCACGTTTTTTCGGAGATGATTGTTACGTCCGATGCCGTGTCGATTTGCAATCGTATATGCGCATTGCGAATGTGTGGAAAATCGGCAACATTGCTGATTTGAATGACTGCAAATTTCCTTGATTGTTCATAACCAATTTGTTTGATGTTGGCATACACCGCCGATGATTGAACATGCCTTTTGTTTTGGTAAGATTTCGCTGATGAATTTTTCTTACTCGGGTGTCTGTGTGAAGCCTTTCCGCTTTTGTTTGTCTGATGACCTTCTTTTCTTCAAAAGCAGACACAATAGCCTTCTTTGTCACTCAGTGTATTGGAATTATTGCATACGTGCAATCTTTTATGAAACGCATTGAGCCACATGCCCAGCACGGTGTTCTTGCTTTATTAATTGAACGGTTTTCAAGCAAAATGTTTTTACTGCTTGTACCTCGATTTTCAACAGCTTGTACAACCGGTGGCTTTAAAGTTTGTTGAATTAGTGCTGTATCTTTTTTTAGTTTAAGTGCTGTAGAGCTTCTGCAACCAACTTACTAATCGTCATTGAATCGTTTTCAAGTTTTGTTAGCAGCCTGGTGCGAATATCTGCATCTACAGGTGATTGTAATCCAATTACGAAGACTAAGCACCCCAACTGATAACTTTGTTAGGTTAAAATCCTCACAATTTTTGTCGATGCATATGAAATAAAATCTTCGTACTGGATTTTACTGTCTGAAAACAACGATATCTTGTATTTAATAATGATTCTTGTAACCCAAACATTTCTTTACGTGTCGATATCGTGCGTCGAAATCTACATCTCTGGAATTTTTTGGTAAAATATAATTTGTATATTTCTCATACGCTAATGGATTTAGATTGCGCATGAGTAGACTTTTGCTCTGTCATCTAATTTTTCTCCGTCTACCCTGAATAAATCTTCGTATCTGGAAAACCACGTGTTAAATGTTACCCCATCCAGTGGATCGTAGACAAATGCTGACATGTTATTTGCTAAGGAATCCATCTTGAACTCCAATCCTTTTCCGACGGTGGTTTGTCCTTGTTTGTAGAATGTGATGTGCGATGACATCTTGCACAGCATTGCCAGACGCCAACAGTAAAGGCTTCCGGTTAGCATCGCTGAATACGTACTTGCCAGAGTGCCAACACTAATGACCCCTCCCATCGAACTCTGAAAGAAAATTGTACGAATTCATTGTTTCCATTTCAAATGTTTAACCCTACTTTACTATTATACCTAACAACAAAAATAAAAACTAAACAACAAAATAATTAAGCAGAAAAAGGAAAAACATCATACAACAGTACACCAAATTAGAAATCGTGACTCTCGTAGTTGAATTAACTTGATCGTCGTTGGTATTGTATGGAGCACAGTGCATGCATCGAATACGACATTAAATAAAAATCTATGTTAATTTTAAGTTGACCAGGGGCCAGCCAATCAATATTTTTTTTTTCAATAAGCCATATCAGTATTGGTGTCATATTGTTATTGAAAAGTTCAAATAGATATCTAGATTAAGCGTTTATCTGACTATTTTTTTTTTTTTAGCTAGTTTTCAATATTGAAATGTTTAAGTGAATAATTAAGAGTGGACTATGGCAGCATTCGTGGGATTAGGGAACGTACCGCATACGTGCTTACTGTGAAAAATGGGCCAGGCCACAATTCCGCTTTTTCGGCATAGACAACATCAAAAAGAAGTATGTCGAAGTTTTTCGGAGTTAAATTAACTGACTTATTGATGAGCTGTTAATACCACGCTAAACTTGTTTCTTACATCTTATTATTGACATACATACATATTATTACAGACAGGTGTAGTGGGGTGCACTTAGCAGTTAGAAGAAAACGGTTTTCAGGTTACAACAGCAATGGCACAACCTACCTCGTCGGATGGGGGGTTCTTACTGTTGTAACACTGAACGTTGTTATGTTTTACATGTCATAAATGAAACAAAAAGTTCGGGCTTATAAAATATGAAGGCCATATTCGTCCTGAGAGATTGATGAAGTTTTCCTTCTTCCGCAGGTGATTTGGTGGTGTCAGGACTCCCAGAGATTTCCCACCCACGTGTCATACTGACACAACCATTGCTATTATTTCTCTATCATTATAATGGCCCCTAACGCACAAAGATTTTTGAGGAAAAAAAAACAAATCGAAAGAAAATGCATGATTTGATTTGAGCTGTTAAGAGGTAATTAGGGTCAGAGAAGTAAGTTTCATGAATAATAAAGCCAACCCCACTGTGAAAAACCGGAATAAGTTTCAACATGCTAGAAAGATTTCCAATGTTCCCATTCAGCGAACCATATTTTTGAATGACCAAAAATCAGGGCAAAAAATACTACAATGTCCCAAAGGTAGTAAAAATGTTTGGCTCTTTGTAAAAAAAACATTCGAAATTCAACTACGTCTTCGGTTCCAACGCTCGTCTTTAATGACACCGGTGAAAAAGCCAATTTGCTTGCTGTTAATTCGACGCTGCCAGAAAGTGTTAAGACTCCTCCAGTACTTGAGAGAGTAAATGATTTCATGGAACGAATCTTCTTTCGCACTCGTGCAGCTGCCAGAGTCCTCAAAGACCTTGCCATACACAAATCCGCTGGCCCCGAAAGCTTCCCTCCCATCGTTCTGAAGAAGTGTTCTTCAACGCTGGCAAAACCACTGCGTAAGCTTTGCCATCTGTCCTACTCTACAAGTCTCTCTCCGAGTGGATGGGCGAATCTTTGAAAATATTTGAAAATATTTTCAACTTTTTCAATTTTTTTTTGGGTACACAGCGTTTGTTGCGCTTTATCTGAAAAGGGCCGAAAATCCTTTTCAAATTTTGTTCTCGTTTTTAATTAATTTTCTATTTGAATATATTTTCAACTTTATTTTAATTTTTTTTTTATCTACAGAGCGTTTGTATCGCTTCATTTGAAAAGGGCCGAAAATCCTTTTCAAATTTTTCTTCTCGGTTTTAATTCATTTTCTATTTCAGAAAACTTTCAACTGTTTTTGATATTTTTTCTACAGAGAGTTTTTCATCGCTTCATTTGAAAAGGGCCGAAAATCCTTTTCAAAGCTTTACTCTGAATTTCAATGTTTTTTTTAGGAATTTCACACTTAACCTTTTTTTCATTTCTGTTCTTACAACTCGTAAAATTTGTTTCCATACATTTAAAGTAATCTTCACTTTAGTCTTTTTTTGACGCATCTCGCCAAGAGCAATGTTCGTGCTCAATTGGCATCATCTGTAATTGATGGCTAAAGTTGCATGCAATCAATTGCTTATGTTCCAATTGCGCATGAACAGAACTAATCTGGTTTTAATGGTTGGCATCGTGGACATACTCAACAAACTGCAATAAATTATTGAATTTTTTTTGGTGTGGCCTGCCATGCTAACCAGAACCATCTTTACGTTTAACTTAATATAATTCATTCTACATTTTTTATTGCAACTAGCTGGTCGGCATTTTTCATTGCCCTTTTTTTGGAAAATTATTTAAAGTTTCTTGTGAACCAATTGTTAACTCCAATTGTTAAAATTAAATTTATAAAAACTTTAACTTCGGGGTTCTCTTTTTTCCGCCAAAATAAAACTCGACAAAGTGAAACAACGGAAATTGATTAATCAAAGAGTGCAAGATTAAGCACTTTGATTTATTCCTTTTGGCCATAAAGTTTGTGTACTGAACAAAATATTTAAACAACGTTTGTAAGTGGCCCTGTCACAAAAATGTAGGGCGTATCCTCGAAGCATCAACAAAAGTGCGACAGCAGTTGCAAGCAATGAATATGCGCAGTGAAATCCAAAAATCGGGATCTAGCACGCATACAAAGCCAAGGACACTTTGAGCACCTGTTATAATACACAAATAAAATAAAAATTATGTAAAACCACACAAAATCATTTTTTAATCATCATCTTTGAAGCTTAAAGCAAAAAAAAAAACATTTTTTTTTTCAAACTTTACCTCTTCCAGGTTTTCCCAAGTATCATAAAATCTATGGGGTTTTCCGCAAAATTGTTGATTTTTACTGTTATTATTGTTAAGTTCATTCGCATTTTCTAGAGAAAATTGACCCCAAAGTTAAAAAATTGGCACGGGCAGGAAAAATGGGACAGGCTAAGAACTGAATCTTATTTAAACGCAGTTACAAAGGCTGGTATTTCTTCAAACAAAGTTTCTATCATTAGAACTTACAGCGCAATTGCCGTTAACTTAGGTCAGAGTACACCAAAGTAAGGCTTTTCTTAAATCCCCGATAAGAGATATAAAACTTGGAGATATGGCCTTACTTTAGAACAATTTTTTTCTTAGAATATATCCCAGAATCACCCCTTAAAATACTCTTGACGAATTAAGGGACACCCTGTATAAATAAAGCGTTGGCCCTGTTTGATGTTTCCCAAAATATTTTTATTTGTGTTTGTACGTATCGTTTTTTTAACGTCCTTAAAATTTTTAAAATCGGGAAAAAAATCTATCTACCTAGTCTTGCACAGTAATGTATTGATAAAAAGTGATCTTCAAGAATACTTACCATATTGACTTCTGAACAAATACCTATAATAAAAAACACAATCAGAACATAATACTTTCGAGCTATATACTATACATATAGTAGTAGTGAATTTTAGTTTTTCATCATAATATGTTTACACTTTCAATATTAATTACAATTCATTAAAGCAATGGCAAAAGCCGTCAGCCAGATTGACAATTTGGATGATATATATTTTATATAACTTTGTGGCGATGATTGGCAATTTGGATGGTTTGTGGCATATGATTTAATATTCCATAAATTGGTTTCTATAAGTAAGCGCATCAGAGACATATTTACTGAGAGTTTTCCAGTTTTATCCGTTCAATATTTCTACGACTGCTTCCCTCGTCAGAAAGGATTGGGTAAAATAATACCTTCTAGTCTCCTGCAGTATTGGGCATTTCCCTATTAGATGAAAGACATCTTCCTTTTCACGTAAGTTGCAGAGGGTGCAAAGAGTAGCTAAATCTTCCATATGAGGTCTGAAGTTTAAGGGCAACAGTTCTCTTGTTTTGAATATGATGCTGATTTCTTGTTGGCTACAGTCGTCGTGAAAATAGTTCCATTCTAATAAACAATGGTTGAGTTCTTTGTAAACTGAGCGACTCGTTGAGCTGGCGGCTTTTTTCAAAGATCCAGCGTTAATTTTCTCGTCTAGCTTCCGAAGAATATTTGCCAAACATGCTCCCCATGTCGATCTATTCTCCCAGCTGAAAGCCAACTCCACTTCTAGCTCCTCACTTAATTCTTGCCATATCACGAAAAAAAACCATTTTCCTTCTCGGTAGATGCAAAAGCACTATCTTTGGTAGGCGGTGGTCTGGCAGTTGAACAATTTTCATTACATACTTGAAGTGCATTTTCATCGGTAGGGGTATTAGTAGGTAGCCTGAAGAGGTGCTTTATAAGGTGAAGAGTTGCTTGGTAGCTTTTCAACTTCATCGTGACATGACTTACGTAGCACATTATGGCTCTCTTGCCGTTGACCCGAAGAGTTTGAATTTAGATTTGCTCGTAAGATCTTTCCTATTTAAAACTTTATTCCAAGCGCAACTCAGAGCTTTTTTTTATTCTTTCAACTTTGCTTGCAGGTGTAGTGTTGCCAAGATATGGGGTGAGCGTAATGCCAAGATATCGATATTGTTTGACAACATCTAGAGCATCAGAACTTAAAAACCATCTCTCTTCCCTTGTGAATCAACCTAAGCTGCTGTTGCGGAACACCAATACCTTCGACTTTGTGGGATTATTATGGAGATTCCATTGGTTGCAGTACTCACCGAGCCGATTGATAATGAAGTGAAGCATGATTGGAGTGTCCACTAACAGAACAATATCGCCAGCAAAAGTCAAACCTTTTACCTGGACATAATTAAAAATTATTCCACCAGGTAAAGATTGTAAGAGATCGTCGATCCAAAAACAAGCTGAAGCGGACTAAGCTGACATCCTTGTTTGACTCCCGGGGAAGTGCTGAACCACTCCGACATCAGGAAACCGTCCCATACCGCCGTTTGGTTATTTGTACACATGCTTTGAATTAAGCGAAGCATTTCTGATGATAAACCAATATTGCTAAGTTTTAGAAAAAGCGCTCTTCTTTCTACCGAGTCGAAGGCAGCCCGGAAATCATTGAAAAAGGCATACAGTTTTCGGCATCTTTTTAGATATTACATCGCACAACGAAGACGCACAACGGAGATCAAACGAAGAATCACACTTGCAAATCGCTGTTTCTTCGGGCTTAGAAAGAATCTGAGTAGTAAAGCCCTCTCTCAAAGAACCAAAGAGACCCTATATAAAACTTGAATCATCCCAGTCCTGCTGTATGGGGCAGATGCATGGACACTGACAAAATCGGATGAAAACCAGCTGGGTTGCTTTGAGAGAAAGATTCTTCGAGCTATGTTTGGCCCAGTGTGCATCGGTGGTGAGTGGAGAAGAAGATTTAACGACGAACTTTACGGGCTCTACAGCGATATCAACCTGTTCAAAAAGCTAAAAATACAGCGACTGAGATGGCTAGGTCACGTGGAGCGCATGCACATCGACGCACCAGCCCGACGAGTCTTCGTATCCAACTCCGGTGAACAACGCGACAGAGGAAGGCCTTATCTTAGGTGGAGCGATTAAGTGGTGAACGACCTCAATCAACATAGTGTGCATAACTGGTGGCAGCTAGCTAGGGACCGGGCTAGATGGAGAGGTTTGCTGGTTGAGGCCGTGATGCATCCTGGATTGTAAGCGCCACTAAACGAAACGTTTAGATATTTCTCCCAATATTAATTAGTACAAAGATGTTGTCTACCGTTGAATAGCCTGTCCTGAAAACCGCCTGAAATGATTTAACAATCCGTTTGTTTCAACCCAGATCGTAAGTCGGTCCAGAAGTATGCTTGTTAGAATTTTTAGGAGCGTATTGAGGAATGAAATCGCTCTATAGTTTCTCGTATCATTCGTATCTCCTTTTTTGTAAATGGGAACTATAACATTCCTTTGGAAAATATTATTGAAAACATCCGTCAGGAACTGGATGAAGCCTGGTGTCACGTTCTTATAAAATTCGAATGATATCCTGTCATCTCCTGGTGCTTTGTTGAGTTTACTCTTTTTTCTAGCTTGTTCCACTTCTTCTTTTGATATAACTCTATCCAAAAATTCTACTTGTATGGATGGAAGTACCAAATAGTGAGAGGTAATACAGGAATCGGCATTCAATAAGGATTGAAAATGAAACAACCAATCATATTTTTCGACCCGTTGATGGTCATCTTCCAGAAAGTTTTCGAGTCCTTAGTTTGCGAAAGTTTATTTATAGCAGCTTGGATAAAGCACCTTCGTTTCTATTTGCAGAGTTCCTTGTACGCCCTATTACTTTCTTGGTACATTAGTTTGGATAAGTTTGTGTTCATTCTTCTCGTCAGCTTCAGATATTTAAATGACTTTTTCCTAGCAGATGCACAATCTTGGGCAAAAACCAAGCTTCATTATTATGTTTCGTTGAAGGGCTTTGGAAAGATTGGGCTGAACTTTTGATTGCCCAAATCATGCCTCAGAAAAATGTTCACGGACCGGGTCATGTTCCGATAACCGAGTTGTTTGGTCACTGAGGCTTTATTTGAATACAGTGCGATTGAACTTTTCCGTTGTAAATTTTAACCATGCTCCTTTAATTAGACAGAAATCCATAGCCGAGCAGCTATTGCCTCTTATAAACGTGTAATTTCCTTCCATATCACTCTTGCTCCACCCGTTCAAATGAATTAAACCAAATTCTACGTACATATCTAGAATTTTCTTGCTCTTTCCATCCGTTACTTTATCTTGAGTTTTTCTTTCAACAGTGAAGTTCGTATTAAGAAGATTTTGTTCATCGTTTAGGACCTGTGTATCGCCTAATCTTGTGTTACAATCACCTATGCGCATTAAATTGTTGGTGTTGCAGTTCAAGAGAAAGTTGTTCAAATCTTCGAAATCTTCTGTCCAATGCTCGCAGTTTATGTAGATGGTGATGGTAAATTGTTTTTCATTGTTAGTGAAGCATCCTACTAAGGTTCTTCCATTGTGGTTCGCGAATTTGCAAAAATTAGAATTAAAAATGTTCTTATTTATATAAAGAGCCTCCATTAGCTCTTCCTCTTGTATGTGATCTGGTTGCAGGAATCCACTGTAAAATGAAATTGGGAAATTTGTTAACGAAACAATTTAAATGTATATCTTCAACAAATGTTTCAAATAGGAAAAAAATATTTTAGCTTAGCAAAAATGCAAAAAATCATTAAATAGTAGCTTATTTTTAAACCTGATGTATTGTACGCTACAATACTTAAATTATAAATTTCGCTTAAATTGGTTAATTGGCTGACGGCATTAATATTAAAAACAATTTCGGAAACATATCGATATAGAGTGCACATCTCTAGGTATTGGGTGATTGACTAGATTTCGACGTACGCGCAGTAGTAGGGTGCTGGATTCTGCCATTGTTGGTTTGCATTGAGTTCTCACTGTCATCGAGCAGCTGACTTAGAAATGGCATTCCATCTTTCGACTTACATTTTAGCAGTTTGTTTTCATAATAAAACCTGTAGTTTCGGTCATTAATTTTTCTCCCAAGATTTTAGATTTGATTGTAGGGTTTTTTTTTTATAGATTTGCGTTCGGATTTTAGTGATATTTCGTCGCCTTTCCCTCGCCGCTGCCGGATAATGCCGATGCACCGATATATTTGATCGTCGCGTTAGAAATAAGTGCTGAATTGCTAGTATCAAGCAAATCCAAGCACAAATCTTTTGCCCTTTGCAAGGGGTTCACGCCTGGCTCAGTCGGGATATGGGTAATCAAATAGCTCTTGATTTTTTTCTTCTAAAGGCTGGTTGTGTTTCTTAAGAGCCGAGATTTGCGTATTGATTGATTCTAAGTCCGTTTTAGTAACAAAGGCGCAAAATTTTTAACATCCCATTGTTAAAGGCTTACCATTTTACTAGTTAGCAATTTCCTAAGTACTTATTAATTGAATAACTATTTCAAAATGTTTAAACCTTTTCTAAACTAGTAAATTGATAATTAAGAAGAAAGCTGAGCATTTGTAGGGTTTGAATTTTGATGAACACAATTATTGTTGTTATACGTTGTAAATTAATTAAGAAGAAAGCTGAGCATTTGTAGGGTTTGAATTTGATGAACACATTTTTTGTTTTTATACGTTGTAAATTAATTATATGTTGATGAAAACCCAGCATGTGCTCTAAAAATGTATTAGTTATTTCTATTTTCATCATTTTAACTTCATTATTTACAAAACAAAAAAAGAACAAAAAAAATGTGCTCCAGCAGGACTCGAACCTGCGTGCAATGCTGATATACTATCAGATTCCATAATGGATTTAGCAAATTGCTAAAAGTTAAAGTAGCCATGCCGTGATTTTAACTTTAGTAAAATGTTAAAATCCTTTAAAATTAGCTCAATCATCTTTTTAGCTTAGTAAATTGCTAATAGTGGCTTTAACATTTTCCTTAATCGTTTAAAATTTTGCGCTAATATCTTTTAGTTTTTCATCTAAAAGTCGTGACATGCAGTTAAATATAAGAGACATGAGCTCAGTTGTAGACATATTACCAACGGACATTTTGTAATTGAAAAAAACAAAAAAATATTTATTTGTTTCGAATTGTTCAATTTTATGACGTATCGTTAATATTTTTTTTTGTTTATTTACCACGAATTCGCCGTCTGGATGTACCTGGTTATGTACTTTTGTTTGTTACGGTGCGTGTTATATAGGTACAATTTTTTAAACGTCTTTGTACTATAAATTCACAATTTAGAATCAATTAAACAAATATCAACTCACTTGGCTTGTCTGACTTTTTTAACAATTTTCAGGTGCAAAGATAGATCGTTGTGTTGGTTTCACTTGATATTTTTATGTGTGTCAAGTTAGCACTACCACTTCAAAATTTAAAAAAAAAATTATTGGATTAATTGTCGTAAATTTGTCGTGAAACAAAAAAATTTGTCGGGCTTGTTTTTTTTTAAAATAACCCCTGGTAATGCTAACTTGACAGTCAAGTTAGCATTACCACCCCTCAAAAACGGTGTATATGAAGTCAAAAAATAAAAATGGGTACGCCATTAACTGTCGTAAATTTGTCGTAAACCAATAGCGAAACAAAAAAATTTGTCGCGTTCGTTTTTTTAAAAATAACCCCTGGTAATGCTAACTTGACAGTCAAGTTAGCATTACCACCCCTCAAAAACGGTGTATATGAAGTCAAAAAATAAAAATGGGTACGCCATTAATTGTCGTAAATTTGTAGTAAACCAATGGCGAAACAAAAAAATTGTCGCGTTCGTTTTTTTCTACCAAAAAACGCCCTTTTAGTATAGCCTATACCATAAAGTAGGAATTTTCACTAAATCTAGCACTACCATACCAAAAGTATTTGTTTAACTACTTTTTTCCAATAAAATTTGTTTAAACTATTGTCGCTCGACATCCTTCATTAAGTTGTGTAACCAAATAATTTGTCGCGCGCCTTTTTCTAACAAAAAACGCCCTTTTAGTATAGCCTATACCATAAAGTAGGAATTTTCACTAAATCTAGCACTACCATACCAAAAGTATTTGTTTAACTACTTTTTTCCAATAAAATTTGTTCAAACAATTGTCGTTCGACGTCCCTGATTAAGTTGACAGCGACAATTGTTTAAGCAAATTTTATTGGAAAAAGTAGTTAAACAAATACTTTTGGTATGGTAGTGCTAGATTTTGTGAAAATTCCTACTTTATGGTATAGGCTATACTAAAAGGGCGTTTTTTGTAACAAAAAGGCGCGCGACAAATTATTTAATAACACAATTTAATGAAGGACGTCGAGCGGCAATTGTTTAAATATATTTTATTGCAAAAAAAGTAACAAAACAACTAATTATGGTATGGTAGTGCTAGATTTAGGGAAAATTCCTACTTTATGGTATAGGCTATACTAAACGGGCGTTTTTTGTAAGAAAACGGCGAGCGACAAATTATTTGATTACACAACTTAATCAAGGACGTCGAGCGACAATTGTTTAAACAAATTTTATTGGAAAAAAGTAGTTAAACAAATACTTTTGGTATGGTAGTGCTAGATTTAGTGAAAATTCCTACTTTATGGTATAGGCTATACTAAAAGGGCGTTTTTTTTATTATTATTTTTATTTGATTACATAACTTAATCAAGGACGTCGAGCGACAATTGCTTAAATAATTTTTTTTGGGAAAAAGTAGTTAAACAAATACTTTTGGTATGGTAGTGCTAGATTTAGTGAAAATTCCTACTTTATGGTATAGGCTATACTAAAAGGGCGTTTTTTGTAAGAAAAAGGCGCGCGACAAATTATTTAATACCACAATTTAATCAAGGACGTCGAGCGGCAATTATTTAAATACATTATATTGCTAAAAAAGTAACAAAACAACTAATTTTGGTATGGTAGTGCTAGATTTAGGGAAAATTCCTACTTTATGGTATAGGCTCTAAAAGGGCGTTTTTTGTAAGAAAACGGCGAGCGACAAATTATTTGATTACACAACTTAATCAAGGACGTCGAGCGACAATTGTTTAAACAAATTTTATTGGAAAAAAGTAGTTAAACAAATACTTTTGGTATGGTAGTGCTAGATTTAGTGAAAATTCCTACTTTATGGTATAGGCTATACTAAAAGGGCGTTTTTTTATTATGAAAAGGCGCGCGACAAATTATTTGATTACATAACTTAATCAAGGACGTCGAGCGACAATTGTTTAAATAATTTTTTTTTTTTGGGAAAAAGTAGTTAAACAAATACTTTTGGTATGGTAGTGTAGATTTAGTAAAAATTCCTACTTTATGGTATAGGCTATACTAAAAGGGCATTTTTTGCTGGAAAAAAACCAACGCGACAATTTTTTTTGTTTCGCCATTGGTTTACGACAAATTTAAGACAATTAATGGCGTACCCAGTTTTATTTTTTGACTTCATATACACCGTTTTTGAGGGGTGGTAATGCTAACTTGACTGTCAAGTTAGCATTACCAGGGGTTATTTAAAAAAACGAACGCGACAAATTTTTTTGTTTCGCCATTGGTTTACGACAATTAATGGCGTACCCATTTTTATTTTTTGACTTCATATTTACCGTTTTTGAGGGGTGGTAATGCTAACTTGAATGTCAAGTTAGCATTACCAGGGTTTATTTTTTAAAAAACGAACGCGACAAATTTTTTTGTCTCGCCATTGGTTTCCGACAAATTTACGACAATTAATGGTGTACCCATTTTTATTTTTTGACTTCATATACACCGTTTTTGAGGGGTGGTAATGCTAACTTGACTGTCAAGGGGTTATTTTAAAAAAAAAAAAGCGCGACAAATGTTTTTGTTTCACGACAAATTTACGACAATTAATCCAATAAGAATTTCTTTAAAATTTTGAAGTGGTAGTGCTAACTTGACACACATGATATTTTTGCTTATTTAAACGAGATAAGTAAATTTTTGTAGAGCAACTTTATACACTTGACCTTCTTTGTCTGACCGTTGATTGTCAATCAATATACAAATATTCCTACCTACAAATATTACAGTGAAATCACTCACCAAAGAAACCATCAAAATGTCCATCCCTCAATTATACGAATTTCATAAAAAAGTACCTGCCGTACCAAGCACATAGCTACATATCCATGTTAAAAAAAACTGTAACGGCTTCCTCCAGTGATGACTGGGACAAAATGTTCCTCAGGAAGCTAGATTCCCAAAAGAAATATATCAAAACCAAACAATGTTACGTATTATCTCATGCCTAAGACTAGTTAGTGTTGTCTGACAAAGTTAAGTTATGGCCTAGGAGTAAATATTAGAGCTCCTTATGATGAACTTTGCGCTAATGGTGGAGACAAGTAGATTTAATGTTACCTCCAGTGAGGTTTACCCACCCCTTGCATCATATACTACCCTGAAGGATACTACTGATACACATTGGCTTCTATGTCCTCGTTTTGATAGAAACCCCAATCTTGGCAACTTATCCTAAGATAACGAGGATTCGTCTGGTCAACTCCCCCTCTGGTATATTCGTACTCTGAGATCATCCTATAACTTTTGCAGATCTTACTTCCCAGGATATTTATTATTATTATTTTTTTCTTAAACTAAAAGAGCTGACCACAAAACTCCAAATTAGCATCAGCTGATAGATATGCGAAGTTGAATACGTTAAAAAAAAGATTTTTTTTCATTAAGTATAAGTATATGTATTTGTAACAGGAATTTCACCAAAATTTTAACTAAACCTACATTAAATCAAAACAATTTTTCGATCGTAAACGACATATGGTAGTTATATGTTAAAGGGCACTTTAAGATTATATTCATATATACATATTTTTTTTCCATAGAAATTAACTCGAAAGAATGTGAACAAGCAACCAAATTTTCATATATAACTTAATTCAATATATATAAAAAAAATAATTGGTTCTCATAAACTCAAATCTCAGAGTTCTTCTCTGTTTAATTTAAATAGATAACACATCATATTTTAAATACAAAATTATAAAATTACGATACAAAATTTATAAGGTAAGACTTTTTGTGGAAAAATAGTTAAAACTGGACATGAAATGGATTTCAAAGGTTTTTTAATTATTCACATCAATTACCGACAACAATAAGCTTAATCCACCAAATGTTGTGCACAGTATCGGGGCTTACAGGTGTTGTTTTTTTTTTGTTTTTAACCTGTTAAAAAAGATTTGAGCCTTTTATACCACTTTTACCACTTACACAATTTAATTATTCTATGTTATATTTAATTATATACTTAAGGAATAATTGCTTATTTTGTTTTTCCTTTATTATTTATAAAATAGATTCTTGGCAAATGCAACTAGTAACTTATTTATTAATTTTTTTTCTTATTAATTATGTAATTTTAATTCACTTACAAAAATGCTCTTTATTTATCTGAATGACTTACATTACTTTTTCTTATTAGAGATATCTATGTACATTGCTGTTAGAATTGTGCTTCACTTTTTACTATGACTGCATACAATTTGTGCAATAAAATAAAAAAAATCAAGATTTAGTCAAACTTTTACCACGAAGAAAGAAAATCACTGGTCAGAAAATAACAGCTACTCTGATTGGGAAACTGCTGGCAACCAATGAACGGGATAAATTAAACGCAATAATTTGTTTGCTGGCCACTTTTTCAAGAGGTGACGTCGCTTGCAAAACTAACGCAATCATAGAGGGTTATTATTTTTTTCCTCATTGTCTTTCACCGGTAGGTAGGTATTCATCTCCTATCCGATTTCAAATTGGTCTTCTTTCCCTTTTTCGGGGAACTAAAAAAGATCACACGTGGGAAGTTTTCGGAGGTGAGGGTCGAGGCATTATTTTTTCTTCCTTTCGATGTAGGATTAAGTTTTGAAAAAAATTACATGTATTATTCGTTAGACGACGGGGTTTTGGTTCTCTTAATATTCTTTTTCCTTTAAATTGTATTCCCACTTTTTTTTACGTTAACTTCATGGAGGCACATATGGATACACTGTATGGATGGATAACGTTAGCTGTACTATTCTTCTTCACGTATTAACAGCACGTTTCCACCTTTTTCCCCCCGTTATTTTTTTACATATTTTTTTTGTAAAGTTTTTTTTTATATTTTCCATTTAAAAACGTTTTAATTAGATATTGGTGCTTACAAAAACTATTTTTAATTAAACTTTTTCTAATACTCTACTAATCTCATTTTAAAAAAAATTAGTTTCACGGAACTAATTGCTGCCTCAACCGCCTCGAACAAAATCACACGCCAACCTCCTCGATTCCGGAAGCTATTTCTTTCTCTCCACCAAAAAAACTCGCACTCTTCTGCCGCCGCTTCTTGTCACTCCTCTGATATTAACTTATAATGTTTAGAGATTTGGTCTCAAAAATTATTTTGAATTTTTTTTAGAAATACATGTAATATTAGTTTTGATTATCCGTTTAAAATCAGGAAGAAACAGGATCAGCGGAAGTCATCCATAATGGAACTTGGAAAAAAATGTATAGTGTGGGTGGAGATTTGGTTGGTGGTAAAAATTTGTTTTTTTTGTTCTATCACAAGTTATCATCTAATTTGCTTTGACCTATTGCTCCTTAAAAAGTCTTAAGAGTAAAAATGAGACAAAAGAATTACTTTCACAATATATTAGGGAGAGTAATATCGTGGTTGCTTGTGTACAGCTAAACTTAGAGTTGACTAGTGAAGTTGATGACGTCGTTGGTTATTGAATTTATTTTTCGATAGTAGAAACACATTTACAGTACATGCTATACAAAGTTGAACAATTTAGACTGAACATTTTCTTTTTTTTCTTTTTGGGTTAATATGTATCTTCATAGCTTAGCTTCCTACAAACCCTTTCGTTGTATAAGTTCCCAATGCATAGAACGTCAGCTCACTTCCTGATATCTTTCTTATGATAAACACCTACCTTCTTCCCTGACAAAATCAAGTTCGTATAAATTATTATCTACAATTTTTCGGACTTTTAATTTTATAAACTTCGGACTTAACTTATTCCCTTATACACGAGTAGCACATATTCCCTTCATTACATCGCTCAAAATAAAGTTTCTTCGGAAAACAATGTCTCCCACTTCGAAGTTCATCACTTTGCTACGTAAATTATAAGCTTTCGCATATTGTTTGTGTGCGTTTTCTACAGCTTCCTTAATATAGGAATTAACTATATTCATTTTTGCTCCCTTCGTAAGTACTTGCAACCCTGAATTATTGAGGCCATCCAAAGCCCGAAGAAGATTATAATTAGAGCCATGTTCAATCATTCTTTGGCCAAACAAGGCTACGTATGCGCGCAGAGCACAAGCAATAGGTGGGAAATTTAAATCCCAAGTCTTTTGACTGGGATCGAGATAGGAGCGAATGGCGGCTAGGGTTGATCTATTAACTCGCTCGCTGGCATTTGACCGCGGGGAGTAAAATGCAGTCTTAATATGACGAACGCCATTCGTAGTCATCAATTGATCAAATTCCTTGCTCGTAAATTGCCTGCCATTGTCAGATAAGATCGATTCGGGAACACCATAAACGCAAAATATCTGTTCTGTTAGGAATTTTACGGTAGCGGCAGCTGTTGTAGCCCTTAGTGGTTGGAGTATTACAAATTTACTAAGCTGGTCTAAAGTAACGAGGATGTAGGTATTACCATTTTTTGATCTTGGATATGGGCCTAAATAATCAATATAAATTAACTGGAATGGCCTTTCTACCACAAATGCCTTCCCCATAGGTGGTCGAAGAGTTATATTAGGCGCCTTTGACATCTTACAAGTTTCAAAATTTCCCACAAATGCTCTGACGTGCGCCGCCATATTGGGCCAGAAAAACTTTTCACGGAGTCTATAGAGGGTCTTGGCTATACCACCATGCGATGCCCAGGGCGGCCGATGATCCAGCGATATAAGGTGCTCGGTCAGCTCTTCTGGAATCCAAAGTTTCTAAACGAGATCATCCTCGAGTGGATTCCCCGTGCAATGGTTGACCTTCTTGCAGACGAAATGGTTCGACACTTGAAGGTCAGGTAGCTGATAATTTTTTTCTTCGCTGGTGCTTATGATTTTACAGTATTCCTTAGATTGAAAACTAGGGTCCGTAAGATCGATGTGCAGTGCATCAGAGGCATACTTTACCATTGAGTGAGACATCATAACTTCGTCCACCTCGTAAACTCTGGACAGGGCATCCGGCACGACATTCAGTGTACCCTTGCGATGCTCAATGGTTAAATCATAGCCCTGTACTTTTAGGCTCCAGCGAGCTAAGCGACCAATTAGATCTCGCTGACTCATCAGCCACTTGAGGCTGGCATGGTCAGTAATCACCTTAAAAGGGTGTCCCTCGATATAAGCACGAAACTTTTTAATTCCAATTACCGCTGCAAGATATTTACGCCCTGTCACGCTGTAGTTCTTTTGAGCTGTGTTCAATTTGTGGGAGTAATAATATATCGGTCTTTCATTTCCAAGGTCATCTTGTTGACAAAGTACGCAGCTAATCGCAGATGCCGATGCATCGCACCGCAGTATAAATGCTTTGTTATAATCTGGGTTGACTAATACCGTAGCTGTTGTCAACACAGATTTAATTTTTTCAAATGCGTTCAGGGCTGCTTCATCGAACACAAAACTTTTACTTTTTTTCAAGGTGTTTGCTAGTGGACTTGACAAGGAAGAAAAATTTTTTTACAAATCGACGATACCACCCAGCCATTAAAAATCGTCTTACTTGTCGGGCAGTTTTTGGTACCGACCGGAAATTCATTGATCGACTATACTTTCTCCGTATCGGTTTTTGAGTAGCCTCCTACTACAAAACCCAAGTAATTAAGCTCACGAAAACAGAATTTCGATTTGGCAACGTTGATCGTCAAGCCAGCCTCTTTAAATAAATTAGCAGTAAGTTTCAACATTTTTAAGTGTTCTTCCAACGTATTAGTTACTATCAGCAAATCATCAAGGTAGACAAAGATATATTGTCTCAGTCCACATGGAATCACTTTGTCTATCAACCTGCACATACGCTGATGCGCATTGCAAATACCAAATGGCATGACCTTGAACTGATATAGGGGTTTTCCAAAAACCGTAAAAGCGGTCTTTTGCCGGTATGCCTCATCCAGCGGGATCTGCGAAAGGCGTCTTTCAAATCCACGCTAGAGATATAGTGTGCCTCTGGAAGACGTCCTAGCAATCCTTCGATATGATGTGCATAGGATACGCATCTTTGACGGTGCACTCATTGACCTTCCGATAGTCCAAGCACATCCGATTCTTTCCGGGAGTCCTCACAAGAACTACCGGTGAGCTCCAAGGACTATCACTCTCCTCGATTACACCCATCTGCAACATACGATCCAGTTCATCATAAAGAAGTTTCTGCACCGCTGGCTATACCGGATAATATCGATGCTTTATAGGCTTGGTATTACCTGAATCGATTGTATGTACATCCAACTTACTGTACCCAACGCATAAGTGGCTGAGGATGGAAATAAGTTAATGGCTTCTTTAAGTCTGTTTGAATCTTTTACTGATAGGGCATGTGCATTTGGATCGAACTCTCTTTTTGTAACTTCAGCTGAAAGTTCAGAAATTACCTTAGGCATAATTTCAAACTGTTTCCAAAAATTTATACCAAGATATAGTTTTTGATTAAGACTTGGGACCACAAAAATTGTCAACTTTTTGGAAGCACCCTTATAAGTAAAGTCTACCGTAGCTTTACCTACAATAGACTGCCTTTTTCCATCAGCAGTTTTAATTTCCGATGCAATAGGTGAAATTTGGACGTCATGTTTTTTTCAAAAAATCTACCCCTCCGACACCTAAACAAGTCACACCAACTCCACTAAACTAATATACTTGCACCTTCAATTGAAACCATAGCGTAGGGTCGGTGATCAACATCGAGTGTGCATAGAGAATTGGATTCGATTGCTTTAAACATCCGTTTCTTTTCCTTAAATTTCTCGCGCAGCTTAAAAATTTTGTTGGGCACTTTATAACCCGAACTACCAAATATGAAGGTGTTAGAACTTGCTTACGATATTTTCTTTACAATTTTTCTTACAAACTTTTTAACTTACGATAAATAACACGGTATTTCCTATAATTGGCAAGCCCACGTTCTGCTCAGAAGGAGCAGACAGGGAATAGCAAAACAGGAATAGGAAGATCGGTTAGGAATCTAGTTCCTGCACAAGGCTAGTCCAAGGGAAAATCAGGTAAGCTCTCAACTTACTCAGGAGCAGTAAGAGGGGAAGAACTGTTAGGAATCTAATTCCTGCCCAAGGGTATTCCAAGGCTATTCCAAGGGAAAATCGGGTAGGCCCACAACTGAGGTGGGCTCGTTGGTGTCCAGGGTATCCCGAAGAAAGCACAATAAAACTCGGGGCTTAAGAAGGTTAGAACTCGGTTTAATTATCTTTTATTGCTTATGATATTTTCTTTACAATTTTTCTTACAAACTCTTTAACTTGCGATAAATAACACGGTATTTCATATAATTGGCAGGCCCACGTTCTGCTCAGAAGGAGCAGACAGGGAATAGCAAAACAGGAATTGGAAGATCGGTTAGGAATCTAGTTCCTGCACAATGCTAGTCCAAGGGAAAATCAGGTAAGCTCACAACTTACTCAGGAGCAGTAAGAGGGGAAGAACGGTTAGTAATCTAATTCCTGCCCAAGGCTATTCCGAGGGAAAATCGGGTAGGCCCACAACTGAGGTGAGCTCGTTGGTGTCCAGGGTATCCCGAAGAAAGCACAATAAAACTCGAGGTTTACGAAGGTTAGAACTCGGTTTAATTATCTTTTATTGCTTATGATATTTTCTTTACAATTTTTCTTACAAACTCTTTAACTTACGATAAATAACACGGTATTTCATATAATTGGCAGGCCCACGTTCAGCTCAGAAGGAGCAGACAGGGAATTGCAAAACAGGAATAGGAAGATGGGTTAGGAATCTAGTTCCTGCACAAGACTAGTCCAAGGGAAAATCAGGTAAGATCACAACTAACTCAGGAGCAGTAAGAGGGGAATGACGGTTAGGAATCTAATTCCTGCCCAAGGCTAGTCCAAGGGAAAATCGGGTAGGCCCACGACTTACTCAGGAGCAGTAAGAGGGGAAGAACGGTTAGGAATCTAATTCCTGCCCAAGGCTAGTCCAAGGGAAAATCGGGTAAGCCCACAACTTACTCAGGAGCACTAAGAGGGGAAGAACGGTTAGGAATATACTTACTGCTCAAGGCTAGTCCAAGGGAAAATCGGGTAGGCCCACAACATACTCAGGAGCACTATGAGGGGAAGAACGGTTAGGAATCTAATTCCTGCCCAATTGCTAATCTAAGGGAAAATCTTTCTCTAATAACCAAAAAGTCCGCCTTAAATGCCACACCAGTGTACCAATTAAAGTTATACGGAATTGATCGTCCAGCTGGCTGCCGCTCGAGATCAAAGAGAAACTTATTCCTCAGCAAAACCAAGCTTGCTGTTGAGTGTACAAGTTTCTTCTTACTTCGTCGTCGATCATTACATCTACTTGATATATTGGAGGCTTTCAGTCGGTGCGAACTGTTACAATGACGAACGCAAATGTTAGGTTGGTGTTCAGGTCGATTGATGTTGCTCGAGTGTGTTGCTGGTAAGTGCGCATAACTAAGGGCCGGTCGTGGTCGTACGCTGTTGCTGTATTATGGTTCCGTGTTGGTCGTATTAAATCGCTGTCGGCGGTCGTATGGAAATGGAAATTGTAATGCTTCGTTACAACATTTTGCTTTAAAAGCTCTGTTAGCTCATTATGGGGCTTAGGAACTCTGAGACGACTATTCATCTGTAGTATACTGGTATGAAAGTCGTCAAAACATTCAGTCGGCTGCTGTATCCTATCATACAACTTCCTGTCCAACTCCGAATCAGTCTCTAAACCTTTAAATTGCTCAAGAAGTCACATTTGGATTTGATTTTAAAAATACCCAATACCACCTTTCTACCTGGCCGCTAACAAAGTGGTGGAAGTTCATCATGATTTCATCCCACGTAATATTATAACAAATTCTTAGTCTTTCTAATCTAAAAAGAAAATCGTCCACGGTTTGTTTTTAGCTTTATTATACTGGTCAATTGGCCAGTGGCTTACAGGAAGGGACAAGTGAGGGTAGCAGGCCTATTTTGTCACAGGAGTTGAGTGGTCAGTCATAGGTCCTCAGACACAGGGATCTGTAGAAAAAACCATGGACACGGTTAACATGCTAACGAAGGCTTTGCAAAGGGAATGTGTATTGTTAGAACCAGGGGAAGCGATAGGGCAAAGTACGGATAAGGAGGAGTATGGAATTACTATGGGAGGAGATAATTTAAAAAAATTATTGACTGCGCAATTTCACGGTCGATAAATGAGACCCATTATAGGACGATGGCTGTTCTAGCAGAACAGTCGTAAAACATGGCCAAAATGCAGTCCTTAGTAGAATCGGATGCTATGAGTGAGCGTCTGCGCATAGTAGAGAAATCCACTCTCGTTATATGCCGGTCAGAAGCGTAATCAAGAGAGACTCCTTTCAGACCTTGACATAAGTCACACAAGAGGTTATTCTCCACCCACGAGCAATGTTGAGCCACCAAAAACTAGTTCATGTAGTGATCACAATAAACGTGTGGGCATCCATAAATGGTGTCAAATTTGATGAGACACCCAAAAGTATGACTGTAGAAAGTTTTATATTTTGAATAGATACTTTGCAAAAAATTAAGGGAATCACTAATGAGCAGGTATTTGCCAATTTCCATCAGTTAGTGTCAGGAACCGCCGAAAGATGGTATTAGCAGTTTCTTGAAGGAAACCAGAGCGATAAATTCCTGAACTTGCATCACCTGAAATCAGAATTAGTTAGACAATTTAGAAATAATAAAATGGACCATGAGTTACTCAGTGAAATTATGGACAGGCGACAGCAACCAAATGAATCTTTTGACGAATTTTATGAGGATGTTAGGGGTCTAATTTTGCAAATGTGGAACGTCCTAGTGAGAAACATTTACTTTAAATGGTACGGCAGAATCTGAAGCACAAGGTAGCGACACCGATCTTCGGATGTCCCATTAAGTATAACCGAGATCTAAGGGAAGAGTGCCGTAGGGCAGAAAAACACTTGCAGATTAGAGATTCTAAGTTTAAGAAACAAATAGGTGCAATAGAAGACAAGGACTTAGTACAGACTAAACGTTACTTGACTGACTCAGAAGACGAACAAGAGTTACATATTTCTGCCGTACAACATCACCGCACTGACAACCTTGCTACAAGCTCAAGAACGGGAAAACGACACCCTTCCTATAAGATTAACAAACGAGACATAAAGACTAACCCAAGTACGGACAAAAACGATACGTCGACAACCTGCCCATCAACATTTCACGCACTTACATGTGTCAGTTGTGGGTAGGGCAACATTTAATTTAAATGCTCCTCCTGCCAGGAAAACCTGAAGGTCGGCAGTGCACCCGGGACCACTCGCCCGACAAATGTTTCTCTGCCAGGGAAACAAATCCCGGAAAAATAAAAATTCTAAGATGTGAAATAAAACTAGTGAATTACCAAACCAAAAGACCAGAACAGTACAAAAGTTTACATGAACGACTAACTGAATATGATGAAGGTAGGAAAAGAATTTTCAATGCTGAATTCACTAGTAATTACAATAAGCAATACACGAAACTTTATAAAAATACGTAGGCTTAGGAAAGAATGTGCAATTTCCAGACGAACGAAAAACAAAATAGAAGCTACTATTTTAGCAGTTTCGGACGATAATAGGCCTTATGCCAAAGTCGTAGTATGTACTGAAGAAATGGTAGGTCTATTAGATAGTGGAGCCTCATTGAGTTGTATGGGAAAAGGGGCAGCGACGGAAAGAACCAACACATACAGGACGCTTCAAGACAAATGCCACATGGGGCAGTAACACCCATGAGACGGAGCTGTATGTCGTCCCAAGTTTGCAACAGCAGCTCTATCTAGGTGTAGATTTTTGGAGGACATTTAAAGTGGCTCCAAACATTATAAGTGCGCTTGATATTCCATCGTCGATTGAGGGACAGGAGGTTGATCCCTTGCGAAAGCTTACGCTTACATTTTCGTCTTTCGCAGTTTTGGGATTGGGTAAGACGACAGTCGAAGAGCATACCATTCAGATGGAAGACGACACCATTCCCATCAAACAAAGACATTACCCAATCTCATTGTCGTACAGGGGTTAATGTATGCTGAGCTCAACCGAATGCTTGAGCTATGTGTAATTGAAGAGAGCAATAGCGCATATAGTTCCCCAGTCGTGTTGGTACGTAAGCCGGAAAGAACAGACTGCTTAGACTCTAGAAAAAAAATCGCATATCCTCTGCCACACATTGAGGGAATTTTGAGTCGACTTCACGACAAACACTTTATATCGTCAATCGATTTGAAGGACGCTTTCTGGCAGATTCATCTGGAACTCAAATCAAGAGAGAAGACGTTTTTCACAGTCCCTGGACGGCCGTTGTACCAATTTACGGTGATGCCGTTTGGATTGTGCAACGCCGCACGGAGAATGTGTAAGCTCATGGACAAAGTCATCCCCGCTCGTTTGAGAGAGAATGTCTTTCTCTATCTCGATGACTTTTTGATTTGCTCTCCAGATTTTGAAACCCATATGAGCGTCCTCAAAGAGGTAGCGAGATTCTTGCGTGAAGCGGGGTTGACGATAAAGGTTGAAAAAAGCAAGTTTTGTTTCAAGGAGATCAAGTACTTAGGCTATTTCGTCGGTGGTGGATGTCGAAGAACAGATCCAGAAAAAGCGTATGCGGTTAGGGATTTTCCGATTTCAAAGACTCCAAAGCAACTTCGTTAGTTCCTAGGGATGACGGGTTGGTATAGACGCTTTATACCCAATTTCGCGTCTATATCAGCCCCGATGACAGACTGTCTCAAGAAAGAGAAGGACTTTACTATGACTGACGAAGCCATTTCGGCATTCGGAGACTTAAAAAACATGTTAGTTACAGCACCTATACTGACGAACCCTGACTTCACTAGACACTTCTACATACAGTGCGACGCATCATCTTCTGGTGTAGGGAGCGTTATTTTTCAAATGGATGACGAGAAAAACGAACGAACGATAGCATCCATGTCCCAGAAGCTTAGTTCTGTTCAGTGGAATTGCAGTGTAACGGAGCATGAATGCTATGCGGCCGTTTTGTCGGTAAAGAAGTTCCGAGAATACATTGAGGGCTTACCATTTACGATTATTACTGGCCATGCAAGTCTTCAGTGGCTTTTGACACAAAAAGACTTTTGAGTAGTTAGTTAGCGCGTTGGTGTTTCAAACTCCAAGGATTTTACTTCAATATTGAACACAGAAAATGTATCCTCAATGTTGTCCCGGATACTCTCTCACGAGCCCATATGGATGAGATCGTTACCGAAATGCCGGAAGTTGACTTCAACTCACCATGCTTTTCTTCGGAGATGTATGTGGAGTTGAAGAAGACAATAGAAGAGAACAAAGACCAACTGCCTGACATAACAATATCCGACGGTTTTGTATACAAACGGACAGACAGACGAACGGGTGACCCCATTCAAGAAGACAGGTCCTGGAAACTCTGGGTTCCGAAGGAGTTGCGGGTAAGCCTTTTGGAATCGGCACACGATTCTTTGGCGGAATCCACAAAACCTTGTCTAAATTGAGACATAGGTATTTCTGGCCCAACCTGACCGTCGAAGTACAAGAACACGTTAAAAACTGTCAAAGAGGTCGCCCATGGAACAACAGACAATTACAGAACGACCTTTCCAACGACTATACATTGACTTTTTAGGACCATACCCAGGAACGAAGACCGGACACACACACATTTGTATAGTCTTAGATCATTTTAGCAAATATGTATTTCTAAAACCCATTCGTAAACCAACAGCAACTGATGTAGTTAAGTTTCTCGAAGAAAGTGTGTTCCACATGTTTGGTGTGACAGATTTTATACATTCTGACAACGGGAAACAATTCATTCAGGTCAGTACTATCGAAAATCCGTTCCTATATAACTAAAGACCAACGGAATTGGGACACTCACGTCAGTAATACTGCATTTTCTCTTCGAAGCGTAATACATGATGCTACCACCTTCGAACCGTATTATGCCGTCTTCGGAACAAATGGTCCAAAACGGCGAGACATATGAACTGTTGAGAATGCTCGAAATTTTGAAAGGTAGTGATGTTAAAATTATATCCAAAATTGACAAACTAGCTTTGATACGAAATCAGATTTTTGACAATTTAAAACTAGCACATAACAAGGCAACCAAAATATATAACACAAGATCTAAAAACATAATTCATAAAATTGACCAGGTAGTCTTTGGAAGGAATTTTAAACAGAGTGATAAAGCTGATCATTATAGCGCAAACTAAAATCAATAGCTCTTCGACCCATGGGAAATTCGCTCTATGAGATATGTAATCTAAGTGGCGAAAAAGTAAGTATTTTTTATGCCAAAGATTTACACATTGTGATAATTAGTTTATAGTTCAGAGTTTTTTATTTTTATTTATTTTCTTGGATATTTTATTTATTTATTTATTTATTACATATGTATTTATATATATATATATACATATATATATATATATATATATATATATATATATATATATATATATATATATAGACATCTTATTTATTTCCTTATAATCTATGATATATTTGTTTCATGATGTTTATATTAGAGATTTATTGCTTTATTTGTACAATCTGTGATATTTATGTTTTATAGAGATTTATTTAAATAGTTCTTTATTTATTTATAATATAGATTGCTTATTTATTTATTTATTTATTTATATATAGTATAGATTTATTTATTTATTTATATATATATATTAGATATTTTATTTATTTATAGACCTATTCACCTCATATATACACGCATACATACGTTCACCTATTTATATAAGCCTAACTGTGATATCAAAACTAGTTTCTGATACAAAACCTTAGTTAGATAATTGTAAACGGTGATTTTTTAAGAGCTTGGTTTTTGAAAATTCAAAAAAACACAGAAACTTGTAAAAAGTGAATGAAATTTTTATTTGGATCGATAAATCAATTTCTGCCATTTACTTTTTAAAAATAATTTCACTTAAATGTTTCCCGCGGCTACGCTTCAGGTGGTCCATTCTGAAGGTCCAATTTTGGCAAACTTTTTCACACATTTCGGCCGGAATCTCACCAATGACGCGTTCAATGTTGGCTTCCAAGTCAGCAATCGTGTTTGGCTTGTCCCCATAGACAATAGACTTAACATAGCCCCACAAAAAATAGTCTAACGGGGTCAAATCACATGATCTTGGTGGCCAATTGACTGCGCCAAAACGTGAGATCAACTGCTCACCAAATTCGTCTCTCAATTGATGCATGGTTTCGCGTGCAGTGTGGCATGTGGCACCGTCCTGTTGGAACCACATGTCGACCGAGTTCAATTCTTGCATTTTCGGCAAAAAAAAATCTGTTATCATCGAACGGTACCTTTCTCCATTGACCGTAACCCTGCGGCCTTTATCGTCCTTGAAGAAGTACGGCCCAATGATGCCGCCTGCCCATAAACCGCACCAAACAGTGCATTTTTCGCGATGCATTGGTAGCTGCTGAATTGCCTCTGGCTGCTCTTCACTCCAAATACGGCAATTCTGCTTATTCACGTATCCATTTAGCCAAAAATGAGCCTCGTCGCTGAAGACAATTTTGCGATAATTTCATAATTTCGACATTTTTCACAGAGCACGAATTTTGATAATAAATTTCAATAATTTGCAAACGTTGTTCAGGCGTAAGTCTATTCATGATGAAATGGCAAACAATACTGAATCGAAATGTCAAATGTTCGTGGAATTTGTCATGTGTGATCTGTCGAAAATATAAATGTCAAAAACCAAGTAGCAAAAAAATCACCCGTTATAATCCGTCTATATATAATTTTGGTTTCAAAACACATTTTCGTTAAAGTAGAGCGCAAAAGACTGATAACAAGTCCTAGTCCACTTTAACAATATGTGTATGTCCTTAAAAATCGAACATTCATAAACAAATTTGACCGACACATGACTCGGAAGACGAAGTGAAATAGCTTAAAAATCCAAAGGGTATTGCCTAAGATTTCTGTTCCTTATGGAATGTAAATGTCCAAATTTTATAGAGGAATCTGGTCAAAGATCATGGTTTACACCTGAAATTCTCTTGCTCATAATGCGAAGAAATGAAGCGTTTAATACCTTGAAACGTTACAGACTTGAGGAATTTCAGCAAAACTATAGAATCCTTCGTAATCTTGTCGTAAGCAAAATACAATCTGCTAAAAAGTTGTTTTATAGTGCGAAACTCAATTAATCTGTGAATGGGCGAAAACTTTGGAAAAACTTGAAAGAGCTAGGAATAGGTAGTAAAAAGAGTTTAGTTTTTTTGGATGACATTGACGGTAATTTTTTAAACCAAAAGTTTGTTGCACTACCTTTCCCTTCACTTACTGTTTCATCATTTTCTCAAGATGAAAATTTGCCGTTAAATGAATTTTTTTTGGTAGATTTATTTGAATTTTCAAGAAAGAAAGTACAGATGTCGTTGAATGCTTTTTGTCGATTAAATCAAATGCCACCGGTATAGATGATATATCTCCGAAGTTTTTGAAAGTTATTTTTTCGATCTTATTGCCACACATCACGCACATATTCAACACAATTTTAGCAACAGGGTTTTATCCTAATGAGTGCAAAATGGCTAAGATTATACCTATTCCAAAAAATGAACATGATTTTAGACCAATTTCAATACTTCCCTTCCTATCAAAAGTTTTCGAAAAAGTTATACAAATCCAAATTAATTGTTATCTCCGGAGGAAACATTTCGTATCAACAAAACAATCTGGATTTCGACAAAAATACAGCTGCTCTACAGCACTTATAAATGTTATAGAAGACATAAGAGGGGCATTAGATGAAGGTAACGTAAAATTTTTAATACTTCTGGATTTTTCAAAGGCATTTGATACAGTTGATCATGATCATTTGAATCTTTGCCAAAAGTTAGCTCGATTTTTTTTTTTTTTTTTTTTTTTATAACTGCACGCGCTCAAGGGATTATGAATACCCTTTAAATGTTTTTCTTAATACAGCGCGGGTATCCGGTGGAAGAAGAGAAAGAAGGATATGAAAGATGTATGGCGCGATGTTCTGAGCCTAGAGCTAGTTGTTGTCTCAGATTTATCTCCAGGGATGGCGGCTGAATTAATGCGGAGATAATTACCGTGTCTTATTTATAGACGTCCCTTATAATTCGCATTATTTTATTTATTTCGTTGTCATATTTTATGGGTTTGCTAGTTTACTCAACCACATGTTCTTAGTGTTATACCTAAACATGTAATGAGCAAAGCAGCAACTTATTTTATTACAATTTTTAGACTTGGTTTTTAATGGAATATAAGAAGACATAGACAACGGCAGGAATGGAACCTGCAACCACGAGGTTGACATGCGAGCACACAACTATCGCGCCACGGCCACCCCCAAAGAGAGAAGTTGGATGAAGGAAACTGCGATTCGTGGAGCATCTAAATGCGCAGCGTGTTGGTGCACGTAGATGTGTGGAAGGTGATGAACGGACAGCGACCAGAGAGGGACCCGGCAATATGGAACGCATTGGACCAAAAGGCACTGGCAATGATAACATTGAGCGTGAAGCCAACACAGTTTTGTTACCCCAAGAAATGCCCGACCGGTGCGAGTGCGTCATGTGCAATTATTTTAATACGTTTTGCTCAACAATTGACAAGCTGGCAGAGGTCGATATTAAATTGGGCGAAGAGCTGGCAGTGATAATATTGCTATCGAGTTTACCTAAGCAATATGAGAATTTCGTCATTGCCATGGAAACGCGGAACAGTTTGACTGCTCTAAATTAAATTGCTAGAGGAGGGGAACGTAGAAGAAACGAGGTCAAACCGTTACACTGTTGCGAACAGCCAGCATTCCATGCACATACAGAACCCACACCTAAGAAGAGAGATGTTAAAAAAGGTATTAAGTAATACAAGTGCGGACAACGGGGTCACTATACAAATCAGTGCAAAAGTAGTAGTAAAGAAGAAGCATCACAAGCACAGCAAGAAAATCGCTCGTTTACTGTTCTAGCAGCAACAAATATATACGCTCCTGACTCTTCGACCTGATGCCTGGATAGCGGGGCAACGAGCCACATGTGTTGCGAGCGAAGCTTTCTTACGAAGTACGTTGCACAAGAAGATATTGTCTTGGCTGACAACAACGTCATTCGTGTAGTGGGGACATGTGACGTCATACTTCAAACCGATTTGGGGGAGGTGAAAATAGAGAGTGTATTGTATATTCGCGGCATAAAGGCTAATTTTGTGTCGGTTAGTCGAGCGGTAGAACGTAGCTGCAAAGTGCTTTTCAACAACGATTGTGCAGTCGTAAGCCAGCGAAGTGTGCCGGTATTAAAAGCACAGGAGATAAATAAGTTATATATTTTTAAAAGCAGCAACAACATCTTTTGGAACGGTTCAGTGTCGTAGTGCAGATAACAGATATGGGCATGTAAATTATGCCAGCTTACTGAATCTTGCTAAAAGTATGATGGTAATCGGTATTAAAAATGTTAATTTTTCTGATAAAGTACAGTGTATAACATGTATGAAAAGCAAAATGCACACACAGCTGTTTCCAGCTGTGTAGAAAAATCGAGCAAAAAATGTGCTAGAGCTTGTACATACAGATTCATGTGGGTCGTTTGAGAAGCGATCTCTCGGAGGCTCTGCGTATTTCCTAAAATTCATCGACGACATGTCTCGGCAAATATTCACATATTTTATCAAGTCAAAAGACGAAGTACTTGAAAAATTCGTGGAGTTCAAGAAAATGGCTGAACGTCAGACTGGTCACAAGATATAGGCATTACGCAGCGACAAAAGCGGTGAGTACATCAACAAGCTTTTTGATGATTTTTTGAAGTAGGATGGCATAAATCGACAGCTTACAGTTCCTTACAGTCCGCAGCAGAACGGCATGGCAGGACGGGCAAACCGAACCCTGTTTGAGATGGCGAGGAGCATGCTCGTGCACTCCAATATGCCAGAATTTCTATGGGCAGAAGCAGTACAGACAGCGTGCTATATACGTAACAGATCGCCAACTACAGCCTTGGTTGGTATGACGCCGTTTGGAGCGTGGAGTGTCAAGAAGCCCGATGTGCATAATATGTGTACCTTTGGATCAGTGGCTGTATGCTTGGATAAAACCCGCCGCAGCAAATTCCAAGCAAATGGAAAGGAGTATCGCCTAGTGGAACACTCATTGGTATCAAAAGCTTATAGATTGTACGATAAAGAAAAACATCAGATTGTCGAAAAACGAGACGTTTCGTTTGACGAGCCTTGTGACACAGTACCAATTCACAACCATATAACGTTTGATATGCGAGAAGAAAGATCATCGAACGATGTGTCAACCACTGATGCGCTGAAACTATCAGCATACATTGATGACGAAGAGCAGCAGGATGGTGAATCCAGTGATAACGGTGTGGTGAGTGAAGAGTATGCCAGCGCAGAGGAGCCAGAGTAGTAGCCGATCGTGAAGAATGGTCCAGGTAGGCCAAAAATTGTCCGGACAGGCAAGCTAGGGCGTCCAAAGAAGAACCACAATGCTTTAAACGCTATGCATTCTGAGGAGCTGCTTTTATCGCAGAGTTTCAAAGAGGCAACCAACAGTAAGTACGCTTCATATTGGCAGGCAGCCATGAACAAAGAATATGAGGCGCTGGTGGTAAAGGGTACGTGGCCATTGGTAGACTTACCCAAAGACCATCAGGTGATTGGTTGCAAGTGGGTATACGCCATCAAGAGGGATATCAACGGTAGCGTTGAGCGCTATAAGTCACTCTTAGTAGCCAAAGGTTGTTTGCAGAAGTTCGGCATCAATTATTCCGAAACATTTTCGCCTGTGTGTCGGTATGAAACGGTACGATTGATTTTAGCTCTATCTGTTGAGCTGAAGCTATATCTGCATCAAATTGATTGTCGTGAATTGTGCTATATCTGGTGCTCGGTTTTCTTTTGTTTGTGTGTACAGATTTCATTCTTTCTATATAAAAGCTTTTGTGGATGAATTTTCTTTATTTTTGGAAAATAAAAGTTGTAAGAACCAAGTCCTTATAGCTGACTTCAATATTGATATTCTGTCTGAATCGTTTGATGCTGACAATTTTTAAGCTGTTTTATCTTCCTTCGGGCTTGCGTCCTTGATAAATGAACCAACTAGAGGTACTTCTTGCTTGGATCACATTCTCTTAAGACTACATAGAAATACCAATATGAATTATAAATCAGATGTATTTGATTTTAAAATAACTGACCATAGTTTAGTTAGTCTTCAGTTTGATAATTCTGTTTCCAGGCTCAGTCAGTCTTACTCGATAAAATTCCAAAAAATTAATTTTGCTTCTCTTAAATCTGCTTTAACTTTTGAGTTTTGGGATGAAGTTTTTGTAGAAGAGAATCCGTCAATTGCCTTTGTTATACCACTTCATAAAAAAGGTACCACCTCAAGCCTAAATAATTATCATCCCATATTCAACCTATCAGTTTTTCCAAAAATGTTTGCTTTCTTTCTTTAAATAAAACAAACTTTTTTAGTGACTTCCAATATGGCTTAATGACTGGTAGGTCTACGGAATGCCGTCTAAAAACTTTGTGGTGAAATTTATAGCAGCTTGAACAATTCTGAGGTAACTTCGTCTCTGTTCATTGATATAACTAAGGCTTTTGATACGGTGGATCATGTTTTGTTGCTTGATAAGTTGTGTAGAGCCGGCTTTAGAGGTACCGTGTATGATTGGTTTGAAACCTATTTAATGAATAGAAAACAAAGATTAAAGATTCGGGATAATCTTAGCTCAATGATGTTGATTAAAATGGGTGTCCCCCAAGGATCTGTTTTGGGCCCAATCCTTTTTTTGATTTTTGGTAACTCCCTTTTTGTTCAACCTTTTAAAGGCAGTATTACAGCTTTTGCTGATGATACTGCTTTGTCATATTCTACGAAAAACTATTTCCAATTATTTATTGATTAAAATTATGATCTCGAGATGCTGCGTAAATGGTTTTATATTCATCGACTTATTATAAGTGACAAAACAAGATTTATGATTTTTAACTTAAAAGGTAATATCTGCGAAAATATTTCAATATGTTACCATTCACCTTTCTGTCTTCGTTATCGGCTTAATAATGATTGCTTCCATGATTCTATTACTTCTTATAATGAAAACCAGCTTTGTTCTGATGGTTGTTTTAGAATTGAACGAGTTGAAACTTTCAAATACTTAGGTATACTGATTGATTTACAGATGAGCTGGAAAAACCACATTTCTATCTTAAAAGATTATCTTAACAAAGTTGTTAGACAAATCTACTATCTTAGTCTGTATTGTATTATGCCTCTTCTAAAATTGGTCTACAATGGTTTGTTTAAATCCAAGCTTCAATATGGACTTTCTTGTTGGGGAGGTGAAAAGTGAATGAAATTTTTGTTTGGATCGATAAATCAATTTCTGCCATTTACTTTTTAAAAATAATTTCACTTAAATGTTTCCCGCGGCTACGCTTCAGGTGGTCCATTCTGAAGGTCCAATTTTGGCAAACTTTTTCACACATTTCGGCCGGAATCTCACCAATGACGCGTTCAATGTTGGCTTCCAAGTCAGCAATCGTGTTTGGCTTGTCCCCATAGACAATAGACTTAACATAGCCCCACAAAAAATAGTCTAACGGGGTCAAATCACATGATCTTGGTGGCCAATTGACTGCGCCAAAACGTGAGATCAACTGCTCACCAAATTCGTCTCTCAATTGATGCATGGTTTCGCGTGCAGTGTGGCATGTGGCACCGTCCTATTGGAACCACATGTCGACCGAGTTCAATTCTTGCATTTTCGGCAAAAAAAAATCTGTTATCATCGAACGGTACCTTTCTCCATTGACCGTAACCCTGCGGCCTTCATCGTCCTTGAAGAAGTACGGCCCAATGATGCCGCCTGCCCATAAACCGCACCAAACAGTGCATTTTTCGGGATGCATTGGTAGCTGCTGAATTGCCTCTGGCTGCTCTTCACTCCAAATACGGCAATTCTGCTTATTCACGTATCCATTTAGCCAAAAATGAGCCTCGTCGCTGAAGACAATTTTGCGATAATTTCATAATTTCGACATTTTTCACAGAGCACGAATTTTGATAATAAATTTCAATAATTTGCAAACGTTGTTCAGGCGTAAGTCTATTCATGATGAAATGGCAAACAATACTGAATCGAAATGTCAAATGTTCGTGGAATTTTTCATGTGTGATCTGTCGAAAATATAAACGTCAAAAACCAAGTAGCAAAAAAATCACCCGTTATAATCCGTCTATATATAATTTTGGTTTCAAAACACATTTTCGTTAAAGTAGAGCGCAAAAAACTGATAACAAGTCCTAGTTCACTTTAACAATATGTGTATGTCCTTAAAAATCGAACATTCATAAACAAATTTGACCGACACATGACTCGGAAGACGAAGTGAAGGAGCTTAAAAATCCAAAGTCCATCCAAAGGGTATTGCCTAAGATTTCTGTTCCTTATGGAATGTAAATGTCCAAATTTTATAGAGGAATCTGGTCAAAGATCATGGTTTACACCTGAAATTCTCTTGCTCATAATGCGAAGAAATGAAGCGTTTAATACCTTGAAACGTTACAGACTTGAGGAATTTCAGCAAAACTATAGAATCCTTCGTAATCTTGTCGTAAGCAAAATACAATCTGCTAAAAAGTTGTTTTATAGTGCGAAACTCAATTAATCTGTGAATGGGCGAAAACTTTGGAAAAACTTGAAAGAGCTAGGAATAGGTAGTAAAAAGAGTTTAGTTTTTTTGGATGACATTGACGGTAATATTTTAAACCAAAAGTTTGTTGCACTACCTTTCCCTTCACTTACTGTTTCATCATTTTCTCAAGATGAAAATTTGCCGTTAAATTAATTTTTTTTGGTAGATTTATTTGAATTTTCAAGAAAGAAAGTACAGATGTCGTTGAATGCTTTTTGTCGATTAAATCAAATGCCACCGGTATAGATGATATATCTCCGAAGTTTTTGAAAGTTATTTTTTCGATCTTATTGCCACACATCACGCACATATTCAACACAATTTTCGCAACAGGGTTTTATCCTAATGAGTGCAAAATGGCTAAGATTCTACCTATTCCAAAAAATGAACATGATTTTAGACCAATTTCAATACTTCCCTTCCTATCAAAAGTTTTCGAAAAAGTTGTACAAATCCAAATTAATTGTTATCTCCGGAGGAAACATTTCGTATCAACAAAACAATCTGGATTTCGACAAAAATACAGCTGCTCTACAGCACTTATAAATGTTATAGGAGACATAAGAGGGGCATTAGATGAAGGTAACGTAAAATTTTTAATACTTCTGGATTTTTCAAAGGCATTTGATACAGTTGATCATGATCATTTGAATCTTTGCCAAAAGTTAGCTCGATTTTTTTTTTTTTTTTTTTTTTTATAACTGCACGCGCTCAAGGGATTATGAATACCCTTTAAATGTTTTTCTTAATACAGCGCGGGTATCCGGTGGAAGAAGAGAAAGAAGGATATGAAAGATGTATGGCGCGATGTTCTGAGCCTAGAGCTAGTTGTTGTCTCAGATTTATCTCTAGGGATGGCGGCTGAATTAATGCGGAGATAATTACCGTGTCTTATTTATAGACGTCCCTTATAATTCGCATTATTTTATTTATTTCGTTGTCATATTTTATGGGTTTGCTAGTTTACTCAACCACATGTTCTTAGTGTTATACCTAAACATGTAATGAGCAAAGCAGCAACTTATTTTATGACAATTTTTAGACTTGGTTTTTAATGGAATATAAGAAGACATAGACAACGGCAGGAATGGAACCTGCAACCACGAGGTTGACATGCGAGCACACAACTATCGCGCCACGGCCACCCCCAAAGAGAGAAGTTGGATGAAGGAAACTGCGATTCGTGGAGCATCTAAATGTGCAGCGTGTTGGTGCACGTAGATGTGTGGAAGGTGATGAACGGACAGCGACCAGAGAGGGACCCGGCAATATGGAACGCATTGGACCAAAAGGCACTGGCAATGATAACATTGAGCGTGAAGCCAACACAGTTTTGTTACCCCAAGAAATGCCCGACCGGTGCGAGTGCGTCATGTGCAATTATTTTAATACGTTTTGCTCAACAATTCACAAGCTGGCAGAGGTCGATATTAAATTGGGCGAAGAGCTGGCAGTGATAATATTGCTATCGAGTTTACCTAAGCAATATGAGAATTTCGTCATTGCCATGGAAACGCGGAACAGTTTGACTGCTCTAAATTAAATTGCTAGAGGAGGGGAACGTAGAAGAAACGAGGTCAAACCGTTACACTGTTGCGAACAGCCAGCATTCCATGCACATACAGAACCCACACCTATGAAGAGAGATGTTAAAAAAGGTATTAAGTAATACAAGTGCGGACAACGGGGTCACTATACAAATCAGTGCAAAAGTAGTAGTAAAGAAGAAGCATCACAAGCACAGCAAGAAAATCGCTCGTTTACTGTTCTAGCAGCAACAAATATATACGCTCCTGACTCTTCGACCTGATGCCTGGATAGCGGGGCAACGAGCCACATGTGTTGCGAGCGAAGCTTTCTTACGAAGTACGTTGCACAAGAAGATATTGTCTTGGCTGACAACAACGTCATTCGTGTAGTGGGGACAGGTGCCGTCATACTTCAAACCGATTTGGGGGAGGTGAAAATAGAGAGTGTATTGTATATTCGCGGCATAAAGGCTAATTTTGTGTCGGTTAGTCGAGCGGTAGAACGTAGCTGCAAAGTGCTTTTCAACAACGATTGTGCAGTCGTAAGCCAGCGAAGTGTGCCGGTATTAAAAGCACAGGAGATAAATAAGTTATATATTTTTAAAAGCAGCAACAACATCTTTTGGAACGGTTCAGTGTCGTAGTGCAGATAACAGATATGGGCATGTAAATTATGCCAGCTTACTGAATCTTGCTAAAAGTATGATGGTAATCGGTATTAAAAATGTTAATTTTTCTGATAAAGTACAGTGTATAACATGTATGAAAAGCAAAATACACACACAGCCGTTTCCAGCTGTGTAGAAAAATCGAGCAAAAAATGTGCTAGAGCTTGTACATACAGATTCATGTGGGTCGTTTGAGAAGCGATCTCTCGGAGGCTCTGCGTATTTCCTAAAATTCATCGACGACATGTCTCGGCAAATATTCACATATTTTATCAAGTCAAAAGACGAAGTACTTGAAAAATTCGTGGAGTTCAAGAAAATGGCTGAACGTCAGACTGGTCACAAGATATAGGCATTACGCAGCGACAAAAGCGGTGAGTACATCAACAAGCTTTTTGATGATTTTTTGAAGTAGGATGGCATAAATCGACAGCTTACAGTTCCTTACAGTCCGCAGCAGAACGGCATGGCAGGACGGGCAAACCGAACCCTGTTTGAGATGGCGAGGAGCATGCTCGTGCACTCCAATATGCCAGAATTTCTATGGGCAGAAGCAGTACAGACAGCGTGCTATATACGTAACAGATCGCCAACTACAGCCTTGGTTGGTATGACGCCGTTTGGAGCGTGGAGTGTCAAGAAGCCCGATGTGCATAATATGTGTACCTTTGGATCAGTGGCTGTATGCTTGGATAAAACCCGCCGCAGCAAATTCCAAGCAAATGGAAAGGAGTATCGCCTAGTGGAACACTCATTGGTATCAAAAGCTTATAGATTGTACGATAAAGAAAAACATCAGATTGTCGAAAAACGAGACGTTTCGTTTGACGAGCCTTGTGACACAGTACCAATTCACAACCATATAACGTTTGATATGCGAGAAGAAAGATCATCGAACGATGTGTCAACCACTGATGCGCTGAAACTATCAGCATACATTGATGACGAAGAGCAGCAGGATGGTGAATCCAGTGATAACGGTGTGGTGAGTGAAGAGTATGCCAGCGCAGAGGAGCCAGAGTAGTAGCCGATCGTGAAGAATGGTCCAGGTAGGCCAAAAATTGTCCGGACAGGCAAGCTAGGGCGTCCAAAGAAGAACCACAATGCTTTAAACGCTATGCATTCTGAGGAGCTGCTTTTATCGCAGAGTTTCAAAGAGGCAACCAACAGTAAGTACGCTTCATATTGGCAGGCAGCCATGAACAAAGAATATGAGGCGCTGGTGGTAAAGGGTACGTGGCCATTGGTAGACTTACCCAAAGACCATCAGGTGATTGGTTGCAAGTGGGTATACGCCATCAAGAGGGATATCAACGGTAGCGTTGAGCGCTATAAGTCACTCTTAGTAGCCAAAGGTTGTTTGCAGAAGTTCGGCATCAATTATTCCGAAACATTTTCGCCTGTGTGTCGGTATGAAACGGTACGATTGATTTTAGCTCTATCTGTTGAGCTGAAGCTATATCTGCATCAAATTGATTGTCGTGAATTGTGCTATATCTGGTGCTCGGTTTTCTTTTGTTTGTGTGTACAGATTTCATTCTTTCTATATAAAAGCTTTTGTGGATGAATTTTCTTTATTTTTGGAAAATAAAAGTTGTAAGAACCAAGTCCTTATAGCTGACTTCAATATTGATATTCTGTCTGAATCGTTTGATGCTGACAATTTTTAAGCTGTTTTATCTTCCTTCGGGCTTGCGTCCTTGATAAATGAACCAACTAGAGGTACTTCTTGCTTGGATCACATTCTCTTAAGACTACATAGAAATACCAATATGAATTATAAATCAGATGTATTTGATTTTAAAATAACTGACCATAGTTTAGTTAGTCTTCAGTTTGATAATTCTGTTTCCAGGCTCAGTCAGTCTTACTCGATAAAATTCCAAAAAATTAATTTTGCTTCTCTTAAATCTGCTTTAACTTTTGAGTTTTGGGATGAAGTTTTTGTAGAAGAGAATCCGTCAATTGCCTTTGTTATACCACTTCATAAAAAAGGTACCACCTCAAGCCTAAATAATTATCGTCCCATATTCAACCTATCAGTTTTTCCAAAAATGTTTGCTTTCTTTCTTTAAATAAAACAAACTTTTTTAGTGACTTCCAATATGGCTTAATGACTGGTAGGTCTACGGAATGCCGTCTAAAAACTTTGTGGTGAAATTTATAGCAGCTTGAACAATTCTGAGGTAACTTCGTCTCTGTTCATTGATATAACTAAGGCTTTTGATACGGTGGATCATGTTTTGTTGCTTGATAAGTTGTATAGAGCCGGCTTTAGAGGTACCGTGTATGATTGGTTTGAAACCTATTTAATGAATAGAAAACAAAGAGTAAAGATTCGGGATAATCTTAGCTCAATGATGTTGATTAAAATGGGTGTCCCCCAAGGATCTGTTTTGGGCCAAATCCTTTTTTTGATTTTTGGTAACTCCCTTTTTGTTCAACCTTTTAAAGGCAGTATTACAGCTTTTGCTGATGATACTGCTTTGTCATATTCTACGAAAAACTATTTCCAATTATTTATTGATTAAAATTATGATCTCGAGATGCTGCGTAAATGGTTTTATATTCATCGACTTATTATAAGTGACAAAACAAGATTTATGATTTTTAACTTAAAAGGTAATATCTGCGAAAATATTTCAATATGTTACCATTCACCTTTCTGTCTTCGTTATCGGCTTAATAATGATTGCTTCCATGATTCTATTACTTCTTATAATGAAAACCAGCTTTGTTCTGATGGTTGTTTTAGAATTGAACGAGTTGAAACTTTCAAATACTTAGGTATACTGATTGATTTACAGATGAGCTGGAAAAACCACATTTCTATCTTAAAAGATTATCTTAACAAAGTTGTTAGACAAATCTACTATCTTAGTCTGTATTGTATTATGCCTCTTCTAAAATTGGTCTACAATGGTTTGTTTAAATCCAAGCTTCAATATGGACTTTCTTGTTGGGGAGGTGAAAAGTGAATGAAATTTTTGTTTGGATCGATAAATCAATTTCTGCCATTTACTTTTTAAAAATAATTTCACTTAAATGTTTCCCGCGGCTACGTTTCAGGTGGTCCATTCTGAAGGTCCAATTTTGGCAAACTTTTTCACACATTTCGGCCGGAATCTCACCAATGACGCGTTCAATGTTGGCTTCCAAGTCAGCAATCGTGTTTGGCTTGTCCCCATAGACAATAGACTTAACATAGCCCCACAAAAAATAGTCTAACGGGGTCAAATCACATGATCTTGGTGGCCAATTGACTGCGCCAAAACGTTAGATCAACTGCTCACCAAATTCGTCTCTCAATTGATGCATGGTTTCGCGTGCAGTGTGGCATGTGGCACCGTCCTGTTGGAACCACATGTCGACCGAGTTCAATTCTTGCATTTTCGGCAAAAAAAAATCTGTTATCATCGAACGGTACCTTTCTCCATTGACCGTAACCCTGCGGCCTTCATCGTCCTTGAAGAAGTACGGCACAATGATGCCGCCTGCCCATAAACCGCACCAAACAGTGCATTTTTCGGGATGCATTGGTAGCTGCTGAATTGCCTCTGGCTGCTCTTCACTCCAAATACGGCAATACTGCTTATTCACGTATCCATTTAGCCAAAAATGAGCCTCGTCGCTGAAGACAATTTTGCGATAATTTCATAATTTCGACATTTTTCACAGAGCACGAATTTTGATAATAAATTTCAATAATTTGCAAACGTTGTTCAGGCGTAAGTCTATTCATGATGAAATGGCAAACAATACTGAATCGAAATGTCAAATGTTCGTGGAATTTTTCATGTGTGATCTGTCGAAAATATAAACGTCAAAAACCAAGTAGCAAAAAAATCACCCGTTATAATCCGTCTATATATAATTTTGGTTTCAAAACACATTTTCGTTAAAGTAGAGCGCAAAAAACTGATAACAAGTCCTAGTTCACTTTAACAATATGTGTATGTCCTTAAAAATCGAACATTCATAAACAAATTTGACCGACACATGACTCGGAAGACGAAGTGAAGGAGCTTAAAAATCCAAAGTCCATCCAAAGGGTATTGCCTAAGATTTCTGTTCCTTATGGAATGTAAATGTCCAAATTTTATAGAGGAATCTGGTCAAAGATCATGGTTTACACCTGAAATTCTCTTGCTCATAATGCGAAGAAATGAAGCGTTTAATACCTTGAAACGTTACAGACTTGAGGAATTTCAGCAAAACTATAGAATCCTTCGTAATCTTGTCGTAAGCAAAATACAATCTGCTAAAAAGTTGTTTTATAGTGCGAAACTCAATTAATCTGTGAATGGGCGAAAACTTTGGAAAAACTTGAAAGAGCTAGGAATAGGTAGTAAAAAGAGTTTAGTTTTTTTGGATGACATTGACGGTAATATTTTAAACCAAAAGTTTGTTGCACTACCTTTCCCTTCACTTACTGTTTCATCATTTTCTCAAGATGAAAATTTGCCGTTAAATTAATTTTTTTTGGTAGATTTATTTGAATTTTCAAGAAAGAAAGTACAGATGTCGTTGAATGCTTTTTGTCGATTAAATCAAATGCCACCGGTATAGATGATATATCTCCGAAGTTTTTGAAAGTTATTTTTTCGATCTTATTGCCACACATCACGCACATATTCAACACAATTTTCGCAACAGGGTTTTATCCTAATGAGTGCAAAATGGCTAAGATTCTACCTATTCCAAAAAATGAACATGATTTTAGACCAATTTCAATACTTCCCTTCCTATCAAAAGTTTTCGAAAAAGTTATACAAATCCAAATTAATTGTTATCTCCGGAGGAAACATTTCGTATCAACAAAACAATCTGGATTTCGACAAAAATACAGCTGCTCTACAGCACTTATAAATGTTATAGGAGACATAAGAGGGGCATTAGATGAAGGTAACGTAAAATTTTTAATACTTCTGGATTTTTCAAAGGCATTTGATACAGTTGATCATGATCATTTGAATCTTTGCCAAAAGTTAGCTCGATTTTTTTTTTTTTTTTTTTTTATATAACTGCACGCGCTCAAGGGATTATGAATACCCTTTAAATGTTTTTCTTAATACAGCGCGGGTATCCGGTGGAAGAAGAGAAAGAAGGATATGAAAGATGTATGGCGCGATGTTCTGAGCCTAGAGCTAGTTGTTGTCTCAGATTTATCTCTAGGGATGGCGGCTGAATTAATGCGGAGATAATTACCGTGTCTTATTTATAGACGTCCCTTATAATTCGCATTATTTTATTTATTTCGTTGTCATATTTTATGGGTTTGCTAGTTTACTCAACCACATGTTCTTAGTGTTATACCTAAACATGTAATGAGCAAAGCAGCAACTTATTTTATGACAATTTTTAGACTTGGTTTTTAATGGAATATAAGAAGACATAGACAACGGCAGGAATGGAACCTGCAACCACGAGGTTGACATGCGAGCACACAACTATCGCGCCACGGCCACCCCCAAAGAGAGAAGTTGGATGAAGGAAACTGCGATTCGTGGAGCATCTAAATGTGCAGCGTGTTGGTGCACGTAGATGTGTGGAAGGTGATGAACGGACAGCGACCAGAGAGGGACCCGGCAATATGGAACGCATTGGACCAAAAGGCACTGGCAATGATAACATTGAGCGTGAAGCCAACACAGTTTTGTTACCTCAAGCAATGCCCGACCGGTGCGAGTGCGTCATGTGCAATTATTTTAAAACGTTTTGCTCAACAATTGACAAGCTGGCAGAGGTCGATATTAAATTGGGCGAAGAGCTGGCAGTGATAATATTGCTATCGAGTTTACCTAAGCAATATGAGAATTTCGTCATTGCCATGGAAACGCGGAACAGTTTGACTGCTCTAAATTAAATTGCTAGAGGAGGGGAACGTAGAAGAAACGAGGTCAAACCGTTACACTGTTGCGAACAGCCAGCATTCCATGCACATACAGAACCCACACGTAAGAAGAGAGATGTTAAAAAAGGTATTAAGTAATACAAGTGCGGACAACGTGGTCACTATACAAATCAGTGCAAAAGTAGTAGTAAAGAAGAAGCATCACAAGCACAGCAAGAAAATCGCTCGTTTACTGTTCTAGCAGCAACAAATATATACGCTCCTGACTCTTCGACCTGATGCCTGGATAGCGGGGCAACGAGCCACATGTGTTGCGAGCGAAGCTTTCTTACGAAGTACGTTGCACAAGAAGATATTGTCTTGGCTGACAACAACGTCATTCGTGTAGTGGGGACAGGTGCCGTCATACTTCAAACCGATTTGGGGGAGGTGAAAATAGAGAGTGTATTGTATATTCGCGGCATAAAGGCTAATTTTGTGTCGGTTAGTCGAGCGGTAGAACGTAGCTGCAAAGTGCTTTTCAACAACGATTGTGCAGTCGTAAGCCAGCGAAGTGTGCCGGTATTAAAAGCACAGGAGATAAATAAGTTATATATTTTTAAAAGCAGCAACAACATCTTTTGGAACGGTTCAGTGTCGTAGTGCAGATAACAGATATGGGCATGTAAATTATGCCAGCTTACTGAATCTTGCTAAAAGTATGATGGTAATCGGTATTAAAAATGTTAATTTTTCTGATAAAGTACAGTGTATAACATGTATGAAAAGCAAAATACACACACAGCCGTTTCCAGCTGTGTAGAAAAATCGAGCAAAAAATGTGCTAGAGCTTGTACATACAGATTCATGTGGGTCGTTTGAGAAGCGATCTCTCGGAGGCTCTGCGTATTTCCTAAAATTCATCGACGACATGTCTCGGCAAATATTCACATATTTTATCAAGTCAAAAGACGAAGTACTTGAAAAATTCGTGGAGTTCAAGAAAATGGCTGAACGTCAGACTGGTCACAAGATATAGGCATTACGCAGCGACAAAAGCGGTGAGTACATCAACAAGCTTTTTGATGATTTTTTGAAGTAGGATGGCATAAATCGACAGCTTACAGTTCCTTACAGTCCGCAGCAGAACGGCATGGCAGGACGGGCAAACCGAACCCTGTTTGAGATGGCGAGGAGCATGCTCGTGCACTCCAATATGCCAGAATTTCTATGGGCAGAAGCAGTACAGACAGCGTGCTATATACGTAACAGATCGCCAACTACAGCCTTGGTTGGTATGACGCCGTTTGGAGCGTGGAGTGTCAAGAAGCCCGATGTGCATAATATGTGTACCTTTGGATCAGTGGCTGTATGCTTGGATAAAACCCGCCGCAGCAAATTCCAAGCAAATGGAAAGGAGTATCGCCTAGTGGAACACTCATTGGTATCAAAAGCTTATAGATTGTACGATAAAGAAAAACATCAGATTGTCGAAAAACGAGACGTTTCGTTGGACGAGCCTTGTGACACAGTACCAATTCACAACCATATAACGTTTGATATGCGAGAAGAAAGATCATCGAACGATGTGTCAACCACTGATGCGCTGAAACTATCAGCATACATTGATGACGAAGAGCAGCAGGATGGTGAATCCAGTGATAACGGTGTGGTGAGTGAAGAGTATGCCAGCGCAGAGGAGCCAGAGTAGTAGCCGATCGTGAAGAATGGTCCAGGTAGGCCAAAAATTGTCCGGACAGGCAAGCTAGGGCGTCCAAAGAAGAACCACAATGCTTTAAACGCTATGCATTCTGAGGAGCTGCTTTTATCGCAGAGTTTCAAAGAGGCAACCAACAGTAAGTACGCTTCATATTGGCAGGCAGCCATGAACAAAGAATATGAGGCGCTGGTGGTAAAGGGTACGTGGCCATTGGTAGACTTACCCAAAGACCATCAGGTGATTGGTTGCAAGTGGGTATACGCCATCAAGAGGGATATCAACGGTAGCGTTGAGCGCTATAAGTCACTCTTAGTAGCCAAAGGTTGTTTGCAGAAGTTCGGCATCAATTATTCCGAAACATTTTCGCCTGTGTGTCGGTATGAAACGGTACGATTGATTTTAGCTCTATCTGTTGAGCTGAAGCTATATCTGCATCAAATTGATTGTCGTGAATTGTGCTATATCTGGTGCTCGGTTTTCTTTTGTTTGTGTGTACAGATTTCATTCTTTCTATATAAAAGCTTTTGTGGATGAATTTTCTTTATTTTTGGAAAATAAAAGTTGTAAGAACCAAGTCCTTATAGCTGACTTCAATATTGATATTCTGTCTGAATCGTTTGATGCTGACAATTTTTAAGCTGTTTTATCTTCCTTCGGGCTTGCGTCCTTGATAAATGAACCAACTAGAGGTACTTCTTGCTTGGATCACATTCTCTTAAGACTACATAGAAATACCAATATGAATTATAAATCAGATGTATTTGATTTTAAAATAACTGACCATAGTTTAGTTAGTCTTCAGTTTGATAATTCTGTTTCCAGGCTCAGTCAGTCTTACTCGATAAAATTCCAAAAAATTAATTTTGCTTCTCTTAAATCTGCTTTAACTTTTGAGTTTTGGGATGAAGTTTTTGTAGAAGAGAATCCGTCAATTGCCTTTGTTATACCACTTCATAAAAAAGGTACCACCTCAAGCCTAAATAATTATCGTCCCATATTCAACCTATCAGTTTTTCCAAAAATGTTTGCTTTCTTTCTTTAAATAAAACAAACTTTTTTAGTGACTTCCAATATGGCTTAATGACTGGTAGGTCTACGGAATGCCGTCTAAAAACTTTGTGGTGAAATTTATAGCAGCTTGAACAATTCTGAGGTAACTTCGTCTCTGTTCATTGATATAACTAAGGCTTTTGATACGGTGGATCATGTTTTGTTGCTTGATAAGTTGTATAGAGCCGGCTTTAGAGGTACCGTGTATGATTGGTTTGAAACCTATTTAATGAATAGAAAACAAAGAGTAAAGATTCGGGATAATCTTAGCTCAATGATGTTGATTAAAATGGCTGTCCCCCAAGGATCTGTTTTGGGCCAAATCCTTTTTTTGATTTTTGGTAACTCCCTTTTTGTTCAACCTTTTAAAGGCAGTATTACAGCTTTTGCTGATGATACTGCTTTGTCATATTCTACGAAAAACTATTTCCAATTATTTATTGATTAAAATTATGATCTCGAGATGCTGCGTAAATGGTTTTATATTCATCGACTTATTATAAGTGACAAAACAAGATTTATGATTTTTAACTTAAAAGGTAATATCTGCGAAAATATTTCAATATGTTACCATTCACCTTTCTGTCTTCGTTATCGGCTTAATAATGATTGCTTCCATGATTCTATTACTTCTTATAATGAAAACCAGCTTTGTTCTGATGGTTGTTTTAGAATTGAACGAGTTGAAACTTTCAAATACTTAGGTATACTGATTGATTTACAGATGAGCTGGAAAAACCACATTTCTATCTTAAAAGATTATCTTAACAAAGTTGTTAGACAAATCTACTATCTTAGTCTGTATTGTATTATGCCTCTTCTAAAATTGGTCTACAATGGTTTGTTTAAATCCAAGCTTCAATATGGACTTTCTTGTTGGGGAGGTGAAAAGTGAATGAAATTTTTGTTTGGATCGATAAATCAATTTCTGCCATTTACTTTTTAAAAATAATTTCACTTAAATGTTTCCCGCGGCTACGTTTCAGGTGGTCCATTCTGAAGGTCCAATTTTGGCAAACTTTTTCACACATTTCGGCCGGAATCTCACCAATGACGCGTTCAATGTTGGCTTCCAAGTCAGCAATCGTGTTTGGCTTGTCCCCATAGACAATAGACTTAACATAGCCCCACAAAAAATAGTCTAACGGGGTCAAATCACATGATCTTGGTGGCCAATTGACTGCGCCAAAACGTGAGATCAACTGCTCACCAAATTCGTCTCTCAATTGATGCATGGTTTCGCGTGCAGTGTGGCATGTGGCACCGTCCTGTTGGAACCACATGTCGACCGAGTTCAATTCTTGCATTTTCGGCAAAAAAAAATCTGTTATCATCGAACGGTACCTTTCTCCATTGACCGTAACCCTGCGGCCTTCATCGTCCTTGAAGAAGTACGGCACAATGATGCCGCCTGCCCATAAACCGCACCAAACAGTGCATTTTTCGGGATGCATTGGTAGCTGCTGAATTGCCTCTGGCTGCTCTTCACTCCAAATACGGCAATTCTGCTTATTCACGTATCCATTTAGCCAAAAATGAGCCTCGTCGCTAAAGACAATTTTGCGATAATTTCATAATTTCGACATTTTTCACAGAGCACGAATTTTGATAATAAATTTCAATAATTTGCAAACGTTGTTCAGGCGTAAGTCTATTCATGATGAAATGGCAAACAATACTGAATCGAAATGTCAAATGTTCGTGGAATTTTTCATGTGTGATCTGTCGAAAATATAAACGTCAAAAACCAAGTAGCAAAAAAATCACCCGTTATAATCCGTCTATATATAATTTTGGTTTCAAAACACATTTTCGTTAAAGTAGAGCGCAAAAAACTGATAACAAGTCCTAGTTCACTTTAACAATATGTGTATGTCCTTAAAAATCGAACATTCATAAACAAATTTGACCGACACATGACTCGGAAGACGAAGTGAAGGAGCTTAAAAATCCAAAGTCCATCCAAAGGGTATTGCCTAAGATTTCTGTTCCTTATGGAATGTAAATGTCCAAATTTTATAGAGGAATCTGGTCAAAGATCATGGTTTACACCTGAAATTCTCTTGCTCATAATGCGAAGAAATGAAGCGTTTAATACCTTGAAACGTTACAGACTTGAGGAATTTCAGCAAAACTATAGAATCCTTCGTAATCTTGTCGTAAGCAAAATACAATCTGCTAAAAAGTTGTTTTATAGTGCGAAACTCAATTAATCTGTGAATGGGCGAAAACTTTGGAAAAACTTGAAAGAGCTAGGAATAGGTAGTAAAAAGAGTTTAGTTTTTTTGGATGACATTGACGGTAATATTTTAAACCAAAAGTTTGTTGCACTACCTTTCCCTTCACTTACTGTTTCATCATTTTCTCAAGATGAAAATTTGCCGTTAAATTAATTTTTTTTGGTAGATTTATTTGAATTTTCAAGAAAGAAAGTACAGATGTCGTTGAATGCTTTTTGTCGATTAAATCAAATGCCACCGGTATAGATGATATATCTCCGAAGTTTTTGAAAGTTATTTTTTCGATCTTATTGCCACACATCACGCACATATTCAACACAATTTTCGCAACAGGGTTTTATCCTAATGAGTGCAAAATGGCTAAGATTCTACCTATTCCAAAAAATGAACATGATTTTAGACCAATTTCAATACTTCCCTTCCTATCAAAAGTTTTCGAAAAAGTTATACAAATCCAAATTAATTGTTATCTCCGGAGGAAACATTTCGTATCAACAAAACAATCTGGATTTCGACAAAAATACAGCTGCTCTACAGCACTTATAAATGTTATAGGAGACATAAGAGGGGCATTAGATGAAGGTAACGTAAAATTTTTAATACTTCTGGATTTTTCAAAGGCATTTGATACAGTTGATCATGATCATTTGAATCTTTGCCAAAAGTTAGCTCGATTTTTTTTTTCTTTTTTTTTTTTATAACTGCACGCGCTCAAGGGATTATGAATACCCTTTAAATGTTTTTCTTAATACAGCGCGGGTATCCGGTGGAAGAAGAGAAAGAAGGATATGAAAGATGTATGGCGCGATGTTCTGAGCCTAGAGCTAGTTGTTGTCTCAGATTTATCTCTAGGGATGGCGGCTGAATTAATGCGGAGATAATTACCGTGTCTTATTTATAGACGTCCCTTATAATTCGCATTATTTTATTTATTTCGTTGTCATATTTTATGGGTTTGCTAGTTTACTCAACCACATGTTCTTAGTGTTATACCTAAACATGTAATGAGCAAAGCAGCAACTTATTTTATGACAATTTTTAGACTTGGTTTTTAATGGAATATAAGAAGACATAGACAACGGCAGGAATGGAACCTGCAACCACGAGGTTGACATGCGAGCACACAACTATCGCGCCACGGCCACCCCCAAAGAGAGAAGTTGGATGAAGGAAACTGCGATTCGTGGAGCATCTAAATGTGCAGCGTGTTGGTGCACGTAGATGTGTGGAAGGTGATGAACGGACAGCGACCAGAGAGGGACCCGGCAATATGGAACGCATTGGACCAAAAGGCACTGGCAATGATAACATTGAGCGTGAAGCCAACACAGTTTTGTTACCTCAAGCAATGCCCGACCGGTGCGAGTGCGTCATGTGCAATTATTTTAAAACGTTTTGCTCAACAATTGACAAGCTGGCAGAGGTCGATATTAAATTGGGCGAAGAGCTGGCAGTGATAATATTGCTATCGAGTTTACCTAAGCAATATGAGAATTTCGTCATTGCCATGGAAACGCGGAACAGTTTGACTGCTCTAAATTAAATTGCTAGAGGAGGGGAACGTAGAAGAAACGAGGTCAAACCGTTACACTGTTGCGAACAGCCAGCATTCCATGCACATACAGAACCCACACGTAAGAAGAGAGATGTTAAAAAAGGTATTAAGTAATACAAGTGCGGACAACGTGGTCACTATACAAATCAGTGCAAAAGTAGTAGTAAAGAAGAAGCATCACAAGCACAGCAAGAAAATCGCTCGTTTACTGTTCTAGCAGCAACAAATATATACGCTCCTGACTCTTCGACCTGATGCCTGGATAGCGGGGCAACGAGCCACATGTGTTGCGAGCGAAGCTTTCTTACGAAGTACGTTGCACAAGAAGATATTGTCTTGGCTGACAACAACGTCATTCGTGTAGTGGGGACAGGTGCCGTCATACTTCAAACCGATTTGGGGGAGGTGAAAATAGAGAGTGTATTGTATATTCGCGGCATAAAGGCTAATTTTGTGTCGGTTAGTCGAGCGGTAGAACGTAGCTGCAAAGTGCTTTTCAACAACGATTGTGCAGTCGTAAGCCAGCGAAGTGTGCCGGTATTAAAAGCACAGGAGATAAATAAGTTATATATTTTTAAAAGCAGCAACAACATCTTTTGGAACGGTTCAGTGTCGTAGTGCAGATAACAGATATGGGCATGTAAATTATGCCAGCTTACTGAATCTTGCTAAAAGTATGATGGTAATCGGTATTAAAAATGTTAATTTTTCTGATAAAGTACAGTGTATAACATGTATGAAAAGCAAAATACACACACAGCCGTTTCCAGCTGTGTAGAAAAATCGAGCAAAAAATGTGCTAGAGCTTGTACATACAGATTCATGTGGGTCGTTTGAGAAGCGATCTCTCGGAGGCTCTGCGTATTTCCTAAAATTCATCGACGACATGTCTCGGCAAATATTCACATATTTTATCAAGTCAAAAGACGAAGTACTTGAAAAATTCGTGGAGTTCAAGAAAATGGCTGAACGTCAGACTGGTCACAAGATATAGGCATTACGCAGCGACAAAAGCGGTGAGTACATCAACAAGCTTTTTGATGATTTTTTGAAGTAGGATGGCATAAATCGACAGCTTACAGTTCCTTACAGTCCGCAGCAGAACGGCATGGCAGGACGGGCAAACCGAACCCTGTTTGAGATGGCGAGGAGCATGCTCGTGCACTCCAATATGCCAGAATTTCTATGGGCAGAAGCAGTACAGACAGCGTGCTATATACGTAACAGATCGCCAACTACAGCCTTGGTTGGTATGACGCCGTTTGGAGCGTGGAGTGTCAAGAAGCCCGATGTGCATAATATGTGTACCTTTGGATCAGTGGCTGTATGCTTGGATAAAACCCGCCGCAGCAAATTCCAAGCAAATGGAAAGGAGTATCGCCTAGTGGAACACTCATTGGTATCAAAAGCTTATAGATTGTACGATAAAGAAAAACATCAGATTGTCGAAAAACGAGACGTTTCGTTTGACGAGCCTTGTGACACAGTACCAATTCACAACCATATAACGTTTGATATGCGAGAAGAAAGATCATCGAACGATGTGTCAACCACTGATGCGCTGAAACTATCAGCATACATTGATGACGAAGAGCAGCAGGATGGTGAATCCAGTGATAACGGTGTGGTGAGTGAAGAGTATGCCAGCGCAGAGGAGCCAGAGTAGTAGCCGATCGTGAAGAATGGTCCAGGTAGGCCAAAAATTGTCCGGACAGGCAAGCTAGGGCGTCCAAAGAAGAACCACAATGCTTTAAACGCTATGCATTCTGAGGAGCTGCTTTTATCGCAGAGTTTCAAAGAGGCAACCAACAGTAAGTACGCTTCATATTGGCAGGCAGCCATGAACAAAGAATATGAGGCGCTGGTGGTAAAGGGTACGTGGCCATTGGTAGACTTACCCAAAGACCATCAGGTGATTGGTTGCAAGTGGGTATACGCCATCAAGAGGGATATCAACGGTAGCGTTGAGCGCTATAAGTCACTCTTAGTAGCCAAAGGTTGTTTGCAGAAGTTCGGCATCAATTATTCCGAAACATTTTCGCCTGTGTGTCGGTATGAAACGGTACGATTGATTTTAGCTCTATCTGTTGAGCTGAAGCTATATCTGCATCAAATTGATTGTCGTGAATTGTGCTATATCTGGTGCTCGGTTTTCTTTTGTTTGTGTGTACAGATTTCATTCTTTCTATATAAAAGCTTTTGTGGATGAATTTTCTTTATTTTTGGAAAATAAAAGTTGTAAGAACCAAGTCCTTATAGCTGACTTCAATATTGATATTCTGTCTGAATCGTTTGATGCTGACAATTTTTAAGCTGTTTTATCTTCCTTCGGGCTTGCGTCCTTGATAAATGAACCAACTAGAGGTACTTCTTGCTTGGATCACATTCTCTTAAGACTACATAGAAATACCAATATGAATTATAAATCAGATGTATTTGATTTTAAAATAACTGACCATAGTTTAGTTAGTCTTCAGTTTGATAATTCTGTTTCCAGGCTCAGTCAGTCTTACTCGATAAAATTCCAAAAAATTAATTTTGCTTCTCTTAAATCTGCTTTAACTTTTGAGTTTTGGGATGAAGTTTTTGTAGAAGAGAATCCGTCAATTGCCTTTGTTATACCACTTCATAAAAAAGGTACCACCTCAAGCCTAAATAATTATCGTCCCATATTCAACCTATCAGTTTTTCCAAAAATGTTTGCTTTCTTTCTTTAAATAAAACAAACTTTTTTAGTGACTTCCAATATGGCTTAATGACTGGTAGGTCTACGGAATGCCGTCTAAAAACTTTGTGGTGAAATTTATAGCAGCTTGAACAATTCTGAGGTAACTTCGTCTCTGTTCATTGATTAACTAAGGCTTTTGATACGGTGGATCATGTTTTGTTGCTTGATAAGTTGTATAGAGCCGGCTTTAGAGGTACCGTGTATGATTGGTTTGAAACCTATTTAATGAATAGAAAACAAAGAGTAAAGATTCGGGATAATCTTAGCTCAATGATGTTGATTAAAATGGGTGTCCCCCAAGGATCTGTTTTGGGCCAAATCCTTTTTTTGATTTTTGGTAACTCCCTTTTTGTTCAACCTTTTAAAGGCAGTATTACAGCTTTTGCTGATGATACTGCTTTGTCATATTCTACGAAAAACTATTTCCAATTATTTATTGATTTAAATTATGATCTCGAGATGCTGCGTAAATGGTTTTATATTCATCGACTTATTATAAGTGACAAAACAAGATTTATGATTTTTAACTTAAAGGGTAATATCTGCGAAAATATTTCAATATGTTACCATTCACCTTTCTGTCTTCGTTATCGGCTTAATAATGATTGCTTCCATGATTCTATTACTTCTTATAATGAAAACCAGCTTTGTTCTGATGGTTGTTTTAGAATTGAACGAGTTGAAACTTTCAAATACTTAGGTATACTGATTGATTTACAGATGAGCTGGAAAAACCACATTTCTATCTTAAAAGATTATCTTAACAAAGTTGTTAGACAAATCTACTATCTTAGTCTGTATTGTAGTATGCCTCTTCTAAAATTGGTCTACAATGGTTTATTTAAATCCAAGCTTCAATATGGACTTTCTTGTTGGGGAGGTACGCATTATAGCAAAATTGAGCCTTTACTTTTTAAGCAAAAACATGCTATCGGTTTTGATTTATTCAATAATCTTAAAATTCTCCCACTAAAGCACTTATATTTCTATAAAGTTTTAAAAATATTTTTTGAAAATAGTGGATATACAGCTATTAGACTATATGGATCTCATAGCTTACGCGTCAACAGCCTGAATTTGGTCACTGTACCTAATATTAAAAAATCACAGCTTTGTTACTTTTATTTAGTTACTGCACCTTGTTTATTCAATAACCTGCCTGAAAATATTAGATGTGAGAGTCGAAACAACGTTTTTAAGAAATATTAAGCTTTTCCTTTTGTCTCTGGATGTAATTATTTGAGAACTATATAAAAAAAAAAATATTATAATTTTGTAGCTTAAATTTTGTTCTTGATTTACTTGCTTAATTTTTCATTGTGTACTTTAATTTCATAAACTTTTGCGTTATTAATGATCCCTATAATTTGAATTGTTGTTACTTAAGGGGACATCCGGCTCTATTTCATTTTGAAGTATAATGCTATTTCTTATTTAACTATTGCTTTGAATTGTAATTACTGTTAGCTTTAAGTCTTCATCTGAAATAAAGTTTAAAAATGGACGTTTGTGCAGCGTATCTGAACAGCGAGTTGAACGACGAAGTCTATATGAAGCAGCCTAAGGGCAACGAAGACAAAACGTGTAATCAGAAGGTGCTAAGGCTCAATAAAGCTATATACGGCCTAAAGCAAGCGGGGCGGGAGTGGAGCTCCAAGCTTAGCGGAGCGCTACGTGATATTGGGTTCACTCCGTGCCAGAATGAGCCATGTTTGTTTAAGCGCGAAATAAAAGGTAATCTTTGTTTGATACTAATTTATGTAGATAATTTACTTATAGCGTGCCAGAGAAAGACAGATATGTTGCAAATGAAATCAATGATATCGATGAAGCTTGAATGCGTCGATAAGGGTCAGTTGATGATGTTCTTAGGCATGCAAATTGAGCGCGATGTCGATATAGGTGATATATCGATGAATCAGACGATGTATGTCAAAGATATGCTACAAAGGCATGACATGCAGCAGTGCAGGCCTGTGGCGACACCATTGGACGCAGCTTTCCAAGTGGCTTGCGATAGCAAAAGTTGTGTGACTGAAGATCCTACGGCATATGAGTCAGCTATTGGCCAGCTAGTGGCTGGCATTGACGTCGCGGCCAGATATTTACCATTCAGTTGTGAAGCTGGCGCAAAGAAACAACAACCCACATAGTGAACATGTTGCAGGTGTGAAGCATGTTATGCTATATCTTGCTACGATAGACAAAACGCTAAACTATTACGCATGTGATCAGGCGCTTGAAGGCTACTAGATGCCGACTTGGGTGGCGATTTGAGTAATCGAAAATCATACACTGGCTATGTATTCTTCTTGGCGGGCGGTCCGATCGCGTGGAAGTCACAGAAGCAGAAGTGTGTGTCACCGAGCAGTAAATGAAGCTGAGTACATGGCTCTGTCTTCAGCTACGAAAGAGGCTCTGTTCCTGAGACGTCTTATCATCGACATCGGCTGTGGTGAATTTGGTACACCGCCAACAATGTACGGAGACAATCTCAGCGCTCAAAATCTGGTAAAGAACCCTGTCTACCATGCCAGGTCGAAACATATAGACATCAGGCACCATTTCATCCGTGAAGTTATCCAGAGTGGTGAAATCGAGTTAAAATTTGTTTCAACTTACAATATGCTAGCAGATGTACTTACGAAAAATTTGTCAAAATAAAAGCATAAGCATTTCATGAACTTAATGAGTTTAAATTAGTTAATTTAATATGTATTAAAATAATTGCGAAAAATGTATGCAGATTCACATTGAGGAAGGGTGTTGAAAAAAAAGAAACATATCCAAAGTGAGTCTATGTACAATACATGCATACATACAAATATTTGTTCTTCTTTCTTTTTCTTTTGTAAATCTCATAAAGGTAAAGTCAATCGTTATTCAATACTTGAAGTGAACACACTTCACAATATTATATATATTAATAAACGAATTACTTTAATAACCTTACTGTTATCTCATTTCTTTATTCATCAGATAGCACAGTTGATTTTTGAGAGCGCAAGTATAAAATAGGTTGTTACAAAAGATATTAAGTTTGTAATTGGTATACTTTCCTTATAAGTGGAATCGTAAAGCGTTTAGTGCGTTAGAAAGAAAAGTGTTTTATTATTTGTGAACCTACCAAGTTGTTGTTACTATCTTCTGGTATACTGAGTGTTTTGCAATAGTGTTGACATTTGCACATCACTTCCCGCAAAGCTTCCAACAGGGTTTCTAAGTGCTAAAGAATGTAAAATTCTCCCTTTTCCCAGAGCCCTGTGAAGTCCTTCTGCAGCGGGTGTAAAGGAGATGCCTTCACAGAACTTACGCAAGCTATATCTATTAGCCTTCCTTATTTCTCTGTTATAATTTTTTAACTGTGTGGATCAGTTGTCCCACTCCCCAGTCCTCTTCGATATGTTGAAGTGTTTTCTTACATTAGATCTTAATTTAATTAAATGTTTTTTTCAGAATTAAAAGAAAATTAAATCAAAATAAATAAAACAAACAAAGACGTTTATAATTTTTAACTTTTAATAGTTGTTAATACAAATTTTGTTGATTGGGCTTTTTTGGTCAATTCTGCTGACTATGTAAATGAAAACACGTACATAAATTCTGTCCCGACGTTTCGCTGGAGTTTCTCAGCATCTTCAGTTGTCGTTTATCGTTTCTACATATGTATATATATAAAAAAAAATATATAGAAAACAATTTTCCAGTGCATAATTTTAAGAAGCAAAGAAAAAAAAGGCTACAAACGAAATATGACAAGAAATTAATTTTTATAATTATTTAAAAACTTACTTTAATTTTATAGCATATTTAAGTTTTTTAAATTGCACGTCCCTACATCTAACATATTTGGTTTCACAGTTTAATGATTTTATAAATAAATAAATAAAAACGATTTTAAATTAACATTTACCAAAAATTAGACTAACACAAAACATAAATATCACAGTATGGCAATATCGTATATTGAATTTGTTCCGTCAATGTCTTCTTTTAGGTTCATTGATGTTGTTCTCTTTGTTGAATTCGTAGGCTCTCCAATGTATACCACGTCCCTGTATTTCTCTCCTTGTCAACAATTTTGACGTTGTCGAAGTCTGGTTCATGTGCAGTGTGTAGTATGTGTTGGGATATTCCAGTTGTTTCTCTTCTGTTTTTTATGTCTCTCTTATGTTCTGTCATCCTTATACCTAGTGTTCGCTTTGTGGTCCCTATGTAACCCAGATTGCAGCTTTCTCCTTGTTTCCCTTTGCAACTGATCTCATAGATAACATCGTGCGTGTTGTATTTCGGAATTGGTGTTTTTGTGTTTGTGAATAGTTTTTTAAGGGTTTCGTTTGATTTATGTGCGAACGTTATGTTGTTTTCTTCTTTTATTATTTTGAAGAGATTCTTACTTTCAGTTAGATTGGGAATGAAAGGAACTTTTGTAAATATTTTAGGGGTGCCATCTGCATTTACTCTTGTTTTTTGTGTGGAATTAATTTTTTGTTTTTTATAAGGTTGTCAATGATGTACCGTGGAAAGTTATTAATTTTTAAAATTGATACTATTTTGTTTATGTTTTCTTCATGGAAACATTTTTCACTGAGTTCAAGGGTTTTATTGATGAGGTTTCTGGCAGTATTAATTTTTTGACTGAGTGGCTGGGTTGATAGGAAATTTATAAGTCTTCCCGAAGACGTTAGTTTTGAATACCAGTTAAAAGCTATTTTATTGTTTTCTCGAATTACTAGTGTGTCCAAAAATGGTAATTGATTGTTTTCTTCTTTTTCTGCAGTAAATTGGATTTTTGTGTGGTATTCATTTAGTTTTTGCAGTATTTTATGTTCGTCTTTGCGTTGAATGATTGCAAATATCTCATCTACATATTTGGTGAAACTTTATTTCTATGTTTTCTTCCTTTAGTTCTTTAAATACGTTGTCAAGGAGATCATCCAAAACTATGTCCGCTATTGTTAGGGATAGCGGGTTGCCCATAGGCATACCAAACGTCTGATTATAAAATGTGTTGTTAAATTCAAAATAATAATTTTTCCTTAGACAAAATTCCAAATTTTCAGAATTTGCAGTTTCGGTATTTTCGTTTGGTCTTGTAATTGATCCCATTTTTTCAGTATTATCTTAATTGCCAGATAGGTCGGAATGTTTGTAAATAATGATATCACGTCAAAGGAAACGAAGATATCATTATCCTCAAGCACAACATCTTTCAATTTTTCTTTTAATTCGAGCGAATTTTTAATCTAATAGTTATTGGAGACCATGTTTCTCAATGTTTTTCCAATGAACTTCGAAAGTTGGTAGCACGGAACATTTATTGATGAAGCTATCGGCCTTAGAGGAAGGTCGTTCTTTTGAATTTTTGGTAGTCCATATAATTTTGGTGCTACTGCCGCGGAGCACCTCAATTTGTTTTTTTGCCATTTGTCAATTATATCCTGTTTAAAAAGTTCTGTGACTATCGCATAATTGGTTTTTTTAAGTTCTTTTGTTGGATGGGTTCTCGTTGTTTTTTATGTATTTTTGTCTTCTAGTTTGTGTTCAGAAATTCTGTTTGCTATTTTGTATCTGGCAATGTCTTTTTCTGTGTCATCTCTTATTTTTTGTATGGATTGTTCAACATCTGCTATGACGTGAATTGAAGAGAAGTTTCTCTTGCTGACTGGAAGAGCAAATTTTTTACCTAAGGAAAGCAACCATTTTACTTCGGTGGGGAAAGGAATCGAAGTCGTATTGACGAACCAATTTTCATTTAATACAAATCCAATGTTTTGTAGTTCTTTGTCTTTTAGTTTTTCTATTTTGTGTGAGTGTCTTGATTGTATTTGCGTGGCTGGTGGTTTGCGTATTCGTGGCTAGAGAGTAAATCTTTCATTTTGATGCTTGTGTGGAAAATGGATTTTCTTTATTGATGTTATGCTTGTCTAATTTCCAAATTTAATACCTTGAACAAAAATATATGCTCAATTTTTTCTAGCTGTTTTTGACTTTGTCTGATGTGAAACCTGTCTTAATTTTAGAAGTTGTGTTGATGAGATTTTTGGGAAGTATGCCGTATTCTCTGCATTGTAATAAATATTTCAGTTTCTCTTTTTGTTTGATTAGTTTATTGCTTTGTTTGCTGTAGTTTTCAAGAGTGATGCATGTTTCCATATCATACTTTATTTTTATGTAATTGAAAAACTGTTTCATTTTGTATATATAAATGAGAATATGTATATAGGTGACAAAAAAACGAATAAGATCGGCAGGCCCTCCGATGATTTTAAATTTTGAGATTATCTATGTGACCAATTCTTTTTGAATTTAATAGTTGGTAATACATATTTTGTTGATTGGGCTTTTTTGGTCAATTCTGTCTGACTATGTAAATGAAAACACGTACATAAGTTCTATCCCGACGTTTCGCTGCATCATTCTCAGCATCTTCAGGGGTCGTTTATTGTGTCTACATATGTATATATATGAAACAAAATATATAGAAAACAATTTTCCACTGCATAATTTTTTGAAGCAAAGAAAAAAAGGCTTATAAATTTCCTATCAACATTGCCACTCAGTCAAAAAATTAATACTGCCAGAAACCTCATCAATAAAACCCTTGAACTCAGTGAAAAATGTTTCCATGAAGAAAACATAAACAAAATAGTATCAATTTTAAAAACGAATAACTTTCCACTGTACATCATTGACAACCTTATAAAAAACAAAAAACAAAAAATTAATTCCACACAAAAAACAAGAGTAAATGCAGATGGGAACCCTAAAATACTCAGTCAAAAAATTAATACTGCCAGAAAGCTCATCAATAAAACCCTTGAACTCAGTGAAAAATGTTTCCATGAAGAGAACATAAACAAAATAGTATCAATTTTAAAAATGAATAACTTTCCACGGTACATCATTGACAACCTTATAAAAAACAAAATAATTAATTCCACACAAAAAACAAGAGTAAATGCAGATGGGAACCCTATAATATTTACAAAAGTTCCTTTCATTCCCAATCTAACTGAAAGTAAGAATCTCTTCAAAATAGGAAAAGAAGAAAACAACATAACGTTCGCACATAAATCAAACGAAACTCTTAAAAAACTATTCACAATCACAAAAACATCAATTCCGAAATACAACACGCACGATGTTATCTATGAGATCAGTTGCAAAGGGAAACAAGGAGAAAGCTGCAATCTGGTTTACATAGGCACCACAAAGCGAACACTAGGTATAAGTATGACAGAACATAAGAGAGACATCAAAAACAGAAGAGAAACAACTGGAATATCCCAACACATGCTACACACTGCACATGAACCAGACTTCGACAACGTCAAAATTGTTGACAAGGAGAGAAACACAGGGACGAGGTATACATTGGAGAGCCTACGAATTCAACAAAAGAGAACAACATCAATGAACCTAAAAGAAGACATTGACGGAACAAATTCAATATACGATATTGCCATACTGTGATATTTATGTTTTGTGTTAGTTTAATTTTTGGTAAATGTTAATTTAAAATCGTTTTTATTTATTTATTTATAAAATCATTAAACTGTGAAACCAAATATGTTAGATGTAGGGACGTGCAATTTAAAAAACTTAAATATGTTATAAAATTAAAGTAAGTTTTTAAATAATTGTATAAATTAATTTCTTGTCATATTTCGTTTGTAGCCTTTTTTTTTTCTTTGCTTCTAAAAATTATGTACTGGAAAATTGTTTCATATATATACATATGTAGACACAATAAACGACCCTTGAAGATGCTGAGAAACTCCAGTGAAACGTCGGGAAAGAATTTATGTACGTGTTTTCATTTACATAGTCAGACAGAATTGACCAATAAAGCCCAATCAACAAAATTTGTATTAACAACTATTAAATTCAAAAAGAATTGGTCACATAGATAATCTCAAAATTTAAAATCATCGGAGGGCCTGCCGATCTTATTCGTTTTTTTGTCACCTATATACATATTCTCATTTATATATACAAAATGAAACAGTTTTTCAATCACATAAAAATAAAGTATGATATGGAAACATGCATCACTCTTGAAAACTACAGCAAACAAAGCAATAAACTAATCAAACAAAAAGAGAAACTGAAATATTTATTACAATGCAGAGAATACGGCATACTTCCCAAACATCTCATCAATACAACTTCTAAAATTAAGACAGGTTTCACATCAGACAAAGTCAAAAACAGCTAGAAAAAATTGAGCATATATTTTTGTTCAAGGTATTAAATTTGGAAATTAGACAAGCATACACAAGCATAACATCAATAAAGAAAATCCCTTTTCCACACAAGCATCAAAATGAAAGATTTACTCTCTAGCAATGAATACAACACATACATCTTAAAAAAAAACATGTATAATTACATTGCCACGCAAAAACAATCAAGACACTCACACAAAATAGAAAAACTAAAAGACAAAGAACTACATAACATTGGATTTGTATTAAATGAAAATTGGTTCGTCAATACGACTTCGATTCCTTTCCCCACCGAAGTAAAATGGTTGCTTTCCTTAGGTAAAAAATTTGCTCTTCCAGTCAGCAAGAGAAACTTCTCTTCAATTCACGTCATAGCATATGTTGAACAAGCCATACAAAAAATAAGAGATGACACAGAAAAAGACATTGCCAGATACAAAATATCAAACAGAATTTCTGAGCACAAACGACGTTTAAAAAATTCAACAAAAGAAAAATGTATTCTAAAAATATATCAGAAAACACAAACTTTTTTGAAACAACACAAAAATGAAATAGTAGTTACTACAGCAGACAAAGGAAATAAAAAAGTGATCATGTACAAGGAAGACTACAACAGAAAAATTAATATATTACTAGAAGACAAAAATACATACAAAACAACGAGAACCGATCCAACGAAAGAACTTCAAAAAACCAATAATGAGATAGTCACAGAACTTTTTAAACAGGATATAATTGACAAATGGCAAAAAAACAAACTGAGGTGCTCCGCAACAGTAGCACCAAAACTTTATGGACTACCAAAAATTCACAAAAACGACCTTCCTCTAAGGCCGATAGCTTCATCAATAAATGTTCCGTGCTACCAACTTTCGAAGTTCATTGGAAAAACATTGCGAAACATGGTCTCCAATAACTATAACATTAAAAATTCGCTCGATTTAAAAGAAAAATTGAAAGATGTTGTGCTTGAGGATAATGATATTTTCGTTTCCTTTGACGGGATATCATTATTCACAAACATTCCTACCTATCTGGCGATTAAGATAATACTGAAAAAATGGGATCAATTACAAGACCAAACCAAAATACCGAAACGGCAAATTCTGAAACTTTTGGAATTTTGTCTAAGGGAAAATAATTATTTTGAATTTAACAACACATTTTATAATCAGACGTTTGGTATGCCTATGGGCAACCCGCTATCCCCAACAATAGCGGACATAGTTTTGGATGATCTCCTTGACAACGTATTTAAAGAACTAAAGGAAGAAAACATAGAAATAAAGTTTATCACCAAATATGTAGATGACATATTTGCAATCATTCAACGCAAACACGAACATAAAATACTGCAAAAACTAAATGAATACCACACAAAAATCCAGTTTACTACAGAAAAAGAAGAAAACAATCAATTACCATTTTTGGACACACTAGTAATTCGAGAAAACAATAAAATAGTTTTTAACTGGTATTCAAAACCAACGCACATAGGTCAATATATAGCTCTTATGCGGCCAAAAGTCGATTTTGTAAACTTACGGTAAGCAAAAAAAACTGTTTGTCGATCGTTAGGAGAATACTCCCAGTTTTTAGTTTTACTCTTTTTACCTCCCAAAAGCACACCGTTTGCAAATACGTGTAATTGTAACTTGATCTCTAACCGCAGTACACGTTTTCTTACCAAATAGTTTACAGAAAAAATAAAGTTGTAAGGTCAATATTTCTATTTCTGTGTGTTTTATTAATAATATAGTGATGGATTTCGATAACTCAGGTTTGATTTTTTATTTTTATTAGAATTTGATCCGCTGAAATGCATGACTCTAAAAATTTAGTGCTGTTAAACTTTGGGTGTTTTTTTGGCTATATCTTTACCATATTTTACTTTTCAAAATTGAATTTGTTATATTTTCGCGTTAGATCGGATGATAATTCTCTTGGAATTGTGAAGTATAACCTCTTCATCTACAAATGTGATAAAAATTGGCTGCAGAAGACTGCAGATGACAAAAATATTGACATTTTTAACAGCACAGATTTTTTGGTCCAAAAAATTAAAAATCTCATTAGTGAAACAATCATTGTGTTTTCTAGCTGTAAGAACTCCGAGCACATCAGGAGTGAAAATTGTTAGTCGTAGGTACTTCTATGATCTTATGAAAGAACAAAATTTACCGGATTTTGAAGCTAAAATAAATTATTTAGAAAATCGCTTACTGTCGAACTATGGCAGTACTGTGGATGATAAAATAAGCTTGAAACATAGATTTTCATTATTTAAATCGACTTTGAAGGAAAAATGGGCAAAATGCTATAGAAAAGAAGAGGCGTTTTTGAAAAATAATGAGTCTTGGCTAAACGGAACCTTCCAACTTCCTTTAAAATTGTTGCAACAAGGACGGCCTTCGAAATCTTTTGAAGAATCGAGTGAACGAAGTAAGCGTCGAAAAACCGAAGAACTCCGATCAACTGTAGAAGATGAAGTCATTTTCCATGCTGCACAAACAACTCTAAGGGCACAAGGAAGAACAGATGCGTCAAAAATTCTCAAGGAAATATCAAGTTGTCCTACTCGCACTCACGAATATAAAAAAGCAATAGATGAAAAAAGAAATAAAGATAGTGCTACTGCTTTGACACCACTACAGGCCTTAAAAATGTTCGTTAGGGCCGCAACTGGAACGAATTCTACAAGTAAGTGCTATATTTGTCGTGCAACATTGAAAAACTTCAACAACATTGATTATAAGGAAAAATCTACTTTGACTGGTGTTAGTTTTGGACTATCCGTTTTGCACGCCAGAATTAGACTTTTCGAAAGTATTCTACACTTGGCATACAAACTACCTGTTAAAAAATATAGAAAAACTAGGACTAAGGAAGAAATAGAACTGGAAGAACAAACTAAGCGTCACATTCAAAAAAGATTTGGGACTGAAACTAGACTATTGGTAGACATGCCGAAATCAAATTTTGGAAATACCAATGATGGCAACACTAGTAGAAGGTTTTTTGAAAATCCCCATTTGGCTGCAGACATAACCGGAGTAAATTTTGAATTGATATATAGATTAAAGGTCATATTGGAAACCATTTCAAGTGGACACAAAATTGATTCACAAAAATATGACCAATATGCCAAAGATACAGCTCAGCTATACATCAATCTTTATAATTGGCACCCAATGACTCCAACAATGCACAAGATATTGATACACGGTGCAATCATAATCGAAAACTCGTTGTTGCCAATAGGCCAATTATCGGAGGAAGACACAAAAACACCAATTCCGAAATACAACAGGCACGATCTTATCTATGAGATCAGTTGCAAAGGGAAACAAGGAGAAAGCTGCAATCTGGTTTACATAGGCACCACAAAGCGAACACTAGGTATAAGGATGACAGAACATAGAGAGACATCAAAAACAGAAGAGAAACAACTGGAATATCCCAACACATGCTACACACTGCACATGAACCAGACTTCGACAACGTCAAAATTGTTGACAAGGAGAGAAATACAGGGACGAGGCATACATTGGAGAGCCTACGAATTCAACAAAAGAGAACAACATCAATGAACCTAAAAGAAGACATTGACGGAACGAATTCAATATACGATATTGCCATACTGTGATATTTATGTTTTGTGTTAGTTTAATTTTTGGTAAATGTTAATTTAAAATCGTTTTTATTTATTTATTTATAAAATCATTAAACTGTGAAACCAAATATGTTAGATGTAGGGACGTGCAATTTAAAAAACTTTAATATGTTATAAAATTAAAGTAAGTTTTTAAATAATTGTAAAAATTAATTTCTTGTCATATTTCGTTTGTAGCCTTTTTTTTTTCTTTGCTTCTAAAAATTATGTACTGGAAAATTGTTTCATATATATACATCTGTAGACACAATAAACGACCCTTGAAGATGCTGAGAAACTCCAGTGAAACGTCGGGATAGAATTTATGTACGTGTTTTCATTTACATAGTCAGGCAGAATTGACCAAAAAACCCAATCAACAAAATTTGTATTAACAACTATTAAATTCAAAAAGAATTGGTCACAAAAATAATCTCAAATTTAAAATCATCGGAGGGCCTGCCGATCTTATTCGTTTTTTTGTCATCTATATACATATTCTCATTTATATATACAAAATGAAACAGTTTTTCAATCACATAAAAATAAAGTATGATATGGAAACATGCATCACTCTTGAAAACTACATCAAACAAAGCAATAAACTAATCAAACAAAAAGAGAAACTGAAATATTTATTACAATTCAGAGCATACGGCATACTTCCCAAACATCTCATCAATACAACTTCTAAAATTAAGACAGGTTTCACATCAGACAAAGTCAAAAAGAGCTAGAAAAAATTGAGCATATATTTTTGTTCAAGGTATTAAATTTGGAAATTAGACAAGCATACACAAGCATAACATCAATAAAGAAAATCCATTTTCCACACAAGCATCAAAATGAAAGATTTACTCTCTAGCAATGAATACAACACATACATCTTAAAAAAAAACATGTATAATTACATTGCCACGCAAATACAATCAAGACACTCACACAAAATAGAAAAACTAAGAGACAAAGAACTACAAAACATTGGATTTGTATTAAATGAAAATTGGTTCGTCAATAGACTTCGATTCCTTTCCCCACCGAAGTAAAATGGTTGCTTTCCTTAGGTAAAAAATTTGCTCTTCCAGTCAGCAAGAGAAACTTCTCTTCAATTCACTTCATAGCATATGTTGAACAAGCCATACAAAAAATAAGAGATGACATAGAAAAAGACATTGCCAGATACAAAATAGCAAACAGAATTTCTGAACACAAACGACGTTTAAAAAATTCAACAAAAGAAAAATTTATTCTAAAAATATATCAGAAAACACAAACTTTTTTGAAACAACACAAAAATGAAATAGTAGTTACTACAGCAGACAAAGGAAATAAAAAAGTGATCATGTACAAGGAAGACTACAACAGAAAAATGAATATATTACTAGAAGACAAAAATACATACAAAACAACGAGAACCGATCCAACGAAAGAACTTCAAAAAACCAATAATGAGATAGTCACAGAACTTTTTAAACAGGATATAATTGACAAATGGCAAAAAAACAAACTGCTCCGCAACAGTAGCACCAAAACTTTATGGACTACCAAAAATTCACAAAAACGACCTTCCTCTAAGGCCGATAGCTTCATCAATAAATGTTCCGTGCTACCAACTTTCGAAGTTCATTGGAAAAACATTGCGAAACATGGTCTCCAATAACTATAACATTAAAAATTCGCTCGATTTAAAAGAAAAATTGAAAGATGTTGTGCTTGAGGATAATGATATTTTCGTTTCCTTTGACGGGATATCATTATTCACAAACATTCCTACCTATCTGGCAATTAAGATAATACTGAAAAAATGGGATCAATTACAAGACCAAACCAAAATACCGAAACGGCAAATTCTGAAACTTTTGGAATTTTGTCTAAGGGAAAATAATTATTTTGAATTTAACAACACATTTTATAATCAGACGTTTGGTATGCCTATGGGCAACCCGCTATCCCCAACAATAGCGGACATAGTGTTGGATGATCTCCTTGACAACGTATTTAAAGAACTAAAGGAAGAAAACATAGAAATAAAGTTTATCACCAAATATGTAGATGACATATTTGCAATCATTCAACGCAAACACGAACATAAAATACTGCAAAAACTAAATGAATACCACACAAAAATCCAGTTTACTACAGAAAAAGAAGAAAACAATCAATTACCATTTTTGGACACACTAGTAATTCGAGAAAACAATAAAATAGTTTTTAACTGGTATTCAAAACCAACGCATATAGGTCAATATATAGCTCTTATGCGGCCAAAAGTCGATTTTGTAAACTTACGGTAAGCAAAAAAAACTGTTTGTCGATCGTTAGGAGAATACTCCCAGTTTTTAGTTTTACTCTTTTTACCTCCCAAAAGCACACCGTTTGCAAATACGTGTAATTGTAACTTGATCTCTAACCGCAGTACACGTTTTCTTACCAAATAGTTTACAGAAAAAATAAAGTTGTAAGGTCAATATTTCTATTTCTGTGTGTTTTATTAATAATATAGTGATGGATTTCGATAACTCAGGTTTGATTTTTTATTTTTATTAGAATTTGATCCGCTGAAATGCATGACTCTAAAAATTTAGTGCTGTTAAACTTTGGGTGTTTTTTTGGCTATATCTTTACCATATTTTACTTTTCAAAATTGAATTTGTTATATTTTCGCGTTAGATCGGATGATAATTCTCTTGGAATTGTGAAGTATAACCTCTTCATCTACAAATGTGATAAAAATTGGCTGCAGAAGACTGCAGATGACAAAAATATTGACATTTTTAACAGCACAGATTTTTTGGTCCAAAAAATTAAAAATCTCATTAGTGAAACAATCATTGTGTTTTCTAGCTGTAAGAACTCCGAGCACATCAGGAGTGAAAATTGTTAGTCGTAGGTACTTCTATGATCTTATGAAAGAACAAAATTTACCGGATTTTGAAGCTAAAATAAATTATTTAGAAAATCGCTTACTGTCGAACTATGGCAGTACTGTGGATGATAAAATAAGCTTGAAACATAGATCATCATTATTTAAATCGACTTTTGAAGAATCGAGTGAACGAAGTAAGCGTCGAAAAACCGAAGAACTCCGATCAACTGTAGAAGATGAAGTCATTTTCCATGCTGCACAAACAACTCTAAGGGCACAAGGAAGAACAGATGCGTCAAAAATTCTCAAGGAAATATCGAGTTGTCCTACTCGCACTCACGAATATAAAAAAGCAATAGATGAAAAAAGAAATAAAGATAGTGCTACTGCTTTGACACCACTACAGGCCTTAAAAATGTTCGTTAGGGCCGCAACTGGAACGAATTCTACAAGTAAGTGCTATATTTGTCGTGCAACATTGAAAAACTTCAACAACATTGATTATAAGGAAAAATCTACTTTGACTGGTGTTAGTTTTGGACTATCCGTTTTGCACGCCAGAATTAGACTTTTCGAAAGTATTCTACACTTGGCATACAAACTACCTGTTAAAAAATATAGAAAAACTAGGACTAAGGAAGAAATAGAACTGGAAGAACAAACTAAGCGTCACATTCAAAAAAGATTTGGGACTGAAACTAGACTATTGGTAGACATGCCGAAATCAAATTTTGGAAATACCAATGATGGCAACACTAGTAGAAGGTTTTTTGAAAATCCCCATTTGGCTGCAGACATAACCGGAGTAAATTTTGAATTGATATATAGATTAAAGGTCATATTGGAAACCATTTCAAGTGGACACAAAATTGATTCACAAAAATATGACCAATATGCCAAAGATACAGCTCAGCTATACATCAATCTTTATAATTGGCACCCAATGACTCCAACAATGCACAAGATATTGATACACGGTGCAATCATAATCGAAAACTCGTTGTTGCCAATAGGCCAATTATCGGAGGAAGACACAAAAACACCAATTCCGAAATACAACAGGCACGATCTTATCTATGAGATCAGTTGCAAAGGGAAACAAGGAGAAAGCTGCAATCTGGTTTACATAGGCACCACAAAGCGAACACTAGGTATAAGGATGACAGAACATAGAGAGACATCAAAAACAGAAGAGAAACAACTGGAATATCCCAACACATGCTACACACTGCACATGAACCAGATTTCGACAACGTCAAAATTGTTGACAAGGAGAGAAATACAGGGACGAGGCATACATTGGAGAGCCTACGAATTCAACAAAAGAGAACAACATCAATGAACCTAAAAGAAGACATTGACGGAACAAATTCAATATACGATATTGCCATACTGTGATATTTATGTTTTGTGTTAGTTTAATTTTTGGTAAATGTTAATTTAAAATCGTTTTTATTTATTTATTTATAAAATCATTAAACTGTGAAACCAAATATGTTAGATGTAGGGACGTGCAATTTAAAAAACTTTAATATGTTATAAAATTAAAGTAAGTTTTTAAATAATTGTAAAAATTAATTTCTTGTCATATTTCGTTTGTAGCCTTTTTTTTTCCTTTGCTTCTAAAAATTATGTACTGGAAAATTGTTTCATATATATACATCTGTAGACACAATAAACGACCCTTGAAGATGCTGAGAAACTCCAGTGAAACGTCGGGATAGAATTTATGTACGTGTTTTCATTTACATAGTCAGGCAGAATTGACCAAAAAACCCAATCAACAAAATTTGTATTAACAACTATTAAATTCAAAAAGAATTGGTCACAAAAATAATCTCAAAATTTAAAATCATCGGAGGGCCTGCCGATCTTATTCGTTTTTTTGTCATCTATATACATATTCTCATTTATATATACAAAATGAAACAGTTTTTCAATCACATAAAAATAAAGTATGATATGGAAACATGCATCACTCTTGAAAACTACAGCAAACAAAGCAATAAACTAATCAAACAAAAAGAGAAACTGAAATATTTATTACAATTCAGAGCATACGGCATACTTCCCAAACATCTCATCAATACAACTTCTAAAATTAAGACAGGTTTCACATCAGACAAAGTCAAAAAGAGCTAGAAAAAATTGAGCATATATTTTTGTTCAAGGTATTAAATTTGGAAATTAGACAAGCATACACAAGCATAACATCAATAAAGAAAATCCATTTTCCACACAAGCATCAAAATGAAAGATTTACTCTCTAGCAATGAATACAACACATACATCTTAAAAAAAAACATGTATAATTACATTGCCACGCAAATACAATCAAGACACTCACACAAAATAGAAAAACTAAGAGACAAAGAACTACAAAACATTGGATTTGTATTAAATGAAAATTGGTTCGTCAATAGACTTCGATTCCTTTCCCCACCGAAGTAAAATGGTTGCTTTCCTTAGGTAAAAAATTTGCTCTTCCAGTCAGCAAGAGAAACTTCTCTTCAATTCACTTCATAGCATATGTTGAACAAGCCATACAAAAAATAAGAGATGACATAGAAAAAGACATTGCCAGATACAAAATAGCAAACAGAATTTCTGAACACAAACGACGTTTAAAAAATTCAACAAAAGAAAAATTTATTCTAAAAATATATCAGAAAACACAAACTTTTTTGAAACAACACAAAAATGAAATAGTAGTTACTACAGCAGACAAAGGAAATAAAAAAGTGATCATGTACAAGGAAGACTACAACAGAAAAATGAATATATTACTAGAAGACAAAAATACATACAAAACAACGAGAACCGATCCAACGAAAGAACTTCAAAAAACCAATAATGAGATAGTCACAGAACTTTTTAAACAGGATATAATTGACAAATGGCAAAAAAACAAACTGCTCCGCAACAGTAGCACCAAAACTTTATGGACTACCAAAAATTCACAAAAACGACCTTCCTCTAAGGCCGATAGCTTCATCAATAAATGTTCCGTGCTACCAACTTTCGAAGTTCATTGGAAAAACATTGCGAAACATGGTCTCCAATAACTATAACATTAAAAATTCGCTCGATTTAAAAGAAAAATTGAAAGATGTTGTGCTTGAGGATAATGATATTTTCGTTTCCTTTGACGGGATATCATTATTCACAAACATTCCTACCTATCTGGCAATTAAGATAATACTGAAAAAATGGGATCAATTACAAGACCAAACCAAAATACCGAAACGGCAAATTCTGAAACTTTTGGAATTTTGTCTAAGGGAAAATAATTATTTTGAATTTAACAACACATTTTATAATCATACGTTTGGTATGCCTATGGGCAACCCGCTATCCCCAACAATAGCGGACATAGTTTTGGATGATCTCCTTGACAACGTATTTAAAGAACTAAAGGAAGAAAACATAGAAATAAAGTTTATCACCAAATATGTAGATGACATATTTGCAATCATTCAAGGCAAACACGAACATAAAATACTGCAAAAACTAAATGAATACCACACAAAAATCCAGTTTACTACAGAAAAAGAAGAAAACAATCAATTACCATTTTTGGACACACTAGTAATTCGAGAAAACAATAAAATAGTTTTTAACTGGTATTCAAAACCAACGCACATAGGTCAATATATAGCTCTTATGCGGCCAAAAGTCGATTTTGTAAACTTACGGTAAGCAAAAAAAACTGTTTGTCGATCGTTAGGAGAATACTCCCAGTTTTTAGTTTTACTCTTTTTACCTCCCAAAAGCACACCGTTTGCAAATACGTGTAATTGTAACTTGATCTCTAACCGCAGTACACGTTTTCTTACCAAATAGTTTACAGAAAAAATAAAGTTGTAAGATCAATATTTCTATTTCTGTGTGTTTTATTAATAATATAGTGATGGATTTCGATAACTCAGGTATGATTTCTTATTTTTATTAGAATTTGCTCCGCTGAAATGCATGACTCTAAAAATTTATTGCTGTCAAACTTTGGGTGTTTTTTTGGCTATATCTTTACCATATTTTACTTTTCAAAATTGAATTTGTTATATTTCCGCGTTAGATCGGATGATAATTCTCTTGGAATTGTGAAGTATAACCTCTTCATCTACAAATGTGATAAAAATTGGCTGCAGAAGACTGCAGATGACAAAAATATTGACATTTTTAACAGCACAGATTTTTTGGTCCAAATAATTAAAAATCTCATTAGTGAAACAATCATTGTGTTTTCTTGCTGTAGGAACTCCGAGCACATCAGGAGTGAAAATTGTTAGTCGGAGGTACCTCTATGATCTTATGAAAGAACAAAATTTACCGGATTTTTAAGCTAAAATAAATTATTTAGAAAATCGCTTACTGTCGAACTATGGCAGTACTCTGGATGATAAAATAAGTTTGAAACATAGATTTTCCTTATTTAAATCGGCTTTGAAGGAAAAATGGGCAAAATGCAATAGAAAAGAAGAGGCGTTTTTGAAAAATAAAAAGTCTTGGCTAAACGGAACCTTCGAACTTCCTTTAAAATTGTTGCAACAAGGACGGCCTTCGAAATCTTTTGAAGAATCGAGTGAACGAAGTAAGCGTCGAAAAACCGAAGAACTCCGATCAACTGTTGAAGATGAAGTCATTGTCCATGCTGCACAAACAACTCTAAGGGCACAAGGAAGAAGAGATGCGTCAAAAATTCTCAAGGAAATATCAAGTTGTCCTACTCACGCTCACGAATATAAAAAAGCTATAGATGAAAAAAGAAATAAAAATAGTGCTACTGCTTTGACACCACTACAGGCTTTAAAAATATTCGTTGAGGCCGCAACTGGAACGAATTCTACAAGTAAGTGCTATATTTGTGGTGCAACATTGAAAAACTTCAACAACATTGATTATAAGGAAAAATCTACTTTAACTGGTGTTAGTTTTGGAATATCCGTTTTGCACGCCAGAATTAGACTTTTCGCAAGTATTCTACACTTGGCACACAAACTACCTGTTAAAAAAAATATAGAAAAACTAGGACTAAAGAAGAAATAGAACTGGAAGAACAAACTAAGCGTCACATTCAAAAAAGATTTGGGACTGAAACTAGACTATTGGTAGACATGCCGAAATCAAATTTTGGAAATACCAATGATGGCAACACTAGTAGAAGGTTTTTTGAAAATCCCCATTTGGCTGCAGACATAACCGGAGTAAATTTTGAATTGATATATAGATTAAAGGTCATATTGGAAACCATTTTAAGTGGACACAAAATTGATTCACAAAAATATGACCAATATGCCAAAGATACAGCTCAGCTATACATCAATCTTTATAATTGGCACCCAATGACTCCAACAATGCACAAGATATTGATACACGGTGCAATCATAATCGAAAACTCGTTGTTGCCAATAGGCCAATTATCGGAGGAAGACACAAAAACACCAATTCCGAAATACAACAGGCACGATCTTATCTATGAGATCAGTTGCAAAGGGAAACAAGGAGAAAGCTGCAATCTGGTTTACATAGGCACCACAAAGCGAACACTAGGTATAAGGATGACAGAACATAGAGAGACATCAAAAACACAAGAGAAACAACTGGAATATCCCAACACATGCTACACACTGCACATGAACCAGACTTCGACAACGTCAAAATTGTTGACAAGGAGAGAAATACAGGGACGAGGCATACATTGGAGAGCCTACGAATTCAACAAAAGAGAACAACATCAATGAACCTAAAAGAAGACATTGACGGAACAAATTCAATATACGATATTGCCATACTGTGATATTTATGTTTTGTGTTAGTTTAATTTTTGGTAAATGTTAATTTAAAATCGTTTTTATTTATTTATTTATAAAATCATTAAACTGTGAAACCAAATATGTTAGATGTAGGGACGTGCAATTTAAAAAACTTTAATATGTTATAAAATTAAAGTAAGTTTTTAAATAATTGTAAAAATTAATTTCTTGTCATATTTCGTTTGTAGCCTTTTTTTTTTCTTTGCTTCTAAAAATTATGTACTGGAAAATTGTTTCATATATATACATCTGTAGACACAATAAACGACCCTTGAAGATGCTGAGAAACTCCAGTGAAACGTCGGGATAGAATTTATGTACGTGTTTTCATTTACATAGTCAGGCAGAATTGACCAAAAAACCCAATCAACAAAATTTGTATTAACAACTATTAAATTCAAAAAGAATTGGTCACAAAAATAATCTCAAAATTTAAAATCATCGGAGGGCCTGCCGATCTTATTCGTTTTTTTGTCATCTATATACATATTCTCATTTATATATACAAAATGAAACAGTTTTTCAATCACATAAAAATAAAGTATGATATGGAAACATGCATCACTCTTGAAAACTACAGCAAACAAAGCAATAAACTAATCAAACAAAAAGAGAAACTGAAATATTTATTACAATTCAGAGCATACGGCATACTTCCCAAACATCTCATCAATACAACTTCTAAAATTAAGACAGGTTTCACATCAGACAAAGTCAAAAAGAGCTAGAAAAAATTGAGCATATATTTTTGTTCAAGGTATTAAATTTGGAAATTAGACAAGCATACACAAGCATAACATCAATAAAGAAAATCCATTTTCCACACAAGCATCAAAATGAAAGATTTACTCTCTAGCAATGAATACAACACATACATCTTTAAAAAAAACATGTATAATTACATTGCCACGCAAATACAATCAAGACACTCACACAAAATAGAAAAACTAAGAGACAAAGAACTACAAAACATTGGATTTGTATTAAATGAAAATTGGTTCGTCAATAGACTTCGATTCCTTTCCCCACCGAAGTAAAATGGTTGCTTTCCTTAGGTAAAAAATTTGCTCTTCCAGTCAGCAAGAGAAACTTCTCTTCAATTCACTTCATAGCATATGTTGAACAAGCCATACAAAAAATAAGAGATGACATAGAAAAAGACATTGCCAGATACAAAATAGCAAACAGAATTTCTGAACACAAACGACGTTTAAAAAATTCAACAAAAGAAAAATTTATTCTAAAAATATATCAGAAAACACAAACTTTTTTGAAACAACACAAAAATGAAATAGTAGTTACTACAGCAGACAAAGGAAATAAAAAAGTGATCATGTACAAGGAAGACTACAACAGAAAAATGAATATATTACTAGAAGACAAAAATACATACAAAACAACGAGAACCGATCCAACGAAAGAACTTCAAAAAACCAATAATGAGATAGTCACAGAACTTTTTAAACAGGATATAATTGACAAATGGCAAAAAAACAAACTGCTCCGCAACAGTAGCACCAAAACTTTATGGACTACCAAAAATTCACAAAAACGACCTTCCTCTAAGGCCGATAGCTTCATCAATAAATGTTCCGTGCTACCAACTTTCGAAGTTCATTGGAAAAACATTGCGAAACATGGTCTCCAATAACTATAACATTAAAAATTCGCTCGATTTAAAAGAAAAATTGAAAGATGTTGTGCTTGAGGATAATGATATTTTCGTTTCCTTTGACGGGATATCATTATTCACAAACATTCCTACCTATCTGGCAATTAAGATAATACTGAAAAAATGGGATCAATTACAAGACCAAACCAAAATACCGAAACGGCAAATTCTGAAACTTTTGGAATTTTGTCTAAGGGAAAATAATTATTTTGAATTTAACAACACATTTTATAATCAGACGTTTGGTATGCCTATGGGCAACCCGCTATCCCCAACAATAGCGGACATAGTTTTGGATGATCTCCTTGACAACGTATTTAAAGAACTAAAGGAAGAAAACATAGAAATAAAGTTTATCACCAAATATGTAGATGACATATTTGCAATCATTCAAGGCAAACACGAACATAAAATACTGCAAAAACTAAATGAATACCACACAAAAATCCAGTTTACTACAGAAAAAGAAGAAAACAATCAATTACCATTTTTGGACACACTAGTAATTCGAGAAAACAATAAAATAGTTTTTAACTGGTATTCAAAACCAACGCACATAGGTCAATATATAGCTCTTATGCGGCCAAAAGTCGATTTTGTAAACTTACGGTAAGCAAAAAAAACTGTTTGTCGATCGTTAGGAGAATACTCCCAGTTTTTAGTTTTACTCTTTTTACCTCCCAAAAGCACACCGTTTGCAAATACGTGTAATTGTAACTTGATCTCTAACCGCAGTACACGTTTTCTTACCAAATAGTTTACAGAAAAAATAAAGTTGTAAGATCAATATTTCTATTTCTGTGTGTTTTATTAATAATATAGTGATGGATTTCGATAACTCAGGTATGATTTCTTATTTTTATTAGAATTTGCTCCGCTGAAATGCATGACTCTAAAAATTTATTGCTGTTAAACTTTGGGTGTTTTTTTGGCTATATCTTTACCATATTTTACTTTTCAAAATTGAATTTGTTATATTTCCGCGTTAGATCGGATGATAATTCTCTTGGAATTGTGAAGTATAACCTCTTCATCTACAAATGTGATAAAAATTGGCTGCAGAAGACTGCAGATGACAAAAATATTGACATTTTTAACAGCACAGATTTTTTGGTCCAAAAAATTAAAAATCTCATTAGTGAAACAATCATTGTGTTTTCTTGCTGTAGGAACTCCGAGCACATCAGGAGTGAAAATTGTTAGTCGGAGGTACCTCTATGATCTTATGAAAGAACAAAATTTACCGGATTTTTAAGCTAAAATAAATTATTTAGAAAATCGCTTACTGTCGAACTATGGCAGTACTCTGGATGATAAAATAAGTTTGAAACATAGATTTTCCTTATTTAAATCGGCTTTGAAGGAAAAATGGGCAAAATGCAATAGAAAAGAAGAGGCGTTTTTGAAAAATAAAAAGTCTTGGCTAAACGGAACCTTCGAACTTCCTTTAAAATTGTTGCAACAAGGACGGCCTTCGAAATCTTTTGAAGAATCGAGTGAACGAAGTAAGCGTCGAAAAACCGAAGAACTCCGATCAACTGTTGAAGATGAAGTCATTGTCCATGCTGCACAAACAACTCTAAGGGCACAAGGAAGAAGAGATGCGTCAAAAATTCTCAAGGAAATATCAAGTTGTCCTACTCACGCTCACGAATATAAAAAAGCTATAGATGAAAAAAGAAATAAAGATAGTGCTACTGCTTTGACACCACTACAGGCTTTAAAAATATTCGTTGAGGCCGCAACTGGAACGAATTCTACAAGTAAGTGCTATATTTGTGGTGCAACATTGAAAAACTTCAACAACATTGATTATAAGGAAAAATCTACTTTAACTGGTGTTAGTTTTGGAATATCCGTTTTGCACGCCAGAATTAGACTTTTCGCAAGTATTCTACACTTGGCACACAAACTACCTGTTAAAAAAAATATAGAAAAACTAGGACTAAAGAAGAAATAGAACTGGAAGAACAAACTAAGCGTCACATTCAAAAAAGATTTGGGACTGAAACTAGACTATTGGTAGACATGCCGAAATCAAATTTTGGAAATACCAATGATGGCAACACTAGTAGAAGGTTTTTTGAAAATCCCCATTTGGCTGCAGACATAACCGGAGTAAATTTTGAATTGATATATAGATTAAAGGTCATATTGGAAACCATTTCAAGTGGACACAAAATTGATTCACAAAAATATGACCAATATGCCAAAGATACAGCTCAGCTATACATCAATCTTTATAATTGGCACCCAATGACTCCAACAATGCACAAGATATTGATACACGGTGCAATCATAATCGAAAACTCGTTGTTGCCAATAGGCCAATTATCGGAGGAAGACACAAAAACACCAATTCCGAAATACAACAGGCACGATCTTATCTATGAGATCAGTTGCAAATGGAAACAAGGAGAAAGCTGCAATCTGGTTTACATAGGCACCACAAAGCGAACACTAGGTATAAGGATGACAGAACATAGAGAGACATCAAAAACAGAAGAGAAACAACTGGAATATCCCAACACATGCTACACACTGCACATGAACCAGACTTCGACAACGTCAAAATTGTTGACAAGGAGAGAAATACAGGGACGAGGCATACATTGGAGAGCCTACGAATTCAACAAAAGAGAACAACATCAATGAACCTAAAAGAAGACATTGACGGAACAAATTCAATATACGATATTGCCATACTGTGATATTTATGTTTTGTGTTAGTTTAATTTTTGGTAAATGTTAATTTAAAATCGTTTTTATTTATTTATTTATAAAATCATTAAACTGTGAAACCAAATATGTTAGATGTAGGGACGTGCAATTTAAAAAACTTTAATATGTTATAAAATTAAAGTAAGTTTTTAAATAATTGTAAAAATTAATTTCTTGTCATATTTCGTTTGTAGCCTTTTTTTTTCTTTGCTTCTAAAAATTATGTACTGGAAAATTGTTTCATATATATATATATGTAGACACAATAAACGACCCTTGAAGATGCTGAGAAACTCCAGTGAAACGTCGGGATAGAATTTATGTACGTGTTTTCATTTACATAGTCAGGCAGAATTGACCAAAAAACCCAATCAACAAAATTTGTATTAACAACTATTAAATTCAAAAAAAATTGGTCACATAGATAATCTCAAAATTTAAAATCATCGGAGGGCCTGCCGATCTTATTCGTTTTTTTGTCATCTATATACATATTCTCATTTATATATACAAAATGAAAGTTTTTCAATCACATAAAAATAAAGTATGATATGGAAACATGCATCACTCTTGAAAACTACAGCAAACAAAGCAATAAACTAATCAAACAAAAAGAGAAACTGAAATATTTATTACAATTCAGAGAATACGGCATACTTCCCAAACATCTCATCAATACAACTTCTAAAATTAAGACAGGTTTCACATCAGACAAAGTCAAAAAGAGCTAGAAAAAATTGAGCATATATTTTTGTTCAAGGTATTAAATTTGGAAATTAGACAAGCATACACAAGCATAACATCAATAAAGAAAATCCATTTTCCACACAAGCATCAAAATGAAAGATTTACTCTCTAGCAATGAATACAACACATACATCTTAAAAAAAAACATGTATAATTACATTGCCACGCAAATACAATCAAGACACTCACACAAAATAGAAAAACTAAGAGACAAAGAACTACAAAACATTGGATTTGTATTAAATGAAAATTGGTTCGTCAATAGACTTCGATTCCTTTCCCCACCGAAGTAAAATGGTTGCTTTCCTTAGGTAAAAAATTTGCTCTTCCAGTCAGCAAGAGAAACTTCTCTTCAATTCACTTCATAGCATATGTTGAACAAGCCATACAAAAAATAAGAGATGACACAGAAAAAGACATTGCCAGATACAAAATAGCAAACAGAATTTCTGAACACAAACGACGTTTAAAAAATTCAACAAAAGAAAAATGTATTCTAAAAATATATCAGAAAACACAAACTTTATTGAAACAACACAAAAATGATGATGAAATAGTAGTTACTACAGCAGACAAAGGAAGTAAAACAGTGATCATGTACAAGGAAGACTACAACAAAAAATTAATATATTACTAGAAGACAAAAATACATACAAAACAACGAGAACCGATCCAACGAAAGAACTTCAAAAAACCAATAATGAGATAGTCACAGAACTTTTTAAACAGGATATAATTGACAAATGGCAAAAAAACAAACTGAGGTGCTCCGCAGCAGTAGCACCAAAACTTTATTGACTACCAAAAATTCACAAAAACGACCTTCCTCTAAGACCGATAGCTTCATCAATAAATGTTCCGTGCTACCAACTTTCGAAGTTCATTGGAAAAGCATTGAGAAACATGGTCTCCAATAACTATAACATTAAAAATTCGCTCGATTTAAAAGAAAAATTGAAAGATGTTGTGCTTGAGGATAATGATATTTTCGTTTCCTTTGACGGGATATCATTATTCACAAACATTCCTACCTATCTGGCAATTAAGATAATACTGAAAAAATGGGATCAATTACAAGACCAAACCAAAATACCGAAACGGCAAATTCTGAAACTTTTGGAATTTTGTCTAAGGGAAAATAATTATTTTGAATTTAACAACACATTTTATAATCAGACGTTTGGTATGCCTATGGGCAACCCGCTATCCCCAACAATAGCGGACATAGTTTTGGATGATCTCCTTGACAACGTATTTAAAGAACTAAAGGAAGAAAACATAGAAATAAAGTTTATCACCAAATATGTAGATGACATATTTGCAATCATTCAAGGCAAACACGAACATAAAATACTGCAAAAACTAAATGAATACCACACAAAAATCCAGTTTACTACAGAAAAAGAAGAAAACAATCAATTACCATTTTTGGACACACTAGTAATTCGAGAAAACAATAAAATAGTTTTTAACTGGTATTCAAAACCAACGCACATAGGTCAATATATAGCTCTTATGCGGCCAAAAGTCGATTTTGTAAACTTACGGTAAGCAAAAAAAACTGTTTGTCGATCGTTAGGAGAATACTCCCAGTTTTTAGTTTTACTCTTTTTACCTCCCAAAAGCACACCGTTTGCAAATACGTGTAATTGTAACTTGATCTCTAACCGCAGTACACGTTTTCTTACCAAATAGTTTACAGAAAAAATAAAGTTGTAAGATCAATATTTCTATTTCTGTGTGTTTTATTAATAATATAGTGATGGATTTCGATAACTCAGGTATGATTTCTTATTTTTATTAGAATTTGCTCCGCTGAAATGCATGACTCTAAAAATTTATTGCTGTTAAACTTTGGGTGTTTTTTTGGCTATATCTTTACCATATTTTACTTTTCAAAATTGAATTTGTTATATTTCCGCGTTAGATCGGATGATAATTCTCTTGGAATTGTGAAGTATAACCTCTTCATCTACAAATGTGATAAAAATTGGCTGCAGAAGACTGCAGATGACAAAAATATTGACATTTTTAACAGCACAGATTTTTTGGTCCAAAAAATTAAAAATCTCATTAGTGAAACAATCATTGTGTTTTCTTGCTGTAGGAACTCCGAGCACATCAGGAGTGAAAATTGTTAGTCGGAGGTACCTCTATGATCTTATGAAAGAACAAAATTTACCGGATTTTTAAGCTAAAATAAATTATTTAGAAAATCGCTTACTGTCGAACTATGGCAGTACTCTGGATGATAAAATAAGTTTGAAACATAGATTTTCCTTATTTAAATCGGCTTTGAAGGAAAAATGGGCAAAATGCAATAGAAAAGAAGAGGCGTTTTTAAAAATAAAAAGTCTTGGCTAAACGGAACCTTCGAACTTCCTTTAAAATTGTTGCAACAAGGACGGCCTTCGAAATCTTTTGAAGAATCGAGTGAACGAAGTAAGCGTCGAAAAACCGAAGAACTCCGATCAACTGTTGAAGATGAAGTCATTGTCCATGCTGCACAAACAACTCTAAGGGCACAAGGAAGAAGAGATGCGTCAAAAATTCTCAAGGAAATATCAAGTTGTCCTACTCACGCTCACGAATATAAAAAAGCTATAGATGAAAAAAGAAATAAAGATAGTGCTACTGCTTTGACACCACTACAGGCTTTAAAAATATTCGTTGAGGCCGCAACTGGAACGAATTCTACAAGTAAGTGCTATATTTGTGGTGCAACATTGAAAAACTTCAACAACATTGATTATAAGGAAAAATCTACTTTAACTGGTGTTAGTTTTGGAATATCCGTTTTGCACGCCAGAATTAGACTTTTCGCAAGTATTCTACACTTGGCACACAAACTACCTGTTAAAAAAAATATAGAAAAACTAGGACTAAAGAAGAAATAGAACTGGAAGAACAAACTAAGCGTCACATTCAAAAAAGATTTGGGACTGAAACTAGACTATTGGTAGACATGCCGAAATCAAATTTTGGAAATACCAATGACGGCAACACTAGTAGAAGGTTTTTTGAAAATCCCCATTTGGCTGCAGACATAACCGGAGTAAATTTTGAATTGATATATAGATTAAAGGTCATATTGGAAACCATTTCAAGTGGACACAAAATTGATTCACAAAAATATGACCAATATGCCAAAGATACAGCTCAGCTATACATCAATCTTTATAATTGGCACCCAATGACTCCAACAATGCACAAGATATTGATACACGGTGCAATCATAATCGAAAACTCGTTGTTGCCAATAGGCCAATTATCGGAGGAAGACACAAAAACACCAATTCCGAAATACAACAGGCACGATCTTATCTATGAGATCAGTTGCAAATGGAAACAAGGAGAAAGCTGCAATCTGGTTTACATAGGCACCACAAAGCGAACACTAGGTATAAGGATGACAGAACATAGAGAGACATCAAAAACAGAAGAGAAACAACTGGAATATCCCAACACATGCTACACACTGCACATGAACCAGACTTCGACAACGTCAAAATTGTTGACAAGGAGAGAAATACAGGGACGAGGCATACATTGGAGAGCCTACGAATTCAACAAAAGAGAACAACATCAATGAACCTAAAAGAAGACATTGACGGAACAAATTCAATATACGATATTGCCATACTGTGATATTTATGTTTTGTGTTAGTTTAATTTTTGGTAAATGTTAATTTAAAATCGTTTTTATTTATTTATTTATAAAATCATTAAACTGTGAAACCAAATATGTTAGATGTAGGGACGTGCAATTTAAAAAACTTTAATATGTTATAAAATTAAAGTAAGTTTTTAAATAATTGTAAAAATTAATTTCTTGTCATATTTCGTTTGTAGCCTTTTTTTTTCTTTGCTTCTAAAAATTATGTACTGGAAAATTGTTTCATATATATATATATGTAGACACAATAAACGACCCTTGAAGATGCTAAGAAACTCCAGTGAAACGTCGGGATAGAATTTATGTACGTGTTTTCATTTACATAGTCAGGCAGAATTGACCAAAAAACCCAATCAACAAAATTTGTATTAACAACTATTAAATTCAAAAAAAATTGGTCACATAGATAATCTCAAAATTTAAAATCATCGGAGGGCCTGCCGATCTTATTCGTTTTTTTGTCATCTATATACATATTCTCATTTATATATACAAAATGAAAGTTTTTCAATCACATAAAAATAAAGTATGATATGGAAACATGCATCACTCTTGAAAACTACAGCAAACAAAGCAATAAACTAATCAAACAAAAAGAGAAACTGAAATATTTATTACAATTCAGAGAATACGGCATACTTCCCAAACATCTCATCAATACAACTTCTAAAATTAAGACAGGTTTCACATCAGACAAAGTCAAAAAGAGCTAGAAAAAATTGAGCATATATTTTTGTTCAAGGTATTAAATTTGGAAATTAGACAAGCATACACAAGCATAACATCAATAAAGAAAATCCATTTTCCACACAAGCATCAAAATGAAAGATTTACTCTCTAGCAATGAATACAACACATACATCTTAAAAAAAAACATGTATAATTACATTGCCACGCAAATACAATCAAGACACTCACACAAAATAGAAAAACTAAGAGACAAAGAACTACAAAACATTGGATTTGTATTAAATGAAAATTGGTTCGTCAATAGACTTCGATTCCTTTCCCCACCGAAGTAAAATGGTTGCTTTCCTTAGGTAAAAAATTTGCTCTTCCAGTCAGCAAGAGAAACTTCTCTTCAATTCACTTCATAGCATATGTTGAACAAGCCATACAAAAAATAAGAGATGACACAGAAAAAGACATTGCCAGATACAAAATAGCAAACAGAATTTCTGAACACAAACGACGTTTAAAAAATTCAACAAAAGAAAAATGTATTCTAAAAATATATCAGAAAACACAAACTTTATTGAAACAACACAAAAATGATGATGAAATAGTAGTTACTACAGCAGACAAAGGAAGTAAAACAGTGATCATGTACAAGGAAGACTACAACAAAAAATTAATATATTACTAGAAGACAAAAATACATACAAAACAACGAGAACCGATCCAACGAAAGAACTTCAAAAAACCAATAATGAGATAGTCACAGAACTTTTTAAACAGGATATAATTGACAAATGGCAAAAAAACAAACTGAGGTGCTCCGCAGCAGTAGCACCAAAACTTTATTGACTACCAAAAATTCACAAAAACGACCTTCCTCTAAGACCGATAGCTTCATCAATAAATGTTCCGTGCTACCAACTTTCGAAGTTCATTGGAAAAGCATTGAGAAACATGGTCTCCAATAACTATAACATTAAAAATTCGCTCGATTTAAAAGAAAAATTGAAAGATGTTGTGCTTGAGGATAATGATATTTTCGTTTCCTTTGACGGGATATCATTATTCACAAACATTCCTACCTATCTGGCAATTAAGATAATACTGAAAAAATGGGATCAATTACAAGACCAAACCAAAATACCGAAACGGCAAATTCTGAAACTTTTGGAATTTTGTCTAAGGGAAAATAATTATTTTGAATTTAACAACACATTTTATAATCAGACGTTTGGTATGCCTATGGGCAACCCGCTATCCCCAACAATAGCGGACATAGTTTTGGATGATCTCCTTGACAACGTATTTAAAGAACTAAAGGAAGAAAACATAGAAATAAAGTTTATCACCAAATATGTAGATGACATATTTGCAATCATTCAAGGCAAACACGAACATAAAATACTGCAAAAACTAAATGAATACCACACAAAAATCCAGTTTACTACAGAAAAAGAAGAAAACAATCAATTACCATTTTTGGACACACTAGTAATTCGAGAAAACAATAAAATAGTTTTTAACTGGTATTCAAAACCAACGCACATAGGTCAATATATAGCTCTTATGCGGCCAAAAGTCGATTTTGTAAACTTACGGTAAGCAAAAAAAACTGTTTGTCGATCGTTAGGAGAATACTCCCAGTTTTTAGTTTTACTCTTTTTACCTCCCAAAAGCACACCGTTTGCAAATACGTGTAATTGTAACTTGATCTCTAACCGCAGTACACGTTTTCTTACCAAATAGTTTACAGAAAAAATAAAGTTGTAAGATCAATATTTCTATTTCTGTGTGTTTTATTAATAATATAGTGATGGATTTCGATAACTCAGGTATGATTTCTTATTTTTATTAGAATTTGCTCCGCTGAAATGCATGACTCTAAAAATTTATTGCTGTTAAACTTTGGGTGTTTTTTTGGCTATATCTTTACCATATTTTACTTTTCAAAATTGAATTTGTTATATTTCCGCGTTAGATCGGATGATAATTCTCTTGGAATTGTGAAGTATAACCTCTTCATCTACAAATGTGATAAAAATTGGCTGCAGAAGACTGCAGATGACAAAAATATTGACATTTTTAACAGCACAGATTTTTTGGTCCAAAAAATTAAAAATCTCATTAGTGAAACAATCATTGTGTTTTCTTGCTGTAGGAACTCCGAGCACATCAGGAGTGAAAATTGTTAGTCGGAGGTACCTCTATGATCTTATGAAAGAACAAAATTTACCGGATTTTTAAGCTAAAATAAATTATTTAGAAAATCGCTTACTGTCGAACTATGGCAGTACTCTGGATGATAAAATAAGTTTGAAACATAGATTTTCCTTATTTAAATCGGCTTTGAAGGAAAAATGGGCAAAATGCAATAGAAAAGAAGAGGCGTTTTTGAAAAATAAAAAGTCTTGGCTAAACGGAACCTTCGAACTTCCTTTAAAATTGTTGCAACAAGGACGGCCTTCGAAATCTTTTGAAGAATCGAGTGAACGAAGTAAGCGTCGAAAAACCGAAGAACTCCGATCAACTGTTGAAGATGAAGTCATTGTCCATGCTGCACAAACAACTCTAAGGGCACAAGGAAGAAGAGATGCGTCAAAAATTCTCAAGGAAATATCAAGTTGTCCTACTCACGCTCACGAATATAAAAAAGCTATAGATGAAAAAAGAAATAAAGATAGTGCTACTGCTTTGACACCACTACAGGCTTTAAAAATATTCGTTGAGGCCGCAACTGGAACGAATTCTACAAGTAAGTGCTATATTTGTGGTGCAACATTGAAAAACTTCAACAACATTGATTATAAGGAAAAATCTACTTTAACTGGTGTTAGTTTTGGAATATCCGTTTTGCACGCCAGAATTAGACTTTTCGCAAGTATTCTACACTTGGCACACAAACTACCTGTTAAAAAAAATATAGAAAAACTAGGACTAAAGAAGAAATAGAACTGGAAGAACAAACTAAGCGTCACATTCAAAAAAGATTTGGGACTGAAACTAGACTATTGGTAGACATGCCGAAATCAAATTTTGGAAATACCAATGATGGCAACACTAGTAGAAGGTTTTTTGAAAATCCCCATTTGGCTGCAGACATAACCGGAGTAAATTTTGAATTGATATATAGATTAAAGGTCATATTGGAAACCATTTCAAGTGGACACAAAATTGATTCACAAAAATATGACCAATATGCCAAAGATACAGCTCAGCTATACATCAATCTTTATAATTGGCACCCAATGACTCCAACAATGCACAAGATATTGATACACGGTGCAATCATAATCGAAAACTCGTTGTTGCCAATAGGCCAATTATCGGAGGAAGACACAAAAACACCAATTCCGAAATACAACAGGCACGATCTTATCTATGAGATCAGTTGCAAATGGAAACAAGGAGAAAGCTGCAATCTGGTTTACATAGGCACCACAAAGCGAACACTAGGTATAAGGATGACAGAACATAGAGAGACATCAAAAACAGAAGAGAAACAACTGGAATATCCCAACACATGCTACACACTGCACATGAACCAGACTTCGACAACGTCAAAATTGTTGACAAGGAGAGAAATACAGGGACGAGGCATACATTGGAGAGCCTACGAATTCAACAAAAGAGAACAACATCAATGAACCTAAAAGAAGACATTGACGGAACAAATTCAATATACGATATTGCCATACTGTGATATTTATGTTTTGTGTTAGTTTAATTTTTGGTAAATGTTAATTTAAAATCGTTTTTATTTATTTATTTATAAAATCATTAAACTGTGAAACCAAATATGTTAGATGTAGGGACGTGCAATTTAAAAAACTTTAATATGTTATAAAATTAAAGTAAGTTTTTAAATAATTGTAAAAATTAATTTCTTGTCATATTTCGTTTGTAGCCTTTTTTTTTCTTTGCTTCTAAAAATTATGTACTGGAAAATTGTTTCATATATATATATATGTAGACACAATAAACGACCCTTGAAGATGCTGAGAAACTCCAGTGAAACGTCGGGATAGAATTTATGTACGTGTTTTCATTTACATAGTCAGGCAGAATTGACCAAAAAACCCAATCAACAAAATTTGTATTAACAACTATTAAATTCAAAAAAAATTGGTCACATAGATAATCTCAAAATTTAAAATCATCGGAGGGCCTGCCGATCTTATTCGTTTTTTTGTCATCTATATACATATTCTCATTTATATATACAAAATGAAAGTTTTTCAATCACATAAAAATAAAGTATGATATGGAAACATGCATCACTCTTGAAAACTACAGCAAACAAAGCAATAAACTAATCAAACAAAAAGAGAAACTGAAATATTTATTACAATTCAGAGAATACGGCATACTTCCCAAACATCTCATCAATACAACTTCTAAAATTAAGACAGGTTTCACATCAGACAAAGTCAAAAAGAGCTAGAAAAAATTGAGCATATATTTTTGTTCAAGGTATTAAATTTGGAAATTAGACAAGCATACACAAGCATAACATCAATAAAGAAAATCCATTTTCCACACAAGCATCAAAATGAAAGATTTACTCTCTAGCAATGAATACAACACATACATCTTAAAAAAAAACATGTATAATTACATTGCCACGCAAATACAATCAAGACACTCACACAAAATAGAAAAACTAAGAGACAAAGAACTACAAAACATTGGATTTGTATTAAATGAAAATTGGTTCGTCAATAGACTTCGATTCCTTTCCCCACCGAAGTAAAATGGTTGCTTTCCTTAGGTAAAAAATTTGCTCTTCCAGTCAGCAAGAGAAACTTCTCTTCAATTCACTTCATAGCATATGTTGAACAAGCCATACAAAAAATAAGAGATGACACAGAAAAAGACATTGCCAGATACAAAATAGCAAACAGAATTTCTGAACACAAACGACGTTTAAAAAATTCAACAAAAGAAAAATGTATTCTAAAAATATATCAGAAAACACAAACTTTATTGAAACAACACAAAAATGATGATGAAATAGTAGTTACTACAGCAGACAAAGGAAGTAAAACAGTGATCATGTACAAGGAAGACTACAACAAAAAATTAATATATTACTAGAAGACAAAAATACATACAAAACAACGAGAACCGATCCAACGAAAGAACTTCAAAAAACCAATAATGAGATAGTCACAGAACTTTTTAAACAGGATATAATTGACAAATGGCAAAAAAACAAACTGAGGTGCTCCGCAGCAGTAGCACCAAAACTTTATTGACTACCAAAAATTCACAAAAACGACCTTCCTCTAAGACCGATAGCTTCATCAATAAATGTTCCGTGCTACCAACTTTCGAAGTTCATTGGAAAAGCATTGAGAAACATGGTCTCCAATAACTATAACATTAAAAATTCGCTCGATTTAAAAGAAAAATTGAAAGATGTTGTGCTTGAGGATAATGATATTTTCGTTTCCTTTGACGGGATATCATTATTCACAAACATTCCTACCTATCTGGCAATTAAGATAATACTGAAAAAATGGGATCAATTACAAGACCAAACCAAAATACCGAAACGGCAAATTCTGAAACTTTTGGAATTTTGTCTAAGGGAAAATAATTATTTTGAATTTAACAACACATTTTATAATCAGACGTTTGGTATGCCTATGGGCAACCCGCTATCCCCAACAATAGCGGACATAGTTTTGGATGATCTCCTTGACAACGTATTTAAAGAACTAAAGGAAGAAAACATAGAAATAAAGTTTATCACCAAATATGTAGATGACATATTTGCAATCATTCAAGGCAAACACGAACATAAAATACTGCAAAAACTAAATGAATACCACACAAAAATCCAGTTTACTACAGAAAAAGAAGAAAACAATCAATTACCATTTTTGGACACACTAGTAATTCGAGAAAACAATAAAATAGTTTTTAACTGGTATTCAAAACCAACGCACATAGGTCAATATATAGCTCTTATGCGGCCAAAAGTCGATTTTGTAAACTTACGGTAAGCAAAAAAAACTGTTTGTCGATCGTTAGGAGAATACTCCCAGTTTTTAGTTTTACTCTTTTTACCTCCCAAAAGCACACCGTTTGCAAATACGTGTAATTGTAACTTGATCTCTAACCGCAGTACACGTTTTCTTACCAAATAGTTTACAGAAAAAATAAAGTTGTAAGATCAATATTTCTATTTCTGTGTGTTTTATTAATAATATAGTGATGGATTTCGATAACTCAGGTATGATTTCTTATTTTTATTAGAATTTGCTCCGCTGAAATGCATGACTCTAAAAATTTATTGCTGTTAAACTTTGGGTGTTTTTTTGGCTATATCTTTACCATATTTTACTTTTCAAAATTGAATTTGTTATATTTCCGCGTTAGATCGGATGATAATTCTCTTGGAATTGTGAAGTATAACCTCTTCATCTACAAATGTGATAAAAATTGGCTGCAGAAGACTGCAGATGACAAAAATATTGACATTTTTAACAGCACAGATTTTTTGGTCCAAAAAATTAAAAATCTCATTAGTGAAACAATCATTGTGTTTTCTTGCTGTAGGAACTCCGAGCACATCAGGAGTGAAAATTGTTAGTCGGAGGTACCTCTATGATCTTATGAAAGAACAAAATTTACCGGATTTTTAAGCTAAAATAAATTATTTAGAAAATCGCTTACTGTCGAACTATGGCAGTACTCTGGATGATAAAATAAGTTTGAAACATAGATTTTCCTTATTTAAATCGGCTTTGAAGGAAAAATGGGCAAAATGCAATAGAAAAGAAGAGGCGTTTTTGAAAAATAAAAAGTCTTGGCTAAACGGAACCTTCGAACTTCCTTTAAAATTGTTGCAACAAGGACGGCCTTCGAAATCTTTTGAAGAATCGAGTGAACGAAGTAAGCGTCGAAAAACCGAAGAACTCCGATCAACTGTTGAAGATGAAGTCATTGTCCATGCTGCACAAACAACTCTAAGGGCACAAGGAAGAAGAGATGCGTCAAAAATTCTCAAGGAAATATCAAGTTGTCCTACTCACGCTCACGAATATAAAAAAGCTATAGATGAAAAAAGAAATAAAGATAGTGCTACTGCTTTGACACCACTACAGGCTTTAAAAATATTCGTTGAGGCCGCAACTGGAACGAATTCTACAAGTAAGTGCTATATTTGTGGTGCAACATTGAAAAACTTCAACAACATTGATTATAAGGAAAAATCTACTTTAACTGGTGTTAGTTTTGGAATATCCGTTTTGCACGCCAGAATTAGACTTTTCGCAAGTATTCCACACTTGGCACACAAACTACCTGTTAAAAAAAATATAGAAAAACTAGGACTAAAGAAGAAATAGAACTGGAAGAACAAACTAAGCGTCACATTCAAAAAAGATTTGGGACTGAAACTAGACTATTGGTAGACATGCCGAAATCAAATTTTGGAAATACCAATGATGGCAACACTAGTAGAAGGTTTTTTGAAAATCCCCATTTGGCTGCAGACATAACCGGAGTAAATTTTGAATTGATATATAGATTAAAGGTCATATTGGAAACCATTTCAAGTGGACACAAAATTGATTCACAAAAATATGACCAATATGCCAAAGATACAGCTCAGCTATACATCAATCTTTATAATTGGCACCCAATGACTCCAACAATGCACAAGATATTGATACACGGTGCAATCATAATCGAAAACTCGTTGTTGCCAATAGGCCAATTATCGGAGGAAGACACAAAAACACCAATTCCGAAATACAACAGGCACGATCTTATCTATGAGATCAGTTGCAAAGGGAAACAAGGAGAAAGCTGCAATCTGGTTTACATAGGCACCACAAAGCGAACACTAGGTATAAGGATGACAGAACATAGAGAGACATCAAAAACAGAAGAGAAACAACTGGAATATCCCAACACATGCTACACACTGCACATGAACCAGACTTCGACAACGTCAAAATTGTTGACAAGGAGAGAAATACAGGGACGAGGCATACATTGGAGAGCCTACGAATTCAACAAAAGAGAACAACATCAATGAACCTAAAAGAAGACATTGACGGAACAAATTCAATATACGATATTGCCATACTGTGATATTTATGTTTTGTGTTAGTTTAATTTTTGGTAAATGTTAATTTAAAATCGTTTTTATTTATTTATTTATAAAATCATTAAACTGTGAAACCAAATATGTTAGATGTAGGGACGTGCAATTTAAAAAACTGTAATATGTTATAAAATTAAAGTAAGTTTTTAAATAATTGTAAAAATTAATTTCTTGTCATATTTCGTTTGTAGCCTTTTTTTTCTTTGCTTCTAAAAATTATGTACTGGAAAATTGTTTCATATATATATATATGTAGACACAATAAACGACCCTTGAAGATGCTGAGAAACTCCAGTGAAACGTCGGGATAGAATTTATGTACGTGTTTTCATTTACATAGTCAGGCAGAATTGACCAAAAAACCCAATCAACAAAATTTGTATTAACAACTATTAAATTCAAAAAAAATTGGTCACATAGATAATCTCAAAATTTAAAATCATCGGAGGGCCTGCCGATCTTATTCGTTTTTTTGTCATCTATATACATATTCTCATTTATATATACAAAATGAAAGTTTTTCAATCACATAAAAATAAAGTATGATATGGAAACATGCATCACTCTTGAAAACTACAGCAAACAAAGCAATAAACTAATCAAACAAAAAGAGAAACTGAAATATTTATTACATTTCAGAGAATACGGCATACTTCCCAAACATCTCATCAATACAACTTCTAAAATTAAGACAGGTTTCACATCAGACAAAGTCAAAAAGAGCTAGAAAAAATTGAGCATATATTTTTGTTCAAGGTATTAAATTTGGAAATTAGACAAGCATACACAAGCATAACATCAATAAAGAAAATCCATTTTCCACACAAGCATCAAAATGAAAGATTTACTCTCTAGCAATGAATACAACACATACATCTTAAAAAAAAACATGTATAATTACATTGCCACGCAAATACAATCAAGACACTCACACAAAATAGAAAAACTAAGAGACAAAGAACTACAAAACATTGGATTTGTATTAAATGAAAATTGGTTCGTCAATAGACTTCGATTCCTTTCCCCACCGAAGTAAAATGGTTGCTTTCCTTAGGTAAAAAATTTGCTCTTCCAGTCAGCAAGAGAAACTTCTCTTCAATTCACTTCATAGCATATGTTGAACAAGCCATACAAAAAATAAGAGATGACACAGAAAAAGACATTGCCAGATACAAAATAGCAAACAGAATTTCTGAACACAAACGACGTTTAAAAAATTCAACAAAAGAAAAATGTATTCTAAAAATATATCAGAAAACACAAACTTTATTGAAACAACACAAAAATGATGATGAAATAGTAGTTACTACAGCAGACAAAGGAAGTAAAACAGTGATCATGTACAAGGAAGACTACAACAAAAAATTAATATATTACTAGAAGACAAAAATACATACAAAACAACGAGAACCGATCCAACGAAAGAACTTCAAAAAACCAATAATGAGATAGTCACAGAACTTTTTAAACAGGATATAATTGACAAATGGCAAAAAAACAAACTGAGGTGCTCCGCAGCAGTAGCACCAAAACTTTATTGACTACCAAAAATTCACAAAAACGACCTTCCTCTAAGACCGATAGCTTCATCAATAAATGTTCCGTGCTACCAACTTTCGAAGTTCATTGGAAAAGCATTGAGAAACATGGTCTCCAATAACTATAACATTAAAAATTCGCTCGATTTAAAAGAAAAATTGAAAGATGTTGTGCTTGAGGATAATGATATTTTCGTTTCCTTTGACGGGATATCATTATTCACAAACATTCCTACCTATCTGGCAATTAAGATAATACTGAAAAAATGGGATCAATTACAAGACCAAACCAAAATACCGAAACGGCAAATTCTGAAACTTTTGGAATTTTGTCTAAGGGAAAATAATTATTTTGAATTTAACAACAGATTTTATAATCAGACGTTTGGTATGCCTATGGGCAACCCGCTATCCCCAACAATAGCGGACATAGTTTTGGATGATCTCCTTGACAACGTATTTAAAGAACTAAAGGAAGAAAACATAGAAATAAAGTTTATCACCAAATATGTAGATGACATATTTGCAATCATTCAAGGCAAACACGAACATAAAATACTGCAAAAACTAAATGAATACCACACAAAAATCCAGTTTACTACAGAAAAAGAAGAAAACAATCAATTACCATTTTTGGACACACTAGTAATTCGAGAAAACAATAAAATAGTTTTTAACTGGTATTCAAAACCAACGCACATAGGTCAATATATAGCTCTTATGCGGCCAAAAGTCGATTTTGTAAACTTACGGTAAGCAAAAAAAACTGTTTGTCGATCGTTAGGAGAATACTCCCAGTTTTTAGTTTTACTCTTTTTACCTCCCAAAAGCACACCGTTTGCAAATACGTGTAATTGTAACTTGATCTCTAACCGCAGTACACGTTTTCTTACCAAATAGTTTACAGAAAAAATAAAGTTGTAAGATCAATATTTCTATTTCTGTGTGTTTTATTAATAATATAGTGATGGATTTCGATAACTCAGGTATGATTTCTTATTTTTATTAGAATTTGCTCCGCTGAAATGCATGACTCTAAAAATTTATTGCTGTTAAACTTTGGGTGTTTTTTTGGCTATATCTTTACCATATTTTACTTTTCAAAATTGAATTTGTTATATTTCCGCGTTAGATCGGATGATAATTCTCTTGGAATTGTGAAGTATAACCTCTTCATCTACAAATGTGATAAAAATTGGCTGCAGAAGACTGCAGATGACAAAAATATTGACATTTTTAACAGCACAGATTTTTTGGTCCAAAAAATTAAAAATCTCATTAGTGAAACAATCATTGTGTTTTCTTGCTGTAGGAACTCCGAGCACATCAGGAGTGAAAATTGTTAGTCGGAGGTACCTCTATGATCTTATGAAAGAACAAAATTTACCGGATTTTTAAGCTAAAATAAATTATTTAGAAAATCGCTTACTGTCGAACTATGGCAGTACTCTGGATGATAAAATAAGTTTGAAACATAGATTTTCCTTATTTAAATCGGCTTTGAAGGAAAAATGGGCAAAATGCAATAGAAAAGAAGAGGCGTTTTTGAAAAATAAAAAGTCTTGGCTAAACGGAACCTTCGAACTTCCTTTAAAATTGTTGCAACAAGGACGGCCTTCGAAATCTTTTGAAGAATCGAGTGAACGAAGTAAGCGTCGAAAAACCGAAGAACTCCGATCAACTGTTGAAGATGAAGTCATTGTCCATGCTGCACAAACAACTCTAAGGGCACAAGGAAGAAGAGATGCGTCAAAAATTCTCAAGGAAATATCAAGTTGTCCTACTCACGCTCACGAATATAAAAAAGCTATAGATGAAAAAAGAAATAAAGATAGTGCTACTGCTTTGACACCACTACAGGCTTTAAAAATATTCGTTGAGGCCGCAACTGGAACGAATTCTACAAGTAAGTGCTATATTTGTGGTGCAACATTGAAAAACTTCAACAACATTGATTATAAGGAAAAATCTACTTTAACTGGTGTTAGTTTTGGAATATCCGTTTTGCACGCCAGAATTAGACTTTTCGCAAGTATTCTACACTTGGCACACAAACTACCTGTTAAAAAAAATATAGAAAAACTAGGACTAAAGAAGAAATAGAACTGGAAGAACAAACTAAGCGTCACATTCAAAAAAGATTTGGGACTGAAACTAGACTATTGGTAGACATGCCGAAATCAAATTTTGGAAATACCAATGACGGCAACACTAGTAGAAGGTTTTTTGAAAATCCCCATTTGGCTGCAGACATAACCGGAGTAAATTTTGAATTGATATATAGATTAAAGGTCATATTGGAAACCATTTCAAGTGGACACAAAATTGATTCACAAAAATATGACCAATATGCCAAAGATACAGCTCAGCTATACATCAATCTTTATAATTGGCACCCAATGACTCCAACAATGCACAAGATATTGATACACGGTGCAATCATAATCGAAAACTCGTTGTTGCCAATAGGCCAATTATCGGAGGAAGACACAAAAACACCAATTCCGAAATACAACAGGCACGATCTTATCTATGAGATCAGTTGCAAATGGAAACAAGGAGAAAGCTGCAATCTGGTTTACATAGGCACCACAAAGCGAACACTAGGTATAAGGATGACAGAACATAGAGAGACATCAAAAACAGAAGAGAAACAACTGGAATATCCCAACACATGCTACACACTGCACATGAACCAGACTTCGACAACGTCAAAATTGTTGACAAGGAGAGAAATACAGGGACGAGGCATACATTGGAGAGCCTACGAATTCAACAAAAGAGAACAACATCAATGAACCTAAAAGAAGACATTGACGGAACAAATTCAATATACGATATTGCCATACTGTGATATTTATGTTTTGTGTTAGTTTAATTTTTGGTAAATGTTAATTTAAAATCGTTTTTATTTATTTATTTATAAAATCATTAAACTGTGAAACCAAATATGTTAGATGTAGGGACGTGCAATTTAAAAAACTTTAATATGTTATAAAATTAAAGTAAGTTTTTAAATAATTGTAAAAATTAATTTCTTGTCATATTTCGTTTGTAGCCTTTTTTTTTCTTTGCTTCTAAAAATTATGTACTGGAAAATTGTTTCATATATATATATATGTAGACACAATAAACGACCCTTGAAGATGCTAAGAAACTCCAGTGAAACGTCGGGATAGAATTTATGTACGTGTTTTCATTTACATAGTCAGGCAGAATTGACCAAAAAACCCAATCAACAAAATTTGTATTAACAACTATTAAATTCAAAAAAAATTGGTCACATAGATAATCTCAAAATTTAAAATCATCGGAGGGCCTGCCGATCTTATTCGTTTTTTTGTCATCTATATACATATTCTCATTTATATATACAAAATGAAAGTTTTTCAATCACATAAAAATAAAGTATGATATGGAAACATGCATCACTCTTGAAAACTACAGCAAACAAAGCAATAAACTAATCAAACAAAAAGAGAAACTGAAATATTTATTACAATTCAGAGAATACGGCATACTTCCCAAACATCTCATCAATACAACTTCTAAAATTAAGACAGGTTTCACATCAGACAAAGTCAAAAAGAGCTAGAAAAAATTGAGCATATATTTTTGTTCAAGGTATTAAATTTGGAAATTAGACAAGCATACACAAGCATAACATCAATAAAGAAAATCCATTTTCCACACAAGCATCAAAATGAAAGATTTACTCTCTAGCAATGAATACAACACATACATCTTAAAAAAAAACATGTATAATTACATTGCCACGCAAATACAATCAAGACACTCACACAAAATAGAAAAACTAAGAGACAAAGAACTACAAAACATTGGATTTGTATTAAATGAAAATTGGTTCGTCAATAGACTTCGATTCCTTTCCCCACCGAAGTAAAATGGTTGCTTTCCTTAGGTAAAAAATTTGCTCTTCCAGTCAGCAAGAGAAACTTCTCTTCAATTCACTTCATAGCATATGTTGAACAAGCCATACAAAAAATAAGAGATGACACAGAAAAAGACATTGCCAGATACAAAATAGCAAACAGAATTTCTGAACACAAACGACGTTTAAAAAATTCAACAAAAGAAAAATGTATTCTAAAAATATATCAGAAAACACAAACTTTATTGAAACAACACAAAAATGATGATGAAATAGTAGTTACTACAGCAGACAAAGGAAGTAAAACAGTGATCATGTACAAGGAAGACTACAACAAAAAATTAATATATTACTAGAAGACAAAAATACATACAAAACAACGAGAACCGATCCAACGAAAGAACTTCAAAAAACCAATAATGAGATAGTCACAGAACTTTTTAAACAGGATATAATTGACAAATGGCAAAAAAACAAACTGAGGTGCTCCGCAGCAGTAGCACCAAAACTTTATTGACTACCAAAAATTCACAAAAACGACCTTCCTCTAAGACCGATAGCTTCATCAATAAATGTTCCGTGCTACCAACTTTCGAAGTTCATTGGAAAAGCATTGAGAAACATGGTCTCCAATAACTATAACATTAAAAATTCGCTCGATTTAAAAGAAAAATTGAAAGATGTTGTGCTTGAGGATAATGATATTTTCGTTTCCTTTGACGGGATATCATTATTCACAAACATTCCTACCTATCTGGCAATTAAGATAATACTGAAAAAATGGGATCAATTACAAGACCAAACCAAAATACCGAAACGGCAAATTCTGAAACTTTTGGAATTTTGTCTAAGGGAAAATAATTATTTTGAATTTAACAACACATTTTATAATCAGACGTTTGGTATGCCTATGGGCAACCCGCTATCCCCAACAATAGCGGACATAGTTTTGGATGATCTCCTTGACAACGTATTTAAAGAACTAAAGGAAGAAAACATAGAAATAAAGTTTATCACCAAATATGTAGATGACATATTTGCAATCATTCAAGGCAAACACGAACATAAAATACTGCAAAAACTAAATGAATACCACACAAAAATCCAGTTTACTACAGAAAAAGAAGAAAACAATCAATTACCATTTTTGGACACACTAGTAATTCGAGAAAACAATAAAATAGTTTTTAACTGGTATTCAAAACCAACGCACATAGGTCAATATATAGCTCTTATGCGGCCAAAAGTCGATTTTGTAAACTTACGGTAAGCAAAAAAAACTGTTTGTCGATCGTTAGGAGAATACTCCCAGTTTTTAGTTTTACTCTTTTTACCTCCCAAAAGCACACCGTTTGCAAATACGTGTAATTGTAACTTGATCTCTAACCGCAGTACACGTTTTCTTACCAAATAGTTTACAGAAAAAATAAAGTTGTAAGATCAATATTTCTATTTCTGTGTGTTTTATTAATAATATAGTGATGGATTTCGATAACTCAGGTATGATTTCTTATTTTTATTAGAATTTGCTCCGCTGAAATGCATGACTCTAAAAATTTATTGCTGTTAAACTTTGGGTGTTTTTTTGGCTATATCTTTACCATATTTTACTTTTCAAAATTGAATTTGTTATATTTCCGCGTTAGATCGGATGATAATTCTCTTGGAATTGTGAAGTATAACCTCTTCATCTACAAATGTGATAAAAATTGGCTGCAGAAGACTGCAGATGACAAAAATATTGACATTTTTAACAGCACAGATTTTTTGGTCCAAAAAATTAAAAATCTCATTAGTGAAACAATCATTGTGTTTTCTTGCTGTAGGAACTCCGAGCACATCAGGAGTGAAAATTGTTAGTCGGAGGTACCTCTATGATCTTATGAAAGAACAAAATTTACCGGATTTTTAAGCTAAAATAAATTATTTAGAAAATCGCTTACTGTCGAACTATGGCAGTACTCTGGATGATAAAATAAGTTTGAAACATAGATTTTCCTTATTTAAATCGGCTTTGAAGGAAAAATGGGCAAAATGCAATAGAAAAGAAGAGGCGTTTTTGAAAAATAAAAAGTCTTGGCTAAACGGAACCTTCGAACTTCCTTTAAAATTGTTGCAACAAGGACGGCCTTCGAAATCTTTTGAAGAATCGAGTGAACGAAGTAAGCGTCGAAAAACCGAAGAACTCCGATCAACTGTTGAAGATGAAGTCATTGTCCATGCTGCACAAACAACTCTAAGGGCACAAGGAAGAAGAGATGCGTCAAAAATTCTCAAGGAAATATCAAGTTGTCCTACTCACGCTCACGAATATAAAAAAGCTATAGATGAAAAAAGAAATAAAGATAGTGCTACTGCTTTGACACCACTACAGGCTTTAAAAATATTCGTTGAGGCCGCAACTGGAACGAATTCTACAAGTAAGTGCTATATTTGTGGTGCAACATTGAAAAACTTCAACAACATTGATTATAAGGAAAAATCTACTTTAACTGGTGTTAGTTTTGGAATATCCGTTTTGCACGCCAGAATTAGACTTTTCGCAAGTATTCTACACTTGGCACACAAACTACCTGTTAAAAAAAATATAGAAAAACTAGGACTAAAGAAGAAATAGAACTGGAAGAACAAACTAAGCGTCACATTCAAAAAAGATTTGGGACTGAAACTAGACTATTGGTAGACATGCCGAAATCAAATTTTGGAAATACCAATGATGGCAACACTAGTAGAAGGTTTTTTGAAAATCCCCATTTGGCTGCAGACATAACCGGAGTAAATTTTGAATTGATATATAGATTAAAGGTCATATTGGAAACCATTTCAAGTGGACACAAAATTGATTCACAAAAATATGACCAATATGCCAAAGATACAGCTCAGCTATACATCAATCTTTATAATTGGCACCCAATGACTCCAACAATGCACAAGATATTGATACACGGTGCAATCATAATCGAAAACTCGTTGTTGCCAATAGGCCAATTATCGGAGGAAGACACAAAAACACCAATTCCGAAATACAACAGGCACGATCTTATCTATGAGATCAGTTGCAAATGGAAACAAGGAGAAAGCTGCAATCTGGTTTACATAGGCACCACAAAGCGAACACTAGGTATAAGGATGACAGAACATAGAGAGACATCAAAAACAGAAGAGAAACAACTGGAATATCCCAACACATGCTACACACTGCACATGAACCAGACTTCGACAACGTCAAAATTGTTGACAAGGAGAGAAATACAGGGACGAGGCATACATTGGAGAGCCTACGAATTCAACAAAAGAGAACAACATCAATGAACCTAAAAGAAGACATTGACGGAACAAATTCAATATACGATATTGCCATACTGTGATATTTATGTTTTGTGTTAGTTTAATTTTTGGTAAATGTTAATTTAAAATCGTTTTTATTTATTTATTTATAAAATCATTAAACTGTGAAACCAAATATGTTAGATGTAGGGACGTGCAATTTAAAAAACTTTAATATGTTATAAAATTAAAGTAAGTTTTTAAATAATTGTAAAAATTAATTTCTTGTCATATTTCGTTTGTAGCCTTTTTTTTTCTTTGCTTCTAAAAATTATGTACTGGAAAATTGTTTCATATATATATATATGTAGACACAATAAACGACCCTTGAAGATGCTGAGAAACTCCAGTGAAACGTCGGGATAGAATTTATGTACGTGTTTTCATTTACATAGTCAGGCAGAATTGACCAAAAAACCCAATCAACAAAATTTGTATTAACAACTATTAAATTCAAAAAAAATTGGTCACATAGATAATCTCAAAATTTAAAATCATCGGAGGGCCTGCCGATCTTATTCGTTTTTTTGTCATCTATATACATATTCTCATTTATATATACAAAATGAAAGTTTTTCAATCACATAAAAATAAAGTATGATATGGAAACATGCATCACTCTTGAAAACTACAGCAAACAAAGCAATAAACTAATCAAACAAAAAGAGAAACTGAAATATTTATTACAATTCAGAGAATACGGCATACTTCCCAAACATCTCATCAATACAACTTCTAAAATTAAGACAGGTTTCACATCAGACAAAGTCAAAAAGAGCTAGAAAAAATTGAGCATATATTTTTGTTCAAGGTATTAAATTTGGAAATTAGACAAGCATACACAAGCATAACATCAATAAAGAAAATCCATTTTCCACACAAGCATCAAAATGAAAGATTTACTCTCTAGCAATGAATACAACACATACATCTTAAAAAAAAACATGTATAATTACATTGCCACGCAAATACAATCAAGACACTCACACAAAATAGAAAAACTAAGAGACAAAGAACTACAAAACATTGGATTTGTATTAAATGAAAATTGGTTCGTCAATAGACTTCGATTCCTTTCCCCACCGAAGTAAAATGGTTGCTTTCCTTAGGTAAAAAATTTGCTCTTCCAGTCAGCAAGAGAAACTTCTCTTCAATTCACTTCATAGCATATGTTGAACAAGCCATACAAAAAATAAGAGATGACACAGAAAAAGACATTGCCAGATACAAAATAGCAAACAGAATTTCTGAACACAAACGACGTTTAAAAAATTCAACAAAAGAAAAATGTATTCTAAAAATATATCAGAAAACACAAACTTTATTGAAACAACACAAAAATGATGATGAAATAGTAGTTACTACAGCAGACAAAGGAAGTAAAACAGTGATCATGTACAAGGAAGACTACAACAAAAAATTAATATATTACTAGAAGACAAAAATACATACAAAACAACGAGAACCGATCCAACGAAAGAACTTCAAAAAACCAATAATGAGATAGTCACAGAACTTTTTAAACAGGATATAATTGACAAATGGCAAAAAAACAAACTGAGGTGCTCCGCAGCAGTAGCACCAAAACTTTATTGACTACCAAAAATTCACAAAAACGACCTTCCTCTAAGACCGATAGCTTCATCAATAAATGTTCCGTGCTACCAACTTTCGAAGTTCATTGGAAAAGCATTGAGAAACATGGTCTCCAATAACTATAACATTAAAAATTCGCTCGATTTAAAAGAAAAATTGAAAGATGTTGTGCTTGAGGATAATGATATTTTCGTTTCCTTTGACGGGATATCATTATTCACAAACATTCCTACCTATCTGGCAATTAAGATAATACTGAAAAAATGGGATCAATTACAAGACCAAACCAAAATACCGAAACGGCAAATTCTGAAACTTTTGGAATTTTGTCTAAGGGAAAATAATTATTTTGAATTTAACAACACATTTTATAATCAGACGTTTGGTATGCCTATGGGCAACCCGCTATCCCCAACAATAGCGGACATAGTTTTGGATGATCTCCTTGACAACGTATTTAAAGAACTAAAGGAAGAAAACATAGAAATAAAGTTTATCACCAAATATGTAGATGACATATTTGCAATCATTCAAGGCAAACACGAACATAAAATACTGCAAAAACTAAATGAATACCACACAAAAATCCAGTTTACTACAGAAAAAGAAGAAAACAATCAATTACCATTTTTGGACACACTAGTAATTCGAGAAAACAATAAAATAGTTTTTAACTGGTATTCAAAACCAACGCACATAGGTCAATATATAGCTCTTATGCGGCCAAAAGTCGATTTTGTAAACTTACGGTAAGCAAAAAAAACTGTTTGTCGATCGTTAGGAGAATACTCCCAGTTTTTAGTTTTACTCTTTTTACCTCCCAAAAGCACACCGTTTGCAAATACGTGTAATTGTAACTTGATCTCTAACCGCAGTACACGTTTTCTTACCAAATAGTTTACAGAAAAAATAAAGTTGTAAGATCAATATTTCTATTTCTGTGTGTTTTATTAATAATATAGTGATGGATTTCGATAACTCAGGTATGATTTCTTATTTTTATTAGAATTTGCTCCGCTGAAATGCATGACTCTAAAAATTTATTGCTGTTAAACTTTGGGTGTTTTTTTGGCTATATCTTTACCATATTTTACTTTTCAAAATTGAATTTGTTATATTTCCGCGTTAGATCGGATGATAATTCTCTTGGAATTGTGAAGTATAACCTCTTCATCTACAAATGTGATAAAAATTGGCTGCAGAAGACTGCAGATGACAAAAATATTGACATTTTTAACAGCACAGATTTTTTGGTCCAAAAAATTAAAAATCTCATTAGTGAAACAATCATTGTGTTTTCTTGCTGTAGGAACTCCGAGCACATCAGGAGTGAAAATTGTTAGTCGGAGGTACCTCTATGATCTTATGAAAGAACAAAATTTACCGGATTTTTAAGCTAAAATAAATTATTTAGAAAATCGCTTACTGTCGAACTATGGCAGTACTCTGGATGATAAAATAAGTTTGAAACATAGATTTTCCTTATTTAAATCGGCTTTGAAGGAAAAATGGGCAAAATGCAATAGAAAAGAAGAGGCGTTTTTGAAAAATAAAAAGTCTTGGCTAAACGGAACCTTCGAACTTCCTTTAAAATTGTTGCAACAAGGACGGCCTTCGAAATCTTTTGAAGAATCGAGTGAACGAAGTAAGCGTCGAAAAACCGAAGAACTCCGATCAACTGTTGAAGATGAAGTCATTGTCCATGCTGCACAAACAACTCTAAGGGCACAAGGAAGAAGAGATGCGTCAAAAATTCTCAAGGAAATATCAAGTTGTCCTACTCACGCTCACGAATATAAAAAAGCTATAGATGAAAAAAGAAATAAAGATAGTGCTACTGCTTTGACACCACTACAGGCTTTAAAAATATTCGTTGAGGCCGCAACTGGAACGAATTCTACAAGTAAGTGCTATATTTGTGGTGCAACATTGAAAAACTTCAACAACATTGATTATAAGGAAAAATCTACTTTAACTGGTGTTAGTTTTGGAATATCCGTTTTGCACGCCAGAATTAGACTTTTCGCAAGTATTCCACACTTGGCACACAAACTACCTGTTAAAAAAAATATAGAAAAACTAGGACTAAAGAAGAAATAGAACTGGAAGAACAAACTAAGCGTCACATTCAAAAAAGATTTGGGACTGAAACTAGACTATTGGTAGACATGCCGAAATCAAATTTTGGAAATACCAATGATGGCAACACTAGTAGAAGGTTTTTTGAAAATCCCCATTTGGCTGCAGACATAACCGGAGTAAATTTTGAATTGATATATAGATTAAAGGTCATATTGGAAACCATTTCAAGTGGACACAAAATTGATTCACAAAAATATGACCAATATGCCAAAGATACAGCTCAGCTATACATCAATCTTTATAATTGGCACCCAATGACTCCAACAATGCACAAGATATTGATACACGGTGCAATCATAATCGAAAACTCGTTGTTGCCAATAGGCCAATTATCGGAGGAAGACACAAAAACACCAATTCCGAAATACAACAGGCACGATCTTATCTATGAGATCAGTTGCAAAGGGAAACAAGGAGAAAGCTGCAATCTGGTTTACATAGGCACCACAAAGCGAACACTAGGTATAAGGATGACAGAACATAGAGAGACATCAAAAACAGAAGAGAAACAACTGGAATATCCCAACACATGCTACACACTGCACATGAACCAGACTTCGACAACGTCAAAATTGTTGACAAGGAGAGAAATACAGGGACGAGGCATACATTGGAGAGCCTACGAATTCAACAAAAGAGAACAACATCAATGAACCTAAAAGAAGACATTGACGGAACAAATTCAATATACGATATTGCCATACTGTGATATTTATGTTTTGTGTTAGTTTAATTTTTGGTAAATGTTAATTTAAAATCGTTTTTATTTATTTATTTATAAAATCATTAAACTGTGAAACCAAATATGTTAGATGTAGGGACGTGCAATTTAAAAAACTGTAATATGTTATAAAATTAAAGTAAGTTTTTAAATAATTGTAAAAATTAATTTCTTGTCATATTTCGTTTGTAGCCTTTTTTTTCTTTGCTTCTAAAAATTATGTACTGGAAAATTGTTTCATATATATATATATGTAGACACAATAAACGACCCTTGAAGATGCTGAGAAACTCCAGTGAAACGTCGGGATAGAATTTATGTACGTGTTTTCATTTACATAGTCAGGCAGAATTGACCAAAAAACCCAATCAACAAAATTTGTATTAACAACTATTAAATTCAAAAAAAATTGGTCACATAGATAATCTCAAAATTTAAAATCATCGGAGGGCCTGCCGATCTTATTCGTTTTTTTGTCATCTATATACATATTCTCATTTATATATACAAAATGAAAGTTTTTCAATCACATAAAAATAAAGTATGATATGGAAACATGCATCACTCTTGAAAACTACAGCAAACAAAGCAATAAACTAATCAAACAAAAAGAGAAACTGAAATATTTATTACATTTCAGAGAATACGGCATACTTCCCAAACATCTCATCAATACAACTTCTAAAATTAAGACAGGTTTCACATCAGACAAAGTCAAAAAGAGCTAGAAAAAATTGAGCATATATTTTTGTTCAAGGTATTAAATTTGGAAATTAGACAAGCATACACAAGCATAACATCAATAAAGAAAATCCATTTTCCACACAAGCATCAAAATGAAAGATTTACTCTCTAGCAATGAATACAACACATACATCTTAAAAAAAAACATGTATAATTACATTGCCACGCAAATACAATCAAGACACTCACACAAAATAGAAAAACTAAGAGACAAAGAACTACAAAACATTGGATTTGTATTAAATGAAAATTGGTTCGTCAATAGACTTCGATTCCTTTCCCCACCGAAGTAAAATGGTTGCTTTCCTTAGGTAAAAAATTTGCTCTTCCAGTCAGCAAGAGAAACTTCTCTTCAATTCACTTCATAGCATATGTTGAACAAGCCATACAAAAAATAAGAGATGACACAGAAAAAGACATTGCCAGATACAAAATAGCAAACAGAATTTCTGAACACAAACGACGTTTAAAAAATTCAACAAAAGAAAAATGTATTCTAAAAATATATCAGAAAACACAAACTTTATTGAAACAACACAAAAATGATGATGAAATAGTAGTTACTACAGCAGACAAAGGAAGTAAAACAGTGATCATGTACAAGGAAGACTACAACAAAAAATTAATATATTACTAGAAGACAAAAATACATACAAAACAACGAGAACCGATCCAACGAAAGAACTTCAAAAAACCAATAATGAGATAGTCACAGAACTTTTTAAACAGGATATAATTGACAAATGGCAAAAAAACAAACTGAGGTGCTCCGCAGCAGTAGCACCAAAACTTTATTGACTACCAAAAATTCACAAAAACGACCTTCCTCTAAGACCGATAGCTTCATAGTAGTATAGATTGGTAGGTTCTGGCGTTCGTAAAGTGGTGCAAACACCACCCTATGGATTGGTAGGTTCTGGCGTTCGTAAAGTGGTGCAAAACACCAACCTTCTTGTGGTTTTGATTTGATTGACAGTTGGATGTTCCAATTGTGGTTAGGGTGTTCTAATTGTGGTTACGATGTTCGGATTGTGATTATGATGTTCCAATTGTGGTTTAGTTGTTTATAGTTTTATTTTTATATTATGTTTGATGAATGATCTATTTTTAGGATTTATTTTGCTGTGATGTGCACACTTATAATTATATAAATAGAGTTGGTATCATGAATTAATCATTATTTGTCGGAAATGTATTGGATACATCTGATCAAGACGTGTAATAAAAATTGCAATTGTCACTCTTCGTCTTCTAAGAGGTGTACTTGCTGCATACATGTTTATAGAAGAATTTGTGTGTAAGGGATGTTTTGGATTCAAACTATAAAATCGGGTGATCGATATTGCACTTGCCTCTCATCGTGGAAATATTTTAAAATTGTAAGAGTAGATATAATTTATAGTAATTTATCAGTTTATCTAACACCGGAGGATGGGAATAAATGTTTATTGTTGAATATGTGTAGAGGAGATTCACTATCTGGAAGTTTATCATCAATATTATATCAATTTAATATTAATGAGCATCTTAAAATTGAAGTAGTCGGTGGTACAATAACATTAATAGGAGTCACAACTGATGGTTTTCATCCCCTGAGAACAACAAATCGTTTTAATGAACATTGTGTATTTAATGATTTTGATACTAAGCTAAGTGATATTGATGAAGAAGACATAAAATTGTTGGATCAACTTATTATTGCTGAAACTGATAATAGAAAGGATGGTGGACATAAATTTCGATCAGCTTAGGAAGCAAATTTCTAACTTTTTAATAGGCAACAAGGACATTTTGTTGGATGAGCATTATGAGGATATTAAACATTGCTATATAAAATTATGTGAATACACTCATGCTTCTCTTATTACTTCTAAATATGGATACCATTATTCAACATGCAGCTGGTCATCAGATACATGTCAAGACGGACCCGATACTTGTGGTTGTTATATGATGGAGAGTATAGTAATACGTGCAAAGAAAATAATGTCATTATATAATAACAGAATAAATAAAAAGATTTAATTTAAAGAATTTTAATTTAGTATTAATTTGACTTTTCTCTGGTAAGGTGTGTTCATCTCTTCCGAATAATCAAACAAAATGTATAAATATTCCTTGCTGATAGTTTGCTTTTCATTGGGTTTATTACAAGCTATCCCAATACCACTAAATATTACAGCTAATGCTGAGAATAAAGGAAATTTGGAATTCTCTTTGCTGCTACCTAGCAATGATACTTTAAAAATTGATTTGTCCTTTCAATTAATGAAGATCAATGAGATCATTCATCAACAAAATGATAATAATAAAACAACAACAACTACAACAACAACAGAAAAGTCCCAAGTAAAATATTTTACTGTCAAAGAGGCTATAGAGGCATTCAGGCAAGATTTGTTGAGAAAAGAGAAGGATATACAAGGAATAATTGAAAGTGAAAATATTTTTTACAGACATTTTAAGTTAGAATATGATCAATTAGATCTGACAATTCGTTGTTCATACGATAGTAATTATAAGAAACGTACTTTGGTAATAGCTTGTTATGAATATCGTGAATATTCCACCGAAAGAATTATGAGTAATGGTGAAATTGAATTATTTACAACACAAGACACAGAGTTCCGATCTGATGTTGAACTGATCGATGTTAAAAAGTATAAACAGATATATGATATGACAATTTCGTAGATTGTGAAATCATTTATAAGAAAGTTGAGATAAAAATGCGAACGAAAAACTGAACTTGCTGGGATCACTTTTAGTTTGATCACAGCATCCAATCGAGAAGGATGGATAAAGATAAGGTTGGAATGAAAGATACAACACTTAAGAAGCTGCAGTATCTTGTAATAAGGAACCCTTTTAAAACATACATGGACAATAAAAAAGAATCATCATCATCATCATCATCATCATCATCTAATTGTACATCAAAATATACTTATAAAAAAATGTAATAAAGAAAACGGGTTTATTTTTGAAAAAAAAAAAAAAAAAATTAAATTTTGTTTTTTGTTTTATTTATAAAGAAATTTCAGACACAAGTGACCGCAGTTAAAAGAATTATAATTTTGCTGTTGGTTATAGTTGTATTTTATGTTGTTTCCTAGATATTTCACAATTTCTTGGGGTGGTTGAAGGTTTCCAAAGCTATCAAAATACTCTTTATCGTTTTTGTTTTTTTTGTATGCTACCCAGTGTGTTCCAGAACCGAAAGAAGAATCCAGATTAACGATGCCACATTCAATTGGATAAGGTTGCCTTGGTAAAGTATCGCGCATAAAAACACCTCTAAAATGTGGTAGATATTTTGTATATCTGAGCAAATCGATGTCTGTAAGCGCTCGCCTGGGTAGGTTCTTCAATAGTTTTTTGGTTGTGAATGATAAAATAATCCGTATCCCTTCCTGTACGGTTTCAGATATAGACCTTTTCCCATTGCTATGGCTTCCATAGTTTTATTATGACGATTTGCTTCTTCGAATTGCTTTCGAGCAGATTTTGCTTCATTTATAGCTTTAACGATAGCTGATCCACCAGATGCTAGACCTCCAATTGCTCCGAGGGCTGTTAGTATAGGAACTAGAGGTAAAAATCCACCAACTTTAGGAAGCGGTATTATGCGTGGAATTTGAATCGTTGATTTTTTTCTTTTAAATGAATTATCTATAACTTTCCTAGCAATCTGTATTGCGCTCTCAATATCGTTCGGTTTTTCTTGTATCAAAATTTTTTTTGCATTTTTTACAGCCATCTTGAAAAGTTTATTTCCAGTATTGCATTTTTTCTTTCTTATCGATTTCATGTTCGTTTTGTTTAACTTGTTACCCATACCGAATTTTACTTTAGTATTCATAGCGTTTGTCACTAACCAAGCGTTTGCACGTTCAGCAAAATTATTGTCTTTGGATTTTACTATTGTCCACGCCTTGTTGCTTAATATTTGGTCTGCTGCGTGTCGTTTATTTATGTCTTTTGATTGAGAATAAGCAATATCATGTTCTCTGCAGGCAGCGTCCAAGAAATTTATTCCTTTTTCCCCTCTAGCTAAACGTTCTTTAAGTTTAGTGCCGGGTCCACAAAACTGATAGCCTGGTAGGTGAAGTTCAACAGGTAAGGAGTTAATAACTTTATCTATTAGTCCTCTTCCAACTGTGTTTCGATTGATACTGGAGGGCTTTTTATAAAAAACTACCATTTTTATTATCTTATTGATTTTTATTGAATGTGGTGATCAAGTTTGATGAACGTAGTACTGAAGACTAAAACATTTAAATTAAAAACTTAGGTTTTAATGTATATGTGTGCACTCATTATTAAGATGCGTTTCATTAAACAACAAAACGATCTTGTTGTCCGCAACAGAGATTTTTCAAATACTAATAGTTTATCGAAACCGAGGCATAGTTTACTTTTACCAAACACAATAAGAGCTTTGATAGTGGGACCATCAAATTGTGGAAAAACAAATGTTATGATAGGTTTAATAGAAAGTCCAAATGGAGTAAAGTTCAAAAATATTTATTTATATTCAAAATCATTATATCAATCAAAATATCAATATCTACAACAATTAATACAACCTATAAAAGGTATAGGATTTTATACATTCTCTGCAAATGAAGATGTTCTACCACCGGATGAAGCAAAAAATAATTCTATTATTATTTTCGATGATGTTGCATGTGAGAAACAAAACAATATTAGATCATACTTTTGTATGGGGCGTCATAAAAACATTGATTGTTTTTATTTATGTCAAACATACACACGAATTCCTAAACACTTAATACGAGATAATGCCAATATGATTATCATGTTCAAACAAGATGAAATGAATATGAAGCATATATACAACGATCATGTGGGTGCAGATATGAAATTTGAAAAATTTTCAAATATGTGCACCGAGTGTTGGAAGGATAAATATGGATTTCTTGTTATAAACAAAGACGATCCTATCGATGCGGGTCGTTATAGAAAAGGGTTTGATATATTCATTCAACAATAAGTATTCAAAATTAATCAATTTCTGATTAGTATACAATAGTATGAGACTAGGTCAATCTGTTAATCTGATCTGATAATTACAAGCTGATCTATTAACAACCTGATCTGATATTTAAACAGCTGATCTGATAAAGCTGATCTGATAAAGCTCATCTGTAAATAACCTGATCTGATATCTACAAGCCGATCTGTTAAGAACCTGATCTGATCTGTTAAGAACCTGATCTGATATCTAAAAAACAATAAATATTCAATATTAAACCGTTTCTGATCAGTATACAATGTGCTGTTGCAATAGCATGAGAGTAGGTAAATCTATTAACTGATCCGATAATTGCATGCTGATCTGTTAACAACCTGATCCGATATCTTAAAGCTGATCTATTAACAACCTGATCTGATATTTAAAAAGCTGATCTGATCAATGAAAAAAATGAATAAGAAAATAATAAGAGATGTTATAAACACGAGAAATGTATTGCGGAAAAAGTTCAATAGTATTAAATTACAAGAATTAGATGCAGCAGACTTTTTGGAAGACACTTTTAAGCCAATCACTAAACCTCTCAAAGACCTCGTTAAAAATTCAAAGCCTAGTTATGATTATGGTGAAAATGAAGAAACCAACCTTGAACCTTTACAATTCCATCTAAAAGGTAATACAAGTACACCCCTTAAAAAGAGCAACTCACCGGTTGATCATACTTATAAAAAAGATGATGATAATGATGATACGATTTTAATCAATTCAAATGGTTTAAGTAATGAAGATACCTTCTATTCACAAAATGATGACACTGACAAAAGTGGTGTATATACAAATTTGAATTTGACAACATTGGAACAGAAAAACAAATTGGATAAATTATATGGTCCACATAGAGATTCAAATGCTAAATGGAAATTTGGTAATAAAGAATTCGTACTAAAATCAAATCAAATTTCTATAGACGATCATATGTGGTCTTTAACACCCGGACTCTTTGAGCTTTTGTTTTACAAAACACCATCTAAAAACTATAATAAATCCGATTTGCAAATTTACAAAAAAATTCTTATTATAACAAGTGCACATAAACGTCAATATGATGAAAACGAACAAATTAAAGGAACAAAAGCATACAAGTACAGAAGTATTATAAAAAAGTTATTCAATGATAAACACAATGATAAAACACTCCATAAAGGAAATGGTATCATGACTGTAAATCCACAAAAACCTAACTATATTTTTTGGGATGATCCCAATGAAATCGTCGATAGATTACGACTTTTAATTTCATCACAGTCGGCAGGTCATACAGGTCACAGTAATGAAATTGTTTCCATTATTGAAGAATTTAAAGAAAGCAATATAATTGTATAAATATAAATGTATAGAATCATTAGCAAAATGAGCGTCGACAAGTTTGGTCACTTTTCTAATAATAATATAATACGACAGGATAGACTAAAGAAAACCATTGGATTTAATTTGGACCGTGATCGAAATATAAACCTTCATTTTAAACGATTGAAGAATATAGCTTTCCCTATTGAAGACAATGATGCAGTGTCAAAGCAATTTGTCTCGGAAAGTCTGAGTCAGTTGTCTTTAAAATCAAAACAAGAAATCACACTTTTGAGAAACAATATTAAAGATATTGAAAAAGTTATAAAAGATTTAGAATCCAAAATAAAATCAAACAAATTGCTGAATGAAAACCTAAACAATGAAATAAAAACACTTAACAATTATATTGAAGATAGGTTCAGAGGGTTTGAAAATTATATGTTTAAACAATTGATGGAACCAAGAATCTTGAAAAAATTTGAGCAAAGCCATTTACCAAAGCAATGAATTTAAATATAAAAAAAGGATTAGTAGATGAGCTTCATAGACAAGCGCGCAGGAATTTCCAACGTCGTCGAGTAATAATGAAAGGAATCGATGATCTTTGGCAAGCAGATTTAGTAGAAATGGGTATCTATTCAAAATTTAATAAAGGTCATCGCTTTCTTCTCACTATCATAGATACATTTTCGAAATTTGCCTGGGTTGTACCTCTTAAAACTAAAACTGCTTCTAGTGTCAGTGAAGCGATGAAAAGTATACTTATTGAGAGTCGTCGGTCGCCAGCAAACTTACAAACTGATGATGGAAAAGAATTTTTCAACAAACAATTTCAATTTTTAATGAAGCAGTACAGGATAAATCATTATTCAACATTTAATATTGTAAAGGCATCAATAGTTGAACGTTTCAACAGAACCTTTAAAGGTCTAATGTGGAAGGAGTTTAGTTATCATGGGTCATATCAATGGATAAATATTTACAAACAATTGATTGAAAGGTACAATAATACAAAACATAGAACCATTAAAATGTCACCAATCAGTGTAAATTCTACAAATGAAAATATGTTACTAAAAACTGTTTACAACAACTTGAAAATATTTAATAAACCAAAGTTTCATAAGGGAGACAGTGTACGCATTAGTAAATATAAACATGTTTTTGAAAAGGGTTACACACCAAATTGGACGACTGAAATTTTTAAAATCAAATCAATTCAAAATACTAATCCAACTACATACATTTTGGAGGACTATAAAGGCCATGTGATCAAGGGAGGAGTCTATGAGTTTGAGCTGTTGAAAACTAGATATCCAACTAGTTATCTAGTTGAAAAGATTCTTAATACCAATGGAAACAAAGTTCTAGTAAAATGGTTGGGATTTTCAAACGACCATAATTCATGGATTAATAAAAAACATATATTGTAATATATACATACACACACACTCACACACACACACGAATAAAACATTTTTTTTTTATAAAATATATATAAAATATGCTTTTAATTTCATTGTTCACCTATCGCTTAAGATGTCAATAACGCTAACTTTAACTGGGAATATCTCAAACCTGGAGGCAAATTACTTTCCATCAATAAATTTGGATAGGGATTACGAATGCGGTCTTGTTGATTTTCATGCATATAACACTGTTCCCAATGTTGATTTGGAAAATAATTTGTTTCATGTACAAAACACATTCATTGAACTTCCAGTTGGCTCGTATGAATTCGAAGATATAGCTACATACTTGGAGAAAAATTATGAGAGTATAAATAAAAGTGGAGAATTTTATATTGATGCTAATTATAATACATTGAAAACAGAAATTTATTGTAGTGATGATATCGACTTTAGTGCAAATAGAACCATCGGTTCATTATTGGGTTTTAGTAAGAGAATGTTAAGAGGAGGAAAAGCGTACGAATCAGACTTACCTATCAACATAACAAAAGTCAATGCAGTACGTATTGAATGTAACATTGTAAGTGGATCATATATTAATAATGCACCAGCACACACCATTCATGAGTTTTCGCTTAATGGTAGTCCTGGATATAAAGTAGATGAAATCCCCAAAAATGTCATCTATTTACCTGTAACCACCAGACAGATAAGTTCAATAACTGTTAAAGTTATTGATCAAAACGGTAATCTAATAAATTTTCGTGGAGAAACCATCACACTTAGGCTTCATTTAAAACCAAAGGACCAATGATTATTTACAATAAAAATAACACTAAAATAAAACCCTCCATCACTTCTTCACTATCAGTCACACGACCAACAACAGTAGTTTGGAAGGAACCGTCGCGAAAAAGAAAAAAATTAACTACCAACAATAAGAAATATTTAAAATCATTAGGTTTCCTACTAAAAAAATAATGAGTGAAGTATTGGATGTTTCACAAAAGCCCGTCTATGATGAGAGCATCATAAAAAAAGAATATCATAGCTACACACCATATTTGCAATCATTTAAAAATAATGATGAAGTAAGAATATCGATTCAGAATCAAGATATCTATGTGCTACCTAGCGAAAGTTACATTTATATCGAGGGATTTATAACGCTGGATAATGGAACAATATCACATAATATAAAATTAAAAAACAATTGCGTAGCATTTCTCTTTGATGAGATCCGATATGAAATTAATGGAATAGAAGTAGATCGGACAAGATATCTAGGCATAGCAACGATGGTTAAAAATTATGTCTCATTAAATAACAATGAAAGCAAAATGTTAAAAAATGCTGGATGGTTTGAAGAGACCGATTTTAAATTAGAGAATGGGTATTTCAATTTTTGCGTACCACTCAAAATGCTCATGGGCTTTGCTGAGGACTTCAATAAAATTGTATTGAACTCTAAGCATGAGCTCATATTACTACGTTCAAAATCTGATAAGGATGCATTTTTTTCAACTGATGATAAAGAGAAAATAAAATTAAACATTATTAATATTACATGGAAGATGCCTCATATACAACTGGCTGATTTTTCAAAACTGGAAATTCTCAAAACAATAAACAGCGGACGATGTTTAACAATGTCATTTCGAAGTTGGGATTGTCATTATAATCCTGTACTATCTCAAGGACTACACAATTTTTGGAATGTGAAACTTTCTCCACAAAGTGAGAGGCCTCGGTTTATTTTAATTGTCTTCCAGTCTGCAAATGGATTTCAGCACTGTGATTTGAGTAATGTTAAAGTGCATCTTAACTCTGATTCATATCCGTATGATGATCTCAATATAAAGTTTGATCGTAATCAGTATGCCATCTTATACGATATGTATATCAAATTTCAACAGAGCTATTATATGCGTGACCCTCAACCTATTTTATCGCGTGAAGATTTCAAGAAAGTCGCGCCAATCATTGTAGTTGATGTAACACACCAAAACGAAACTATCAAAACTGGCCCTATAGATATAAGAGTGGAATTTTATACAACGAAGAATATCCCTGACCAGACTTCTGCATATTGCGTACTTATACATGAACGTATAATTGAGTATACACCTCTTACTGGAGTGATAAAACGAATCGTATAATTTTTATCAGTTACAAATTTGCAGTCGTCCCATACGCATTGTTCAGTCTGAAAAGTTTTTTTTTTTAAACAATATAAAATTAAAAAAAAAAATGGTTGCGAAAAATTTTATTACAATAGACGCACAAGGTTTCAAAAATGAAACTAATAGTTTTATATCTAAAGAACTCGCGATTACTTTTAACTATAATGAATATCAAAATTTTCTGATCGAACCACCATTCCCCTTTGAGAGACTACCAGTTAATAAACAAAAAGAAGCAAATTGGTTAAGAAACCATTATCATCATCTGGCTTGGAGTGATGGTTCGGTCAGCTTTAACAGTGTGCAAAAGTTTTTAAAAGAAAACATTTGCATAACCACAGTCATCTATGTGAAAGGATTAGAGAAAACAAAGTGGATCGAAGATATCCTTGGTGACAACTGGTACCAGGTTGTTAACATTGAAGACTTGGGATGTGAAAATCTAAAGTCTCTTCAAAAAAACAACTGTTTATCAATACAATGCCCACATCATTACGCTGCTGGTTGTTGTGCCTTGGAAAATAGTTTTTTAATCCGCAGTTTTGTTGATTCAAAAAAAAAAAAAAAATTATTAAATAAAAAGTCATTTAATTATGTTACATTATATGTAAAAGAAAAATTTGTTTTATTTATTTTTTTGGTACAATTTTTATTTTCGAGGATCTTCCTATAGGACCTAAATAGGTAAGGGTGTATGGTGAACTATTTATCGTCTTAATAGCATCATCCGATAAGCTTCTATAGCGATCCGGAAGAAAAATCTATTAAAAACAAAAAAAAAAGTTATTATATTATTTTTTTTATTTTTTTTACTTACTTGAAAATCTTTGAAGATGCATAGCATCTTTTTCCCGTACTTGGTGTTCACCACTTTGATATGTTCAATATCGTATAAGTAGTCCTTTACCAAGCTATTTACCTTTATAGTTGTTTTAAATTTATGCTCCTCTATAGTTTCAAGTTCCTTTTCAATATCCATGATGGTACTTGTAGAAAACAAATTATTAATTGTACTGTCCACTAGGAACATGAATTCACCCTATTTATATTATTTCAAAACTGTAGTTAGTTAGTAATGTTGTCATTACATAAACCACAACCCACATATCAGCTTTGTTTTTTTTTTTATTATGCGTATGCTATTCATGCAATTAGTTATTGACTTAAAAAAAGTGTCTTCTGAAAGTTCTGCTGAGTTTTTTTTTTTTTAAATATCATATCAGTCTAAACAGATTTATCTAGTCTTAGGTTATTAATTTTTTTTTTTTCATTGAACATTTATTATGTGTGTATGATCTTCATACAATTTCACAAAACCATACCTTACAGAATTATTATTATCCGATGATAATGAAAAGTTGCCTACTTTTGGCCAATCTCTGTTCCTTTGATTGACCCACTTTATGTTTGGAAACACAAGTTTCAATGCTCTTTTTATCTTACGTATCCATGCAGAGAGGAGACGTTCTTTTTTTGTATTTTTTTCCGTTTTAACGAACGTTGGTGTTGCAGCGATAATGTTCTCATTACATTGGTATAGGGAACTGTCAGGCGTCTTAATTCGCATTATTTCATCACAATATAGTGAGTGGAATATTTCCACATCATTTTGTGTAGAAGAACTGCATTCATTTAAAGCTGTCAAGTTTTCCTCCACCATCCCAAAGAAATCTCCATTTAATAATTCTTTTTCATCAAAGAATTCTCCGCAATAGAATGAGTCGTAGCACTCTTTAAAACTTAACATCTCCTCAATTTGAGAGGGATCCAAACTGGTTGAATTGAATAATGTAGTATTTATTTTATCTAGTGTGTCCATTTTATTTGATAGTTTCTTAATGGTTTACTATCATGCATGGAATTTTTTATTTAAACAATTTCATACCTATACAATTTGTATATTGTTATCATAGTGATAATTTTCTTGTGGTAATTTGAATGATGGCTTGCTTTTATAGGGCACATTTTAATAATAAAAATGATAAAAAGTCATTGGTTAGCGTGGTGACACCTATTGTTAGTGTAGATTCCCGTAGTTATATAAAAAAAATTATCATTGACCTCCTCACAAGGATTTTATATGTAGATATTTTTTAAAAATAAAAAGAAACAGTCACACTTTTTTTATACATTTATTGATTTTCATATTCAATTTTATAATGTCCCCAAGCTAAAGTACTTATATTATTTTTACATATATATCTTTTTGTATCCTCAAAGTTCAATGTCATCTTATTTAAATTTTGTGTATAAATTATATGAAGCTTATTCCTAAAAGTAGTCATATTCTTATAAATAGAGATTTTATCAAATAAACAGGTCTTATAGTTTTCTATAGTTAGTCTTTTTGTAACATACGTCTTGATCCCTTTACATTTCTGAATTGAAGTACCATCATCAATTGTAAAGGAGTACATTTTTGCACGTAAGCCAACAAATTGTACCATTTTCTTTCCACTATTCTCATCTTTAAACATACCTATTTTTTTTGCATTAACAATCGGAAAGTTGTGCACATTCAAGGGATTGTAGTCAGAAGTATCAAAATATGTGACTAAATCAGTCAAGATATCAGAGTAAAAATCTTCTGTATTTATAGTATATATGAAAGAATCTGTATCCATATAATTAAGAAGCAACCTGTTATCAAATTTTACTTTCATATATTCATAATGAAACTCATACATAAGTAATTTTGAAAGTTCTAAGACAACGAAGCCCAAATAAAGAGGTTTATCATAGACAACTTTTACCCTTTTCATTTGTATAGCAATCATATTTTCAGAAAAAATAGATACACTGTGAAAATTTGGTTTTGCTATTAGATCCCGTGCACCTTTTCTTTTACCAATATTCTCCCAATATGTAAGAATTTTAACATCAGTTCTTTTATCAACGTTTTCCATTGTCTTACCATAGACACTATTATTCATTAATTTGAAAAATTTTTTTTCGAAGGTATTTCTGGCTTTCTTACGATGGTTAGTATTCAATTCAATATACTTTTGAAGCCAATTTGATTGTTTAAATTGAATGACTCTGTGAACTTTTTTTAATATCAAACCGTGTTTTAAGGTTTGCTTCAAGTTTTCTATATGAATAACATATTTACGTTTATCATAAAAGCTGCTTACCAACTTTTTAGATTTGGTTCCCGGAGTGCAAATATTTTCTGGGCAGAATGGTAAGTCATTGTGAACATCATGTAAGGAACTGGGATAATCCAAGTCTACTTCCAAAACGTAACCAATGTCTTTATTTTTGTAAGATGTTATATAATTTTTGGTAAACTGCTCAACATCAGTCACCCACTGAAAACCACCATAGGGAAGAGTTTGATTCATAGCCCAACCATAGAGATTATTAACATCCAGGTACATCAAATATGATGAAGGTAAGTTTGGCATATATGAACTCATAAATTTGTTGTTTGCTTTCGAATATCTATGACAACATTGAGTTAAACCACCTCTAACACCCTTTTGGAAAAATTTATACATTTCTAATTCGGTTAATAATTCCAAGTCAATGTCTGTAATTTTGAGCATTGCATCCCAAGATAAACCTGGTGCTGTATAATAGTAGCAGGGATCTAATTTATAAATTTCTTGACATATTTTTCGAAAATTTTCAAAGATATCGGCAAGCAAAACAACATCACTTTGTAAATAAATTTGCATGTATTCCTTCATATTCTTACAATTGAAATATGACCACATTTTATTAGCAACTTCATATGACTCATCGGAACATTCCTCATCAGTTAGTTTGTTAAAAAAATGATATTTTTCCGGTAAAGACTTCATTTCTAAGCGATCCCATGAATTAATATAATCATAGGGAAACACACCCTTTCGTTTAATTAAATCGAATTGATTATCACAATTAAAATATGATGTTGTTAATTTAAAATCATCTTTACCTAAATTTTGTGAAAGGGAGTCAAGACTTTCGTTCAGAAAGCGATATGAATCAAGAAATCTCATTTCAAAGTAGGTCTGTGATTTTTCATCTACAAGTATCTTTTTAGATATTGATACATATTTTTCTTTATTCAAGGCAATGACATTTATTTCTCCCTCCACTGCATTCAATGAAGAGAAAAACAAATGACTGTCATAGCCTGTTAGATTGTGTAAGAATATTGGAATAAATTTGGGAAGACCTGATCTTAAATTACAACTATTATGACTAGGTCCTCTATATTCACCTGTAATATGACAGTGATCTCTTACTCTATATTCAAATTCTACAAACTTTTTCTCACATAATATGCAGCATTCTTTGTTCTCCTGACACCATTCTTGTTGCGATGTGAGATCTTTCATCGGTACAGCATATTTGTAATAATCAGCATAAAGACGTTGAATATCTTCACATAAACTAAGAATAAATTCCTTCGTACAATCTGGCCCTATAAAAAACAAGAATATTTAAAAAATAAAAAAATAAAAAAATAAAAATATAACATACCAGTAAATGTCCTCATTAAATTATTTCTTTTATCAAAGAAGCAATTAATGTAGTACGCAAATGCACAAGGAACATGCTGTTGAGTTGTTGTTGTTGATGATATGGTTGGATCAGGAAGACAAGTACTGACAGGTAATAAAATGCTCTCAAAGTCTGCATATATCACGAAAGGCACATTGATAGAATTTTCAACTTTTGAAAACTTTACACAGTTTTCTCCTTCCTTTGGCATATGTGTAACAACACCCCCGCATTCTTTCTTATGGTTCTGCAAACTTTCCTCGCTGTAATTATGATGTAAGCAACTATTGCAAAAGTATAGTTTTTTCTCTTTCGCATTAAGTATCCTATCGCGTAGAAGCCGACTTAAACTTTTTATCCAAACGTAATGTGACATTGCGTTAGCCTTGCAAAATAATAAGTTAATATGAATCGGTTTTTCAGTTTTAGTCAAATAGTATGGACCCTCAATACTATTTTCTTCATTTGAGTATCCAAAAACATTTACGCTTATATCATTTTGTGCTTCAAATTTGTATATCTGATCAATTCCCAAAGGAAAAACAAGATCTTTAAAATTTAAAACCATATTAGCAATGGGAATACAATCACTAGTTATATCTGATATGTTATAAGCATATGGGGAATTAGCATTCGACACGTTTGGATTCACAGCTGATATTATAGCCCATTTGAAACAGTATATATCATTGTTTTGAATATTAATAACAGCCTTTTTGTTATTAATGAAAGCTGGTAATTTGAAGTGCTTTGACCCCCTCAAACACTGAAATCTATTTATATTCAATTCCAATGCTTTTATCTTAATAAGAGTCCATCCACTGTCTCGCTCCTGAAATTCTTCCAGCTTCTCCATTATATTTGTCTCCATTTCTGATATTAATTGATCAATATTATCAAATGGAAGAAGAGTTCGCATACGTGTCATCATTGACTTTACATCAAAATTCATATCATCCACATTAACAATCTTCACAAATTCGGCGAATAATTCCAAATTGAATTTAATTGATCCATTCTCTACGACTTTTTCTTGCAAAAGATTTTTAATATTTGCTCTCTTCCTTGCAAAAAATGAATTCACGTCCAAATCGTCTTCTTTTTCATTTTGGATGGAATATGACACAATTCGATCTTTAAATGATGTCAATATTTTATACACGTTATCACTGCAGAACACTTGCTCTTTTATTTTATGTACACTGCTTCGCTGATGTTGTTTCCATCGTTTCTTATCAATTTCAATATTACACACTTTGCATATCATTTTTGATGATGATGATGATGATGACTCCGACGGTGATATTACTCGTAATGTTGATGTAGCTAGTGATGTCACAAGTAATTTTTCATTACTTTTTCTCCTCTGCTCAACCAAAACTATACATTTCAACATATGCTCCTTCAATTTGTATTTCCTAGTAAATCTCTTGCCACAACCCGCGCAATGATTTAAGATCTCCTCATGCATAGTTTGTATGTGACGCTTCAATGTATAATCTCGCGAAAACACTTTACTACAGATATTACACTTCATTTTTTTCTTTTTGAAAAAAAAATCAACTGTCCCTTTGAATTGAAAATCAATTCAACTTATACCGTTTGTAACCATCATCAATCAAAATAAATTCTAAAAATAGATCATTCATCAAACATAATATAAAAATAAAAGTATAAACAACTAAACCACAATTGGAACATCCAACTGACAATCAAACCAAAACCGTGTTTTGAACCAATTTATGAACTATACCGTTTGTAATCATTATCAGTCAAAAATAAATTCTAAAAATATATCATTCATCAAACATAATATATAAATAAAACTATAAACAACTAAATCACAATTGGAACATCATAATCACAATCCGAACATCGTAACCACAATTGGAACACCCTAACCACAATTGGAACACCCTAACCACAATTGGAACATCCAACTGTCAATCAAATCAAAACCACAAGAAGGTTGGTGTTTTGCACCACTTTACGAACGCCAGAACCTACCAATCCATAGGGTGGTGTTTGCACCACTTTACGAACGCCAGAACCTACCAATCTATACTACTCTTCATCAATAAATGTTCCGTGCTACCAACTTTCGAAGTTCATTGGAAAAGCATTGAGAAACATGGTCTCCAATAACTATAACATTAAAAATTCGCTCGATTTAAAAGAAAAATTGAAAGATGTTGTGCTTGAGGATAATGATATTTTCGTTTCCTTTGACGGGATATCATTATTCACAAACATTCCTACCTATCTGGCAATTAAGATAATACTGAAAAAATGGGATCAATTACAAGACCAAACCAAAATACCGAAACGGCAAATTCTGAAACTTTTGGAATTTTGTCTAAGGGAAAATAATTATTTTGAATTTAACAACACATTTTATAATCAGACGTTTGGTATGTCTATGGGCAACCCGCTATCCCCAACAATAGCGGACATAGTTTTGGATGATCTCCTTGACAACGTATTTAAAGAACTAAAGGAAGAAAACATAGAAATAAAGTTTATCACCAAATATGTAGATGACATGTTTGCAATCATTCAACGCAAACACGAACATAAAATACTGCAAAAACTAAATGAATACCACACAAAAATCCAGTTTACTACAGAAAAAGAAGAAAACAATCAATTACCATTTTTGGACACACTAGTAATTCGAGAAAACGATAAAATAGTTTTTAACTGGTATTCAAAACCAACGCACATAGGTCAATATATAGCTCTTATGCGGCCAAAAGTCGATTTTGTAAACTTACGGTAAGCAAAAAAAACTGTTTGTCGATCGTTAGGAGAATACTCCCAGTTTTTAATTTTACTCTTTTTACCTCCCAAAAGCACACCGTTTGCAAATACGTGGAATTGTAACTTGATCTCTAACCGCAGTACACGTTTTCTTACCAAATAGTTTACAGAAAAAATAAAGTTGTAAGATCAATATTTCTATTTCTGTGTGTTTTATTAATAATATAGTGATGGATTTCGATAACTCAGGTATGATTTCTTATTTTTATTAGAATTTGCTCCGCTGAAATGCATGACTCTAAAAATTTATTGCTGTTAAACTTTGGGTGTTTTTTTGGCTATATCTTTACCATATTTTACTTTTCAAAATTGAATTTGTTATATTTCCGCGTTAGATCGGATGATAATTCTCTTGGAATTGTGAAGTATAACCTCTTCATCTACAAATGTGATAAAAATTGGCTGCAGAAGACTGCAGATGACAAAAATATTGACATTTTTAACAGCACAGATTTTTTTGGTCCAAAAAATTAAAAATCTCATTAGTGAAACAATCATTGTGTTTTCTTGCTGTAGGAACTCCGAGCACATCAGGAGTGAAAATTGTTAGTCGGAGGTACCTCTATGATCTTATGAAAGAACAAAATTTACCGGATTTTTAAGCTAAAATAAATTATTTAGAAAATCGCTTACTGTCGAACTATGGCAGTACTCTGGATGATAAAATAAGTTTGAAACATAGATTTTCCTTATTTAAATCGGCTTTGAAGGAAAAATGGGCAAAATGCAATAGAAAAGAAGAGGCGTTTTTGAAAAATAAAAAGTCTTGGCTAAACGGAACCTTCGAACTTCCTTTAAAATTGTTGCAACAAGGACGGCCTTCGAAATCTTTTGAAGAATCGAGTGAACGAAGTAAGCGTCGAAAAACCGAAGAACTCCGATCAACTGTTGAAGATGAAGTCATTGTCCATGCTGCACAAACAACTCTAAGGGCACAAGGAAGAAGAGATGCGTCAAAAATTCTCAAGGAAATATCAAGTTGTCCTACTCACGCTCACGAATATAAAAAAGCTATAGATGAAAAAAGAAATAAAGATAGTGCTACTGCTTTGACACCACTACAGGCCTTAAAAATATTCGTTGAGGCCGCAACTGGAACGAATTCTACAAGTAAGTGCTATATTTGTGGTGCAACATTGAAAAACTTCAACAACATTGATTATAAGGAAAAATCTACTTTAACTGGTGTTAGTTTTGGAATATCCGTTTTGCACGCCAGAATTAGACTTTTCGCAAGTATTCTACACTTGGCACACAAACTACCTGTTAAAAAATATAGAAAAACTAGGACTAAGGAAGAAATAGAACTGGAAGAACAAACTAAGCGTCACATTCAAAAAAGATTTGGGACTGAAACTAGACTATTGGTAGACATGCCGAAATCAAATTTTGGAAATACCAATGATGGCAACACTAGTAGAAGGTTTTTTGAAAATCCCCATTTGGCTGCAGACATAACCGGAGTAAATTTTGAATTGATATATAGATTAAAGGTCATATTGGAAACCATTTCAAGTGGACACAACAATGCACAAGATATTGATACACGGTGCAATCATAATCGAAAACTCGTTGTTGCCAATAAGCCAATTATCGGAGGAAGACACAAAAACACCAATTCCGAAATACAACAGGCACGATCTTATCTATGAGATCAGTTGCAAAGGGAAACAAGGAGAAAGCTGCAATCTGGTTTACATAGGCACCACAAAGCGAACACTAGGTATAAGGATGACAGAACATAGAGAGACATCAAAAACAGAAGAGAAACAACTGGAATATCCCAACACATGCTACACACTGCACATGAACCAGACTTCGACAACGTCAAAATTGTTGACAAGGAGAGAAATACAGGGACGAGGCATACATTGGAGAGCCTACGAATTCAACAAAAGAGAACAACATCAATGAACCTAAAAGAAGACATTGACGGAACAAATTCAATATACGATATTGCCATACTGTGATATTTATGTTTTGTGTTAGTTTAATTTTTGGTAAATGTTAATTTAAAATCGTTTTTATTTATTTATTTATAAAATCATTAAACTGTGAAACCAAATATGTTAGATGTAGGGACGTGCAATTTAAAAAACGTAAATATGTTATAAAATTAAAGTAAGTTTTTAAATAATTGTAAAAATTAATTTCTTGTCATATTTCGTTTGTAGCCTTTTTTTTTCTTTGCTTCTAAAAATTATGTACTGGAAAATTGTTTCATATATATACATATGTAGACACAATAAACGACCCTTGAAGATGCTGAGAAACTCCAGTGAAACGTCGGGATAGAATTTATGTACGTGTTTTCATTTACATAGTCAGACAGAATTGACCAAAAAAGCCCAATCAACAAAATTTGTATTAACAACTATTAAATTCAAAAAGAATTGGTCACATAGATAATCTCAAAATTTAAAATTATCGGAGGGCCTGCCGATCTTATTCATTTTTTTGTCACCTACATACATATATACATATTCTCATTTATATATACAATATGAAACAGTTTTTCAATCACATAAAAATAAAGTATGATATGGAAACATGCATCACTCTTGAAAACTATAGCAAACAAAGCAATAAAGTAATCAAACAAAAAGAGAAACTGAAATATTTATTACAATGCAGAGAATACGGCATACTTCCCAAACATCTCATCAACACAACTTCTAAAATTAAGACAGGTTTCACATCAGACAAAGTCAAAAAACAGCTAGAAAAAATTGAGCATATATTTTTGTTCAAGGTATTAAATTTGGAAATTAGACAAGCATACGCAAGCATAACGTCAATAAAGAAAATCCATTTTCCATACAAGCATCAAAAGGAAAGGTTTACTCTCTAACAATGAATACAACACATACGAGTACATTTTAAAACAAAAACATATGTATAATTACATTGCCACGCAAATACAATCAAGACACTCACACAAAATAGAAAAAATAAAAGACAAAGAACTACAAAACATTGGATTTGTATTAAATGAAAATTGGTTCGTCAATACGACTTCGATTCCTTTCCCCACCCAAGTAAAATGGTTGCTTTCCTTAGGTAAAAAATTTGCTCTTCCAGTCAGCAAGAGAAACTTCTCTTCAATTCACGTCATAGCATATGTTGAACAAGCCATACAAAAAATAAGAGATGACACAGAAAAAGACATTGCCAGATACAAAATAGCAAACAGAATTTCTGAACATAAACGACGTTTAAAAAATTCAACAAAAGAAAAATGTATTCTAAAAATATATCAGAAAACACAAACTTTTTTGAAACAACACAAAAATGAAATAGTAGTTACTACAGCAGACAAAGGAAGTAAAACAGTGATCATGTACAAGGAAGACTACAACAGAAAAATGAATATATTACTAGAAGACAAAAATACATACAAAACAACGAGAACCGATCCAACGAAAGATCTTTAAAAAACCAATAATGAGATAGTCACAGAACTTTTTAAACAGGATATAATTGACAAATGGCAAAAAAACAAACTGAGGTGCTCCGCAGCAGTAGCACCAAAACTTTATGGACTAACAAAAATTCACAAAAACGACCTTCCTCTAAGGCCGATAGCTTCATCAATAAATGTTCCGTGCTACCAACTTTCGAAGTTCATTGGAAAAACATTGAGAAACATGGTCTCCAATAACTATAGATTAAAAATTCGATCGAATTAAAAGAAAAATTGAAAGATGTGCTTGAGGATAATGATATCTTCGTTTCCTTTGGATATCATTATTTACAAACATTCCGACCTATCTGGAAATTAAGATAATACTGAAAAAATGCGATCAATTACAAGACCAAACCAAAATACCGAAACGGCAAATTCTGAAACTTTTGGAATTTTGTCTAAGGGAAAATAATTATTTTGAATTTAACAACAGATTTTATAATCAGACGTTTGGTATGCCTATGGGCAACCCGCTATCCCCAACAATAGCGGACATAGTTTTGGATGATCTCCTTGACAACGTATTTAAAGAACTAAAGGAAGAAAACATAGAAATAAAGCTTATTACCAAATATGTAGATGACATATTTGCAATCATTCAACGCAAACACGGACATAAAATACTGCAAAAACTAAATGAATACCACACAAAAATCCAATTTACTACAGAAAAAGAAGAAAACAATCAATTACCATTTTTGGACACACAAGTAATTCGAGAAAACAATAAAATAGTTTTTAACTGGTATTCAAAACCAACGCACATAGGTCAATATATAGCTCTTATGCGGCCAAAAGTCGATTTTGTAAACTTACGGTAAGCAAAAAAAACTGTTTGTCGATCGTTAGGAGAATACTCCCAGTTTTTAGTTTTACTCTTTTTACCTCCCAAAAGCACACCGTTTGCAAATACGTGTAATTGTAACTTGATCTCTAACCGCAGTACACGTTTTCTTACCAAATAGTTTACAGAAAAAATAAAGTTGTAAGATCAATATTTCTATTTCTGTGTGTTTTATTAATAATATAGTGATGGAGTTCGATAACTCAGGTATGATTTCTTATTTTTATTAGAATTTGCTCCGCTGAAATGCATGACTCTAAAAATTTATTGCTGTTAAACTTTGGGTGTTTTTTTGGCTATATCTTTACCATATTTTACTTTTCAAAATTGAATTTGTTATATTTCCGCGTTAGATCGGATGATAATTCTCTTGGAATTGTGAAGTATAACCTCTTCATCTACAAATGTGATAAAAATTGGCTGCAGAAGACTGCAGATGACAAAAATATTGACATTTTTAACAGCACAGATTTTTTGGTCCAAAAAATTAAAAATCTCATTAGTGAAACAATCATTGTGTTTTCTTGCTGTAGGAACTCCGAGCACATCAGGAGTGAAAATTGTTAGTCGGAGGTACCTCTATGATCTTATGAAAGAACAAAATTTACCGGATTTTTAAGCTAAAATAAATTATTTAGAAAATCGCTTACTGTCGAACTATGGCAGTACTCTGGATGATAAAATAAGTTTGAAACATAGATTTTCCTTATTTAAATCGGCTTTGAAGGAAAAATGGGCAAAATGCAATAGAAAAGAAGAGGCGTTTTTGAAAAATAAAAAGTCTTGGCTAAACGGAACCTTCGAACTTCCTTTAAAATTGTTGCAACAAGGACGGCTTTCGAAATCTTTTGAAGAATCGAGTGAACGAAGTAAGCGTCGAAAAACCGAAGAACTCCGATCAACTGTTGAAGATGAAGTCATTGTCCATGCTGCACAAACAACTCTAAGGGCACAAGGAAGAAGAGATGCGTCAAAAATTCTCAAGGAAATATCAAGTTGTCCTACTCACGCTCACGAATATAAAAAAGCTATAGATGAAAAAAGAAATAAAGATAGTGCTACTGCTTTGACACCACTACAGGCTTTAAAAATATTCGTTGAGGCCGCAACTGGAACGAATTCTACAAGTAAGTGCTATATTTGTGGTGCAACATTGAAAAACTTCAACAACATTGATTATAAGGAAAAATCTACTTTAACTGGTGTTAGTTTTGGAATATCCGTTTTGCACGCCAGAATTAGACTTTTCGCAAGTATTCTACACTTGGCACACAAACTACCTGTTAAAAAAAATATAGAAAAACTAGGACTAAAGAAGAAATAGAACTGGAAGAACAAACTAAGCGTCACATTCAAAAAAGATTTGGGACTGAAACTAGACTATTGGTAGACATGCCGAAATCAAATTTTGGAAATACCAATGATGGCAACACTAGTAGAAGGTTTTTTGAAAATCCCCATTTGGCTGCAGACATAACCGGAGTAAATTTTGAATTGATATATAGATTAAAGGTCATATTGGAAACCATTTCAAGTGGACACAAAATTGATTCACAAAAATATGACCAATATGCCAAAGATACAGCTCAGCTATACATCAATCTTTATAATTGGCACCCAATGACTCCAACAATGCACAAGATATTGATACACGGTGCAATCATAATCGAAAACTCGTTGTTGCCAATAGGCCAATTATCGGAGGAAGACACAAAAACACCAATTCCGAAATACAACAGGCACGATCTTATCTATGAGATCAGTTGCAAAGGGAAACAAGGAGAAAGCTGCAATCTGGTTTACATAGGCACCACAAAGCGAACACTAGGTATAAGGATGACAGAACATAGAGAGACATCAAAAACAGAAGAGAAACAACTGGAATATCCCAACACATGCTACACACTGCACATGAACCAGACTTCGACAACGTCAAAATTGTTGACAAGGAGAGAAATACAGGGACGAGGCATACATTGGAGAGCCTACGAATTCAACAAAAGAGAACAACATCAATGAACCTAAAAGAAGACATTGACGGAACAAATTCAATATACGATATTGCCATACTGTGATATTTATGTTTTGTGTTAGTTTAATTTTTGGTAAATGTTAATTTAAAATCGTTTTTATTTATTTATTTATAAAATCATTAAACTGTGAAACCAAATATGTTAGATGTAGGGACGTGCAATTTAAAAAACTTTAATATGTTATAAAATTAAAGTAAGTTTTTAAATAATTGTAAAAATTAATTTCTTGTCATATTTCGTTTGTAGCCTTTTTTTTCTTTGCTTCTAAAAATTATGTACTGGAAAATTGTTTCATATATATATATATGTAGACACAATAAACGACCCTTGAAGATGCTGAGAAACTCCAGTGAAACGTCGGGATAGAATTTATGTACGTGTTTTCATTTACATAGTCAGGCAGAATTGACCAAAAAACCCAATCAACAAAATTTGTATTAACAACTATTAAATTCAAAAAAAATTGGTCACATAGATAATCTCAAAATTTAAAATCATCGGAGGGCCTGCCGATCTTATTCGTTTTTTTGTCATCTATATACATATTCTCATTTATATATACAAAATGAAAGTTTTTCAATCACATAAAAATAAAGTATGATATGGAAACATGCATCACTCTTGAAAACTACAGCAAACAAAGCAATAAACTAATCAAACAAAAAGAGAAACTGAAATATTTATTACAATTCAGAGAATACGGCATACTTCCCAAACATCTCATCAATACAACTTCTAAAATTAAGACAGGTTTCACATCAGACAAAGTCAAAAAGAGCTAGAAAAAATTGAGCATATATTTTTGTTCAAGGTATTAAATTTGGAAATTAGACAAGCATACACAAGCATAACATCAATAAAGAAAATCCATTTTCCACACAAGCATCAAAATGAAAGATTTACTCTCTAGCAATGAATACAACACATACATCTTAAAAAAAAACATGTATAATTACATTGCCACGCAAATACAATCAAGACACTCACACAAAATAGAAAAACTAAGAGACAAAGAACTACAAAACATTGGATTTGTATTAAATGAAAATTGGTTCGTCAATAGACTTCGATTCCTTTCCCCACCGAAGTAAAATGGTTGCTTTCCTTAGGTAAAAAATTTGCTCTTCCAGTCAGCAAGAGAAACTTCTCTTCAATTCACTTCATAGCATATGTTGAACAAGCCATACAAAAAATAAGAGATGACACAGAAAAAGACATTGCCAGATACAAAATAGCAAACAGAATTTCTGAACACAAACGACGTTTAAAAAATTCAACAAAAGAAAAATTTATTCTAAAAATATATCAGAAAACACAAACTTTTTTGAAACAACACAAAAATGAAATAGTAGTTACTACAGCAGACAAAGGAAATAAAAAAGTGATCATGTACAAGGAAGACTACAACAGAAAAATGAATATATTACTAGAAGACAAAAATACATACAAAACAACGAGAACCGATCCAACGAAAGAACTTCAAAAAACCAATAATGAGATAGTCACAGAACTTTTTAAACAGGATATAATTGACAAATGGCAAAAAAACAAACTGAGGTGCTCCGCAACAGTAGCACCAAAACTTTATGGACTACCAAAAATTCACAAAAACGACCTTCCTCTAAGGCCGATAGCTTCATCAATAAATGTTCCGTGCTACCAACTTTCGAAGTTCATTGGAAAAACATTGCGAAACATGGTCTCCAATAACTATAACATTAAAAATTCGCTCGATTTAAAAGAAAAATTGAAAGATGTTGTGCTTGAGGATAATGATATTTTCGTTTCCTTTGACGGGATATCATTATTCACAAACATTCCTACCTATCTGGCAATTAAGATAATACTGAAAAAATGGGATCAATTACAAGACCAAACCAAAATACCGAAACGGCAAATTCTGAAACTTTTGGAATTTTGTCTAAGGGAAAATAATTATTTTGAATTTAACAACACATTTTATAATCAGACGTTTGGTATGCCTATGGGCAACCCGCTATCCCCAACAATAGCGGACATAGTTTTGGATGATCTCCTTGACAACGTATTTAAAGAACTAAAGGAAGAAAACATAGAAATAAAGTTTATCACCAAATATGTAGATGACATATTTGCAATCATTCAAGGCAAACACGAACATAAAATACTGCAAAAACTAAATGAATACCACACAAAAATCCAGTTTACTACAGAAAAAGAAGAAAACAATCAATTACCATTTTTGGACACACTAGTAATTCGAGAAAACAATAAAATAGTTTTTAACTGGTATTCAAAACCAACGCACATAGGTCAATATATAGCTCTTATGCGGCCAAAAGTCGATTTTGTAAACTTACGGTAAGCAAAAAAAACTGTTTGTCGATCGTTAGGAGAATACTCCCAGTTTTTAGTTTTACTCTTTTTACCTCCCAAAAGCACACCGTTTGCAAATACGTGTAATTGTAACTTGATCTCTAACCGCAGTACACGTTTTCTTACCAAATAGTTTACAGAAAAAATAAAGTTGTAAGATCAATATTTCTATTTCTGTGTGTTTTATTAATAATATAGTGATGGATTTCGATAACTCAGGGGGTCAATTCCCGATCTGTGAAATTATGAAGTGATAAAAAAAATATCATTTCAGTTTTCACAGAGGTTTATCATTTTCCAACTTCACGCACACGCCTAATGCGATTCTAGAACTCATTGTGATAAAGTTTGTACTAAAAAGTACTAAATGATAAATTCTGTCATTTCTGATTAGATTTTTTGTTGGGAAAGGTAAATATTTCATTTCAGTTTCTAAATTTGCTTAAGAATAATGTCCGGAATAATAATTCGTTTAATAAATTAATAAAAGACGTCGTACTGAACAATTGTGGGTTTTATATTATATTCAATAGTATCTCTGTTTTGAGTAAGATTTATTATTTTTTCATGTGAGGATATTGAGGCTTTCCCTTCGAGATGGGCAGAATCTATTCGAAGTTACAACTAGGAGCACTTTATTGAACTTTATAGATTCCCAAAACATTTATGCATGGATTTAATACGTGAATTGAGAGCTTTCTTTCAGTGCGACATATGTATTGCTATAAAGTTCTTAACATTTTCTTTAAAAGATCAGGCAATCTCAATTTTAGATTAATTGATAGTTATAGTTTACGTGGAAATTTTTTGAACTTAGTGTCTATACCGGTATTTCGAACAACCGCATTTCGGAATTTTTATAATGTTTCCTCATGTCGGATATTTAATAGACTCCCTCATTCTATTAGAATGCAAACTTCTCATTTGACATTTATGAAACAAGTTAAATACTGGCTCCTCAGTCTTGATAATGAGAGTATCGAAATTTTTGTAAATGGTTCTACCTGATGTTTTTTTGAAATGATTTTTTGAAACGTTTAACTTCAATTCAATTTAATTTTTGTATGCATAATGTAATTTAATAATATTTTAACTTTTCTTTAATATTTCTTTTTTGAGGGTCACCCCACCCATTTCAAATAATTAATGTTAAATTACTCTGAGAGTGGCAATAACTCTATTTTTGTATTAAAATATTTTTGTCACATATTTCTTTTCTTTCTTAAATAATGTACTTATTTGGATTTTAAGAAATAAAATGTTTAATCTATCTATCTATCTATTTTTGAAAAACACCCAACTTATAAGTGCGCTTCAAAGCCATTTAAATATGGTAAAGTGCTCTGCATTTTTTTGCAATGGGTAGTTTCCAACGATCTGTCGCGGGAATGAGCAGCGTCGCGTCGTCTGTTGTGAATCTGTTTAACAATTTGACAAAATGATTTAACAATTTCTTTATTTATTCAAATTAACACAAATATAACTTACTACCAAAATAAATTTGTGTATAAATATAATTGTTGCTTAGTTGTCATGTGCCAAATCCTGTTTTTCTTCTTAATATTCGATTAGAAACATTTTCTTCACAAAACAATTGACTGTGATAAAAAAATTATCATATGAAAAATGTTTGGCGTTTAATTTCACTTTTTCACGAATCGAGAATCGAATTAGACGTGAAAGCGTGATAAAATTTATCACTTCACATCTTCACAGACCGGGAATTGACCCTCAGGTATGATTTCTTATTTTTATTAGAATTTGCTCCGCTGAAATGCATGACTCTAAAAATTTATTGCTGTTAAACTTTGGGTGTTTTTTTGGCTATATCTTTACCATATTTTACTTTTCAAAATTGAATTTGTTATATTTCCGCGTTAGATCGGATGATAATTCTCTTGGAATTGTGAAGTATAACCTCTTCATCTACAAATGTGATAAAAATTGGCTGCAGAAGACTGCAGATGACAAAAATATTGACATTTTTAACAGCACAGATTTTTTGGTCCAAAAAATTAAAAATCTCATTAGTGAAACAATCATTGTGTTTTCTTGCTGTAGGAACTCCGAGCACATCAGGAGTGAAAATTGTTAGTCGGAGGTACCTCTATGATCTTATGAAAGAACAAAATTTACCGGATTTTTAAGCTAAAATAAATTATTTAGAAAATCGCTTACTGTCGAACTATGGCAGTACTCTGGATGATAAAATAAGTTTGAAACATAGATTTTCCTTATTTAAATCGGCTTTGAAGGAAAAATGGGCAAAATGCAATAGAAAAGAAGAGGCGTTTTTGAAAAATAAAAAGTCTTGGCTAAACGGAACCTTCGAACTTCCTTTAAAATTGTTGCAACAAGGACGGCCTTCGAAATCTTTTGAAGAATCGAGTGAACGAAGTAAGCGTCGAAAAACCGAAGAACTCCGATCAACTGTTGCAGATGAAGTCATTGTCCATGCTGCACAAACAACTCTAAGGGCACAAGGAAGAAGAGATGCGTCAAAAATTCTCAAGGAAATATCAAGTTGTCCTACTCACGCTCACGAATATAAAAAAGCTATAGATGAAAAAAGAAATAAAGATAGTGCTACTGCTTTGACACCACTACAGGCTTTAAAAATATTCGTTGAGGCCGCAACTGGAACGAATTCTACAAGTAAGTGCTATATTTGTGGTGCAACATTGAAAAACTTCAACAACATTGATTATAAGGAAAAATCTACTTTAACTGGTGTTAGTTTTGGAATATCCGTTTTGCACGCCAGAATTAGACTTTTCGCAAGTATTCTACACTTGGCACACAAACTACCTGTTAAAAAAAATATAGAAAAACTAGGACTAAAGAAGAAATAGAACTGGAAGAACAAACTAAGCGTCACATTCAAAAAAGATTTGGGACTGAAACTAGACTATTGGTAGACATGCCGAAATCAAATTTTGGAAATACCAATGATGGCAACACTAGTAGAAGGTTTTTTGAAAATCCCCATTTGGCTGCAGACATAACCGGAATAAATTTTGAATTGATATATAGATTAAAGGTCATATTGGAAACCATTTCAAGTGGACACAAAATTGATTCACAAAAATATGACCAATATGCCAAAGATACAGCTCAGCTATACATCAATCTTTATAATTGGCACCCAATGACTCCAACAATGCACAAGATATTGATACACGGTGCAATCATAATCGAAAACTCGTTGTTGCCAATAGGCCAATTATCGGAGGAAGACACAAAAACACCAATTCCGAAATACAACAGGCACGATCTTATCTATGAGATCAGTTGCAAAGGGAAACAAGGAGAAAGCTGCAATCTGGTTTACATAGGCACCACAAAGCGAACACTAGGTATAAGGATGACAGAACATAGAGAGACATCAAAAACAGAAGAGAAACAACTGGAATATCCCAACACATGCTACACACTGCACATGAACCAGACTTCGACAACGTCAAAATTGTTGACAAGGAGAGAAATACAGGGACGAGGCATACATTGGAGAGCCTACGAATTCAACAAAAGAGAACAACATCAATGAACCTAAAAGAAGACATTGACGGAACAAATTCAATATACGATATTGCCATACTGTGATATTTATGTTTTGTGTTAGTTTAATTTTTGGTAAATGTTAATTTAAAATCGTTTTTATTTATTTATTTATAAAATCATTAAACTGTGAAACCAAATATGTTAGATGTAGGGACGTGCAATTTAAAAAACTTTAATATGTTATAAAATTAAAGTAAGTTTTTAAATAATTGTAAAAATTAATTTCTTGTCATATTTCGTTTGTAGCCTTTTTTTTTCTTTGCTTCTAAAAATTATGTACTGGAAAATTGTTTCATATATATATATATGTAGACACAATAAACGACCCTTGAAGATGCTGAGAAACTCCAGTGAAACGTCGGGATAGAATTTATGTACGTGTTTTCATTTACATAGTCAGGCAGAATTGACCAAAAAACCCAATCAACAAAATTTGTATTAACAACTATTAAATTCAAAAAAAATTGGTCACATAGATAATCTCAAAATTTAAAATCATCGGAGGGCCTGCCGATCTTATTCGTTTTTTTGTCATCTATATACATATTCTCATTTATATATACAAAATGAAAGTTTTTCAATCACATAAAAATAAAGTATGATATGGAAACATGCATCACTCTTGAAAACTACAGCAAACAAAGCAATAAACTAATCAAACAAAAAGAGAAACTGAAATATTTATTACAATTCAGAGAATACGGCATACTTCCCAAACATCTCATCAATACAACTTCTAAAATTAAGACAGGTTTCACATCAGACAAAGTCAAAAAGAGCTAGAAAAAATTGAGCATATATTTTTGTTCAAGGTATTAAATTTGGAAATTAGACAAGCATACACAAGCATAACATCAATAAAGAAAATCCATTTTCCACACAAGCATCAAAATGAAAGATTTACTCTCTAGCAATGAATACAACACATACATCTTAAAAAAAAACATGTATAATTACATTGCCACGCAAATACAATCAAGACACACACAAAATAGAAAAACTAAGAGACAAAGAACTACAAAACATTGGATTTGTATTAAATGAAAATTGGTTCGTCAATAGACTTCGATTCCTTTCCCCACCGAAATAAAATGGTTGCTTTCCTTAGGTAAAAAATTTGCTCTTCCAGTCAGCAAGAGAAACTTCTCTTCAATTCACTTCATAGCATATGTTGAACAAGCCATACAAAAAATAAGAGATGACACAGAAAAAGACATTGCCAGATACAAAATAGCAAACAGAATTTCTGAACACAAACGACGTTTAAAAAATTCAACAAAAGAAAAATGTATTCTAAAAATATATCAGAAAACACAAACTTTATTGAAACAACACAAAAATGATGATGAAATAGTAGTTACTACAGCAGACAAAGGAAGTAAAACAGTGATCATGTACAAGGAAGACTACAACAAAAAATTAATATATTACTAGAAGACAAAAATACATACAAAACAACGAGAACCGATCCAACGAAAGAACTTCAAAAAACCAATAATGAGATAGTCACAGAACTTTTTAAACAGGATATAATTGACAAATGGCAAAAAAACAAACTGAGGTGCTCCGCAGCAGTAGCACCAAAACTTTATTGACTACCAAAAATTCACAAAAACGACCTTCCTCTAAGACCGATAGCTTCATCAATAAATGTTCCGTGCTACCAACTTTCGAAGTTCATTGGAAAAGCATTGAGAAACATGGTCTCCAATAACAATAACATTAAAAATTCGCTCGATTTAAAAGAAAAATTGAAAGATGTTGTGCTTGAGGATAATGATATTTTCGTTTCCTTTGACGGGATATCATTATTCACAAACATTCCTACCTATCTGGCAATTAAGATAATACTGAAAAAATGGGATCAATTACAAGACCAAACCAAAATACCGAAACGGCAAATTCTGAAACTTTTGGAATTTTGTCTAAGGGAAAATAATTATTTTGAATTTAACAACACATTTTATAATCAGACGTTTGGTATGCCTATGGGCAACCCGCTATCCCCAACAATAGCGGACATAGTTTTGGATGATCTCCTTGACAACGTATTTAAAGAACTAAAGGAAGAAAACATAGAAATAAAGTTTATCACCAAATATGTAGATGACATGTTTGCAATCATTCAACGCAAACACGAACATAAAATACTGCAAAAACTAAATGAATACCACACAAAAATCCAGTTTACTACAGAAAAAGAAGAAAACAATCAATTACCATTTTTGGACACACTAGTAATTCGAGAAAACGATAAAATAGTTTTTAACTGGTATTCAAAACCAACGCACATAGGTCAATATATAGCTCTTATGCGGCCAAAAGTCGATTTTGTAAACTTACGGTAAGCAAAAAAAACTGTTTGTCGATCGTTAGGAGAATACTCCCAGTTTTTAATTTTACTCTTTTTACCTCCCAAAAGCACACCGTTTGCAAATACGTGGAATTGTAACTTGATCTCTAACCGCAGTACACGTTTTCTTACCAAATAGTTTACAGAAAAAATAAAGTTGTAAGGTCAATATTTCTATTTCTGTGTGTTTTATTAATAATATAGTGATGGATTTCGATAACTCAGGTTTGATTTTTTATTTTTATTAGAATTTGATCCGCTGAAATGCATGACTCTAAAAATTTAGTGCTGTTAAACTTTGGGTGTTTTTTTGGCTATATCTTTACCATATTTTACTTTTCAAAATTGAATTTGTTATATTTTCGCGTTAGATCGGATGATAATTCTCTTGGAATTGTGAAGTATAACCTCTTCATCTACAAATGTGATAAAAATTGGCTGCAGAAGACTGCAGATGACAAAAATATTGACATTTTTAACAGCACAGATTTTTTGGTCCAAAAAATTAAAAATCTCATTAGTGAAACAATCATTGTGTTTTCTAGCTGTAAGAACTCCGAGCACATCAGGAGTGAAAATTGTTAGTCGTAGGTACTTCTATGATCTTATGAAAGAACAAAATTTACCGGATTTTGAAGCTAAAATAAATTATTTAGAAAATCGCTTACTGTCGAACTATGGCAGTACTGTGGATGATAAAATAAGCTTGAAACATAGATTTTCATTATTTAAATCGACTTTGAAGGAAAAATGGGCAAAATGCTATAGAAAAGAAGAGGCGTTTTTGAAAAATAATGAGTCTTGGCTAAACGGAACCTTCCAACTTCCTTTAAAATTGTTGCAACAAGGACGGCCTTCGAAATCTTTTGAAGAATCGAGTGAACGAAGTAAGCGTCGAAAAACCGAAGAACTCCGATCAACTGTAGAAGATGAAGTCATTTTCCATGCTGCACAAACAACTCTAAGGGCACAAGGAAGAACAGATGCGTCAAAAATTCTCAAGGAAATATCAAGTTGTCCTACTCGCACTCACGAATATAAAAAAGCAATAGATGAAAAAAGAAATAAAGATAGTGCTACTGCTTTGACACCACTACAGGCCTTAAAAATGTTCGTTAGGGCCGCAACTGGAACGAATTCTACAAGTAAGTGCTATATTTGTCGTGCAACATTGAAAAACTTCAACAACATTGATTATAAGGAAAAATCTACTTTGACTGGTGTTAGTTTTGGACTATCCGTTTTGCACGCCAGAATTAGACTTTTCGAAAGTATTCTACACTTGGCATACAAACTACCTGTTAAAAAATATAGAAAAACTAGTACTAAGGAAGAAATAGAACTGGAAGAACAAACTAAGCGTCACATTCAAAAAAGATTTGGGACTGAAACTAGACTATTGGTAGACATGCCGAAATCAAATTTTGGAAATACCAATGATGGCAAAACTAGTAGAAGGTTTTTTGAAAATCCCCATTTGGCTGCAGACATAACCGGAGTAAATTTTGAATTGATATATAGATTAAAGGTCATATTGGAAACCATTTCAAGTGGACACAACAATGCACAAGATATTGATACACGGTGCAATCATAATCGAAAACTCGTTGTTGCCAATAAGCCAATTATCGGAGGAAGACACAAAAACACCAATTCCGAAATACAACAGGCACGATCTTATCTATGAGATCAGTTGCAAAGGGAAACAAGGAGAAAGCTGCAATCTGGTTTACATAGGCACCACAAAGCGAACACTAGGTATAAGGATGACAGAACATAGAGAGACATCAAAAACAGAAGAGAAACAACTGGAATATCCCAACACATGCTACACACTGCACATGAACCAGACTTCGACAACGTCAAAATTGTTGACAAGGAGAGAAATACAGGGACGAGGCATACATTGGAGAGCCTACGAATTCAACAAAAGAGAACAACATCAATGAACCTAAAAGAAGACATTGACGGAACAAATTCAATATACGATATTGCCATACTGTGATATTTATGTTTTGTGTTAGTTTAATTTTTGGTAAATGTTAATTTAAAATCGTTTTTATTTATTTATTTATAAAATCATTAAATTGTGAAACCAAATATGTTAGATGTAGGGACGTGCAATTTAAAAAACTTAAATATGTTATAAAATTAAAGTAAGTTTTTAAATAATTGTAAAAATTAATTTCTTGTCATATTTCGTTTGTAGCCTTTTTTTTTCTTTGCTTCTAAAAATTATGTACTGGAAAATTGTTTCATATATATACATATGTAGACACAATAAACGACCCTTGAAGATGCTGAGAAACTCCAGTGAAACGTCGGGATAGAATTTATGTACGTGTTTTCATTTACATAGTCAGACAGAATTGACCAAAAAAGCCCAATCAACAAAATTTGTATTAACAACTATTAAATTCAAAAAGAATTGGTCACATAGATAATCTCAAAATTTAAAATTATCGGAGGGCCTGCCGATCTTATTCATTTTTTTGTCACCTACATACATATATACATATTCTCATTTATATATACAATATGAAACAGTTTTTCAATCACATAAAAATAAAGTATGATATGGAAACATGCATCACTCTTGAAAACTATAGCAAACAAAGCAATAAACTAATCAAACAAAAAGAGAAACTGAAATATTTATTACAATGCAGAGAATACGGCATACTTCCCAAACATCTCATCAACACAACTTCTAAAATTAAGACAGGTTTCACATCAGACAAAGTCAAAAAACAGCTAGAAAAAATTGAGCATATATTTTTGTTCAAGGTATTAAATTTGGAAATTAGACAAGCATACGCAAGCATAACGTCAATAAAGAAAATCCATTTTCCATACAAGCATCAAAAGGAAAGGTTTACTCTCTAACAATGAATACAACACATACGAGTACATTTTAAAACAAAAACATATGTATAATTACATTGCCACGCAAATACAATCAAGACACTCACACAAAATAGAAAAACTAAAAGACAAAGAACTACAAAACATTGGATTTGTATTAAATGAAAATTGGTTCGTCAATACGACTTCGATTCCTTTCCCCACCGAAGTAAAATGGTTGCTTTCCTTAGGTAAAAAATTTGCTCTTCCAGTCAGCAAGAGAAACTTCTCTTCAATTCACGTCATAGCATATGTTGAACAAGCCATACAAAAAATAAGAGATGACACAGAAAAAGACATTGCCAGATACAAAATAGCAAACAGAATTTCTGAACATAAACGACGTTTAAAAAATTCAACAAAAGAAAAATGTATTCTAAAAATATATCAGAAAACACAAACTTTTTTGAAACAACACAAAAATGAAATAGTAGTTACTACAGCAGACAAAGGAAGTAAAACCGTGATCATGTACAAGGAAGACTACAACAGAAAAATGAATATATTACTAGAAGACAAAAATACATACAAAACAACGAGAACCGATCCAACGAAAGATCTTTAAAAAACCAATAATGAGATAGTCACAGAACTTTTTAAACAGGATATAATTGACAAATGGCAAAAAAACAAACTGAGGTGCTCCGCAGCAGTAGCACCAAAACTTTATGGACTAACAAAAATTCACAAAAACGACCTTCCTCTAAGGCCGATAGCTTCATCAATAAATGTTCCGTGCTACCAACTTTCGAAGTTCATTGGAAAAACATTGAGAAACATGGTCTCCAATAACTATAAGATTAAAAATTCGATCGAATTAAAAGAAAAATTGAAAGATGTGCTTGAGGATAATGATATCTTCGTTTCCTTTGGATATCATTATTTACAAACATTCCGACCTATCTGGAAATTAAGATAATACTGAAAAAATGCGATCAATTACAAGACCAAACCAAAATACCGAAACGGCAAATTCTGAAACTTTTGGAATTTTGTCTAAGGGAAAATAATTATTTTGAATTTAACAACAGATTTTATAATCAGACGTTTGGTATGCCTATGGGCAACCCGCTATCCCCAACAATAGCGGACATAGTTTTGGATGATCTCCTTGACAACGTATTTAAAGAACTAAAGGAAGAAAACATAGAAATAAAGCTTATTACCAAATATGTAGATGACATATTTGCAATCATTCAACGCAAACACGGACATAAAATACTGCAAAAACTAAATGAATACCACACAAAAATCCAATTTACTACAGAAAAAGAAGAAAACAATCAATTACCATTTTTGGACACACTAGTAATTCGAGAAAACAATAAAATAGTTTTTAACTGGTATTTAAAACCAATAACGTCTTCGGGAAGACTTATAAATTTCCTATCAACCCAGCCACTCAGTCAAAAAATTAATACTGCCAGAAACCTCATCAATAAAACCCTTGAACTCAGTGAAAAATGTTTGCATGAAGAAAACATAAACAAAATAGTATCAATTTTAAAAATGAATAACTTTCCACGGTACAACATTGACAACCTTATAAAAAACAAAAAGCAAAAAATTGATTGCACACAAAAAACAAGAGTAAATGCAGATGGGAACCCTAAAATATTTACAAAAGTTCCTTTCATTCCCAATCTAACTGAAAGTAAGAATCTCTTCAAACCAATAAAAGAAGAAAACAACATAACGTTCGCACATAAATCAAACGAAACTCTTAAAAAACTATTCACAAACACAAAAACACCAATTTCGAAATACAACACGCACGATGTTATCTATGAGATCAGTTGCAAAGGGAAACAAGGAGAGAGCTGCAATCTGGTTTACATAGGCACCACAAAGCGAACACTAGGTATAAGGATGACAGAACATAAGAGAGACATCAAAAACAGAAGAGAAACAACTGGAATATCCCAACACATGCTACACACTGCACATAAACCAGACTTCGACAACGCCAAAATTGTTGACAAGGAGAGAAATACAGGGACGAGGTATACATTGGAGAGCCTACGAATTCAACAAAAGAGAACAACATCAATGAAGCTAAAAGAAGACATTGACGGAACAAATTCAATATACGATATTGCCATACTGTGATATTTATGTTTTGTGTTAGTCTAATTTTTGGTAAATGTTAATTTAAAATCGTTTTTATTTATTTATTTATAAAATCATTAAACTGTGAAACCAAATATGTTAGATGTAGGGACCTGCAATTTAAAAAACTTAAATATACTATAAAATTAAAGTAAGTTTTTAAATAATTGTAAAAATTAATTTCTTGTCATATTTCGTTTGTAGCCTTTTTTTTTCTTTGCTTCTAAAAATTATGCACTGGAAAATTGTTTTATATATATACATATGTAGACACAATAAACGACCCCTGAAGATGCTGAGAAAATCCAGCGAAACGTCGGGATAGAATTTATGTAATTTTTTCATTTACATAGTCAAACAGAATTGACCAAAAAAGCCCAATCAACAAAATTTGTATTAACAACTATTAAATTCAAAAAGAATTGGTCACATAGATAATCTCAAAATTTAAAATTATCGGAGGGCCTGCCGATCTTATTCGTTTTTTTGTCACCTACATATATACATATTCTCATTTATATATACAATATGAAACAGTTTTTCAATCACATGATATGGAAACATGCATCACTCTTGAAAACTACAGCAAACAAAGCAATAAACTAATCAAACAAAAAGAGAAACTGAAATATTTATTACAATGCAGAGAATACGGCATACTTCCCAAACATCTCATCAACACAACTTCTAAAATTAAGACAGGTTTCACATCAGACAAAGTCAAAAAACAGCTAGAAAAAATTGAGCATATATTTTTGTTCAAGGTATTAAATTTGGAAATTAGACAAGCATACGCAAGCATAACATCAATAAAGAAAATCCATTTTCCACACAAGCATCAAAAGGAAAGATTTACTCTCTAACAATGAATACAACACATACGAGTACATTTTAAAACAAAAACATATGTATAATTACATTGCCACGCAAATACAATCAAGACACTCACACAAAATAGAAAAACTAAAAGACAAAGAACTACAAAACATTGGATTTGTATTAAATGAAAATTGGTTCGTCAATACGACTTCGATTCCTTTCCCCACCGAAGTAAAATGGTTGCTTTTCTTAGGTAAAAAATTTGCTCTTCCAGTCAGCAAGAGAAACTTCTCTTCAATTAACGTCATAGCATATGTTGAACAAGCCATACACAAAATAAGAGATGACACAGAAAAAGACATTGCCAGATACAAAATAGCAAACAGAATTTCTGAACATAAACGACGTTTAAAAAATTCAACATAAGAAAAATGTATTCTAAAAATATATCAGAAAACACAAACTTTTTTGAAACAACACAAAAATGAAATAGTAGTTACTACAGCAGACAAAGGAAGTAAAACAGTGATCATGTACAAGGAAGACTACAACAGAAAAATTAATATATTACTAGAAGACAAAAATACATACAAAACAACGAGAACCGATCCAACGAAAGATCTTTAAAAAACCAATAATGAGATAGTCACAGAACTTTTTAAACAGGATATAATTGACAAATGGCAAAAAAACAAACTGAGGTGCTCCGCAGCAGTAGCACCAAAACTTTATGGACTAACAAAAATTCACAAAAACGACCTTCCTCTAAGGCCGATAGCTTCATCAATAAATGTTCCGTGCTACCAACTTTCGAAGGTCATTGGAAAAACATTGAGAAACATGGTCTCCAATAACTATAAGATTAAAAATTCGATCGAATTAAAAGAAAAATTGAAAGATGTGCTTGAGGATAATGATATCTTCGTTTCCTTTGGATATCATTATTTACAAACATTCCGACCTATCTGGAAATTAAGATAATACTGAAAAAATGCGATCAATTACAAGAGCAAACCAAAATACCGAAACGGCAAATTCTGAAACTTTTGGAATTTTGTCTAAGGGAAAATAATTATTTTGAATTTAACAACACATTTTATAATCAGACGTTTGGTATGCCTATGGGCAACCCGCTATCCCCAACAATAGCGGACATAGTTTTGGATGATCTCCTTGACAACGTATTTAAAGAACTAAAGGAAGAAAACATAGAAATAAAGCTTATTACCAAATATGTAGATGACATATTTGCAATCATTCAACGCAAACACGGACATAAAATACTGCAAAAACTAAATGAATACCACACAAAAATCCAATTTACTACAGAAAAAGAAGAAAACAATCAATTACCATTTTTGGACACACTAGTAATTCGAGAAAACAATAAAATAGTTTTTAACTGGTATTTAAAACCAATAACGTCTTCGGGAAGACTTATAAATTTCCTATCAACCCAGCCACTCAGTCAAAAAATTAATACTGCCAGAAACCTCATCAATAAAACCCTTGAACTCAGTGAAAAATGTTTGCATGAAGAAAACATAAACAAAATAGTATCAATTTTAAAAATGAATAACTTTCCACGGTACAACATTGACAACCTTATAAAAAACAAAAAGCAAAAAATTGATTGCACACAAAAAACAAGAGTAAATGCAGATGGGAACCCTAAAATATTTACAAAAGTTCCTTTCATTCCCAATCTAACTGAAAGTAAGAATCTCTTCAAAACAATAAAAGAAGAAAACAACATAACGTTCGCACATAAATCAAACGAAACTCTTAAAAAACTATTCACAAACACAAAAACACCAATTTCGAAATACAACACGCACGATGTTATCTATGAGATCAGTTGCAAAGGGAAACAAGGAGAAAGCTGCAATCTGGTTTACATAGGCACCACAAAGCGAACACTAGGTATAAGGATGACAGAACATAAGAGAGACATCAAAAACAGAAGAGAAACAACTGGAATATCCCAACACATGCTACACACTGCACATGAACCAGACTTCGACAACTTCAAAATTGTTGACAAGGAGAGAAATACAGGGACGAGGTATACATTGGAGAGCCTACGAATTCAACAAAAGAGAACAACATCAATGAAGCTAAAAGAAGACATTGACGGAACAAATTCAATATACGATATTGCCATACTGTGATATTTATGTTTTGTGTTAGTCTAATTTTTGGTAAATGTTAATTTAAAATCGTTTTTATTTATTTATTTATAAAATCATTAAACTGTGAAACCAAATATGTTAGATGTAGGGACCTGCAATTTAAAAAACTTAAATATACTATAAAATTAAAGTAAGTTTTTAAATAATTGTAAAAATTAATTTCTTGTCATATTTCGTTTGTAGCCTTTTTTTTTCTTTGCTTCTAAAAATTATGCACTGGAAAATTGTTTTATATATATACATATGTAGACACAATAAACGACCCCTGAAGATGCTGAGAAAATCCAGCGAAACGTCGGGATAGAATTTATGTAATTTTTTCATTTACATAGTCAAACAGAATTGACCAAAAAAGCCCAATCAACAAAATTTGTATTAACAACTATTAAATTCAAAAAGAATTGGTCACATAGATAATCTCAAAATTTAAAATTATCGGAGGGCCTGCCGATCTTATTCGTTTTTTTGTCACCTACATATATACATATTCTCATTTATATATACAATATGAAACAGTTTTTCAATCACATGATATGGAAACATGCATCACTCTTGAAAACTACAGCAAACAAAGCAATAAACTAATCAAACAAAAAGAGAAACTGAAATATTTATTACAATGCAGAGAATACGGCATACTTCCCAAACATCTCATCAACACAACTTCTAAAATTAAGACAGGTTTCACATCAGACAAAGTCAAAAAACAGCTAGAAAAAATTGAGCATATATTTTTGTTCAAGGTATTAAATTTGGAAATTAGACAAGCATACGCAAGCATAACATCAATAAAGAAAATCCATTTTCCACACAAGCATCAAAAGGAAAGATTTACTCTCTAACAATGAATACAACACATACGAGTACATTTTAAAACAAAAACATATGTATAATTACATTGCCACGCAAATACAATCAAGACACTCACACAAAATAGAAAAACTAAAAGACAAAGAACTACAAAACATTGGATTTGTATTAAATGAAAATTGGTTCGTCAATACGACTTCGATTCCTTTCCCCACCGAAGTAAAATGGTTGCTTTTCTTAGGTAAAAAATTTGCTCTTCCAGTCAGCAAGAGAAACTTCTCTTCAATTAACGTCATAGCATATGTTGAACAAGCCATACACAAAATAAGAGATGACACAGAAAAAGACATTGCCAGATACAAAATAGCAAACAGAATTTCTGAACATAAACGACGTTTAAAAAATTCAACATAAGAAAAATGTATTCTAAAAATATATCAGAAAACACAAACTTTTTTGAAACAACACAAAAATGAAATAGTAGTTACTACAGCAGACAAAGGAAGTAAAACAGTGATCATGTACAAGGAAGACTACAACAGAAAAATTAATATATTACTAGAAGACAAAAATACATACAAAACAACGAGAACCGATCCAACGAAAGATCTTTAAAAAACCAATAATGAGATAGTCACAGAACTTTTTAAACAGGATATAATTGACAAATGGCAAAAAAACAAACTGAGGTGCTCCGCAGCAGTAGCACCAAAACTTTATGGACTAACAAAAATTCACAAAAACGACCTTCCTCTAAGGCCGATAGCTTCATCAATAAATGTTCCGTGCTACCAACTTTCGAAGGTCATTGGAAAAACATTGAGAAACATGGTCTCCAATAACTATAAGATTAAAAATTCGATCGAATTAAAAGAAAAATTGAAAGATGTGCTTGAGGATAATGATATCTTCGTTTCCTTTGGATATCATTATTTACAAACATTCCGACCTATCTGGAAATTAAGATAATACTGAAAAAATGCGATCAATTACAAGAGCAAACCAAAATACCGAAACGGCAAATTCTGAAACTTTTGGAATTTTGTCTAAGGGAAAATAATTATTTTGAATTTAACAACACATTTTATAATCAGACGTTTGGTATGCCTATGGGCAACCCGCTATCCCCAACAATAGCGGACATAGTTTTGGATGATCTCCTTGACAACGTATTTAAAGAACTAAAGGAAGAAAACATAGAAATAAAGCTTATTACCAAATATGTAGATGACATATTTGCAATCATTCAACGCAAACACGGACATAAAATACTGCAAAAACTAAATGAATACCACACAAAAATCCAATTTACTACAGAAAAAGAAGAAAACAATCAATTACCATTTTTGGACACACTAGTAATTCGAGAAAACAATAAAATAGTTTTTAACTGGTATTTAAAACCAATAACGTCTTCGGGAAGACTTATAAATTTCCTATCAACCCAGCCACTCAGTCAAAAAATTAATACTGCCAGAAACCTCATCAATAAAACCCTTGAACTCAGTGAAAAATGTTTGCATGAAGAAAACATAAACAAAATAGTATCAATTTTAAAAATGAATAACTTTCCACGGTACAACATTGACAACCTTATAAAAAACAAAAAGCAAAAAATTGATTGCACACAAAAAACAAGAGTAAATGCAGATGGGAACCCTAAAATATTTACAAAAGTTCCTTTCATTCCCAATCTAACTGAAAGTAAGAATCTCTTCAAAACAATAAAAGAAGAAAACAACATAACGTTCGCACATAAATCAAACGAAACTCTTAAAAAACTATTCACAAACACAAAAACACCAATTTCGAAATACAACACGCACGATGTTATCTATGAGATCAGTTGCAAAGGGAAACAAGGAGAAAGCTGCAATCTGGTTTACATAGGCACCACAAAGCGAACACTAGGTATAAGGATGACAGAACATAAGAGAGACATCAAAAACAGAAGAGAAACAACTGGAATATCCCAACACATGCTACACACTGCACATGAACCAGACTTCGACAACTTCAAAATTGTTGACAAGGAGAGAAATACAGGGACGAGGTATACATTGGAGAGCCTACGAATTCAACAAAAGAGAACAACATCAATGAAGCTAAAAGAAGACATTGACGGAACAAATTCAATATACGATATTGCCATACTGTGATATTTATGTTTTGTGTTAGTCTAATTTTTGGTAAATGTTAATTTAAAATCGTTTTTATTTGTTTATTTATAAAATCATTAAACTGTGAAACCAAATATGTTAGATGTAGGGACCTGCAATTTAAAAAACTTAAATATACTATAAAATTAAAGTAAGTTTTTAAATAATTGTAAAAATTAATTTCTTATCATATTTCGTTTGTAGCCTTTTTTTTTCTTTGCTTCTAAAAATTATGCACTGGAAAATTGTTTTATATATATACATATGTAGACACAATAAACGACCCCTGAAGATGCTGAGAAACTCCAGCGAAACGTCGGGATAGAATTTATGTACGTGTTTTCATTTACATAGTCAGACAGAATTGACCAAAAAAGCCCAATCAACAAAATTTTTATTAACAACTATTAAATTCAAAAAGAATTGGTCACATAGATAATCTCAAAATTTAAAATCATCGGAGGGCCTGCCGATCTTATTCGTTTTTTTGTCACCTACTCGTATTTACATATTCTCATTTATATATACAATATGAAACAGTTTTTCAATCACATAAAAATAAAGTATGATATGGAAACATGCATCACTCTTGAAAACTACAGCAAACAAAGCAATAAACTAATCAAACAAAAAGAGAAACTGAAATATTTATTACAATGCAGAGAATACGGCATACTTCCCAAACATCTCATCAACACAACTTCTAAAATTAAGACAGGTTTCACATCAGACAAAGTCAAAAAACAGCTAGAAAAAATTGAGCATATATTTTTGTTCAAGGTATTAAATTTGGAAATTAGACAAGCATACGCAAGCATAACATCAATATAGAAAATCCATTTTCCACACAAGCATCAAAATGAAAGATTTACTCTCTAACAATGAATACAACACATACGAGTACATTTTAAAACAAAAACATATGTATAATTACATTGCCACGCAAATACAATCAAGACACTCACACAAAATAGAAAAACTAAAAGACAAAGAACTACAAAACATTGGATTTGTATTAAATGAAAATTGGTTCGTCAATACGACTTCGATTCCTTTCCCCACCGAAGTAAAATGGTTGCTTTCCTTAGGTAAAAAATTTGCTCTTCCAGTCAGCAAGAGAAACTTCTCTTCAATTCACATCATAGCATATGTTGAACAAGCCATACAAAAAATAAGAGATGACACAGAAAAAGACATTGCCAGATACAAAATAGCAAACAGAATTTCTGAACATAAACGACGTTTAAAAAATTCAACAAAAGAAAAATGTATTCTAAAAATATATCAGAAAACATAAACTTTTTTGAAACAACACAAAAATGAAATAGTAGTTACTACAGCAGACAAAGGAAGTAAAACAGTGATCATGTACAAGGAAGACTACAACAGAAAAATGAATATATTACTAGAAGACAAAAATACATACAAAACAACGAGAACCGATCCAACGAAAGATCTTCAAAAAACCAATAATGAGATAGTCACAGAACTTTTTAAACAGGATATAATTGACAAATGGCAAAAAAACAAACTGAGGTGCTCCGCAGCAGTAGCACCAAAACTTTATGGACTACCAAAAATTCACAAAAACGACCTTCCTCTAAGGCCGATAGCTTCATCAAAAAATGTTCCGTACTACCAACTTTCGAAGTTCATTGGAAAAACATTGAGAAACATGGTCTCCAATAACTATAAGATTAAAAATTCGCTCGAATTAAAAGAAAAATTGAAAGATGTTGTGCTTGAGGATAATGATATCTTCGTTTTCTTTGACGTGATATCATTATTTACAAACATTCCGACCTATCTGGCAATTACCAAAATACAGAAACGGCAAATTCTGAAACTTTTGGAATTTTGTCTAAGGGAAAATAATTATTTTGAATTTAACAACACATTTTATAATCAGACGTTTGGTATGGGTATGGGCAACCCGCTATCCCCAACAATAGCGGACATAGTTTTGGATGATCTCCTTGACAACGTATTAAAAGAACTAAAGGAAGAAAACATAGAAATAAAGTTTATCACCAAATATGTAGATGACATATTTTGCAATCATTCAACGCAAACACGAACATAAAATACTGCAAAAACTAAATGAATACCACACAAAAATCCAATTTACTACAGAAAAAGAAGAAAAAAATCAATTACCATTTTTTGACACACTAGTAATTCGAGAAAACAATAAAATAGTTTTTAACTGGTATTCAAAACCAACAACGTCTTCGGGAAGGCTTATAAATTTCCTATCAACCCAGCCACTCAGTCAAAAAATTAATACTGCCAGAAACCTCATCAATAAAACCCTTGAACTCAGTGAAAAATGTTTCCATGAAGACAACATGTACATCATTGACAACCTTATAAAAAACAAAAAGCAAAAAATTGATTCCACACAAAAAACAAGAGTAAATGCAGATGGGAACCCTAAAATATTTACAAAAGTTCCTTTCATTCCCAATATAACTGAAAGTAAGAATCTCTTCAAAACAATAAAAGAAGAAAACAACATAACGTTCGCACATAAATCAAACGAAACTCTTAAAAAACTATTCACAAACACAAAAACACCAATTCCGAAATACAATACGCACGATGTTATCTATGAGATCAGTTGCAAAGGGAAACAAGGAGAAAGCTGCAATCTGGTTTACATAGGCACCACAAAGCGAACACTAGGTATAAGGATGACAGAACGTAAGAGAGACATCAAAAACAGAAGAGAAACAACTGGAATATCCCAACACATGCTACACAATGCACATGAACCAGACTTCGACAACGTCAAAATTGTTGACAAGGAGAGAAATACAGGGACGAGGTATACATTGGAGAGCCTACGAATTCAACAAAAGAGAACAACATCAATGAACCTAAAAGAAGACATTGACGGAACAAATTCAATATACGATATTGCCATACTGTGATATTTATGTTTTGTGTTAGTCTAATTTTTGGTAAATGTTAATTTAAAATCGTTTTTATTTATTTATTTATAAAATCATTAAACTGTGAAACCAAATATGTTAGATGTAGGGACCTGCAATTTAAAAAACTTAAATATACTATAAAATTAAAGTAAGTTTTTAAATAATTGTAAAAATTAATTTCTTGTCATATTTCGTTTGTAGCCTTTTTTTTTTCTTTGCTTCTAAAAATTATGCACTGGAAAATTGTTTTATATATATACATATGTAGACACAATAAACGACCCCTGAAGATGCTGAGAAACTCCAGCGAAACGTCGGGATAGAATTTATGTACGTGTTTTCATTTACATAGTCAGACAGAATTGACCAAAAAAGCCCAATCAACAAAATTTTTATTAACAACTATTAAATTCAAAAAGAATTGGTCACATAGATAATCTCAAAATTTAAAATCATCGGAGGGCCTGCCGATCTTATTCGTTTTTTTGTCACCTACTCGTATTTACATATTCTCATTTATATATACAATATGAAACAGTTTTTCAATCACATAAAAATAAAGTATGATATGGAAACATGCATCACTCTTGAAAACTACAGCAAACAAAGCAATAAACTAATCAAACAAAAAGAGAAACTGAAATATTTATTACAATGCAGAGAATACGGCATACTTCCCAAACATCTCATCAACACAACTTCTAAAATTAAGACAGGTTTCACATCAGACAAAGTCAAAAAACAGCTAGAAAAAATTGAGCATATATTTTTGTTCAAGGTATTAAATTTGGAAATTAGAAAGCATACGCAAGCATAACATCAATAAAGAAAATCCATTTTCCACACAAGCATCAAAATGAAAGATTTACCCTCTAACAATGAATACAACACATACGAGTACATTTTAAAACAAAAACATATGTATAATTACATTGCCACGCAAATACAATCAAGACACTCACACAAAATAGAAAAACTAAAAGACAAAGAACTACAAAACATTGGATTTGTATTAAATGAAAATTGGTTCGTCAATACGACTTCGATTCCTTTCCCCACCGAAGTAAAATGGTTGCTTTCCTTAGGTAAAAAATTTGCTCTTCCAGTCAGCAAGAGAAACTTCTCTTCAATTCACGTCATAGCATATGTTGAACAAGCCATACAAAAAATAAATAAGAGATGACACAGAAAAAGACATTGCCAGATACAAAATAGCAAACAGAATTTCTGAACATAAACGACGTTTAAAAAATTCAACAAAAGAAAAATGTATTCTAAAAATATATCAGAAAACACAAACTTTTTTGAAACAACACAAAAATGAAATAGTAGTTACTACAGCAGACAAAGGAAGTAAAACAGTGAACATGTACAAGGAAGACTACAACAGAAAAATGAATATATTACTAGAAGACAAAAATACATACAAAACAACGAGAACCGATCCAACGAAAGATCTTCAAAAAACCAATAATGAGATAGTCACAGAACTTTTTAAACAGGATATAATTGACAAATTGCAAAAAACAAACTGAGGTGCTCCGCAGCAGTAGCACCAAAACTTTATGGACTACCAAAAATTCACAAAAACGACCTTCCTCTAAGGCCGATAGCTTCATCAATAAATGTTCCGTGCTACCAACTTTCGAAGTTCATTGGAAAAACATTGAGAAACATGGTCTCCAATAACTATAACATTAAAAATTCGCTCGAATTAAAAGAAAAATTGAAAGATGTGCTTGAGGATAATGATATTTTCGTTTCCTTTGACGTGATATCATTATTTACAAACATTCCGACCTATCTGGCAATTAAGATAATACTGAAAAAATGGAATCAATTACAAGACCAAACCAAAATACCGAAACGGCAAATTCTGAAACTTTTGGAATTTTGTCTAAGGGAAAATAATTATTTTGAATTTAACAACACATTTTATAATCAGACGTTTGGTATGCCCCAACAATAGCGGACATAGTTATGGATGATCTCCTTGACAACGTATTTAAAGAACTAAAGGAAGAAAACATAGAAATAAAGTTTATCACCAAATATGTAGATGACATATTTGCAATCATTCAACGCAAACACGAACATAAAATACTGCAAAAACTAAATGAATACCACACAAAAATCCAATTAACTACAGAAAAAGAAGAAAACAATCAATTACCATTTTTGGACACACTAGTACTTCGAGAAAACAATAAAATAGTTTTTAATTGGTATTCAAAACCAACAACGTCTTCGGGAAGACTTATAAATTTCCTATCAACCCAGCCACTCAGTCAAAAAATTAATACTGCCAGAAACCTCATCAATAAAACCCTTGAACTCAGTGAAAAATGTTTCCATGAAGAAAACATACACAAAATAGTATCAATTTTAAAAATGAATAACTTTCCACGGTACATCATTGACAACCTTATAAAAACAAAAAGCAAAAAATTAATTCCACACAAAAAACAAGAGTAAATGCAGATGGGAACCCTAAAATATTTACAAAAGTTCCTTTCATTCCCAAGCTAACTGAAAGTAAGAATCTCTTCAAAACAATAAAAGAAGAAAACAACATAACGTTCGCACATTAATCAAACGAAACTCTTAAAAAACTATTCACAAACACAAAAACACCAATTCCGAAATACAACACGCACGATGTTATCTATGAGATCAGTTGCCAAGGGAAACAAGGAGAAAGCTGCAATCTGGTTTACATAGGCACCACAAAGCGAACACAAGGTATAAGGATGACAGAACATAAGAGAGACATCAAAAACAGAAGAGAAACAACTGGAATATCCCAACACATGCTACACACTGCACATGAACCAGACTTCGACAACGTCAAAATTGTTGACAAGGAGAGAAATACAGGGACGAGGTATACATTGGAGAGCCTACGAATTCAACAAAAGAGAACAACATCAATGAACCTAAAAGAAGACATTGACGGAACAAATTCAATATACGATATTGCCATACTGTGATATTTATGTTTTGTGTTAGTCTAATTTTTGGTAAATGTTAATTGAAAATCGTGTTTATTTATTTATTTATAAAATCATTAAACTGTGAAACCAAATATGTTAGATGTAGGGACCTGCAATTTAAAAAACTTAAATATGCTATAAAATTAAAGTAAGTTTTTAAATAATTGTAAAAATTAATTTCTTGTCATATTTCGTTTGTAGCCTTTTTTTTTTGCTTCTAAAAATTATGCACTGGAAAATTGTTTTCTATATATTTTGTTTTATATATGTATATACATATGTAGACACAATAAACGACCCCTTAAGATGCTGAGAAACTCCAGCGAAACGTCGGGATACGTGTTTTCATTTACATAGTCAGACAGAATTGAACAAAAAAGCCCAATCAACAAAATTTGTATTAACAACTATTAAATTCAAAAAGAATTGGTCACATAGATAATCTCAACATTTTTAACTTTTATTTTTTTTAACGAATGGATTTCGAACGTATTAACCGACCATCATCAGCACGATTCGCGTACTAACTAAAAGCAAGAATAAAATAATTGTTCGCAGATAACAAAACATAAAACACAGTGTAATACAAATACAAATTACAGAGAGAGAGAATAACATATTTAACTTGTACAAACTAACGTACAAATTAAAAATTAAACATTTAAATTATTTGGCAAGTGTAAATAAACAGAAAGATATCGGACTTTCGTCAATATTCATTAAATTATTATTAATATTAATATAAATAGATTCATACGCGTCAAATTTTGATGAATTGGTTACATTTTTAATTAATTTATAATTTTCAATTAAAGGTTGCATGTTATGAGGTTCATTGTTGTTCTAATTAAATACATGAGCAGCAACAGCCTTTTGCACATATGTTTTTTATGCATCTCTGGTGCTCAGCAATACGACATTTTACGACTTTCTTATTTTTTCCAATGTATTTACTACCGCAGATTGAACATATGATCTGATATATGCCACTCTTCTTGTTCGTAGGTTTTTTGTCTTTCGTTGTACCAAGAGAAGAACCAAGTTTACTAGTGTTGGAATGCATGATTGTCAAATTAGTTTTGTTGAAAGTGTGTTTTATTTCCACCATTATCGCCTACAGAATACAGGACGTATTCTCTGTTTGTACTTGTTGTAGTCGAGGCTACATCAACCTTAGGCCCAGGAGGTATTCTCCTTTTAACAGCAGTCGATGGCCCCCTTTTGTTTACTTGGGTCTGCACCCCAGCAAGAGTATGGCTCTTCAGGTAGAGGCTGTTACGGATCCTCGCCTTGGAGGGTATGCTCCCTGCGATCCCCATTCGCGGTGGCATACCGCGGAATGTTGAATGTTGTGTGGTTTGTTTTGTTTTTTCGCTTTATTTGTTTTGGCATTTGGTCTCACGAGTATCAGAGAATGGGTAGTTCGCCATGTCAGAGCTCTGTATAACATGGTAAGGTGTTAGTTACACTTTGATTCGATCTGGTTTTAAGAGGTACCGTTAGAATACAGCCGGATAACCCTGGCTGCAAACCATCCATTGGGCACGGTCCACATTACACGGTCTACATTACAGTTCTTAGGTTGTAACTCCTCAATATTGCTACTGATTGAGTTACTCCCGAGGTCAGTAGGTGAGATGAATCTTTGAAACTTAAGCCTTCGCACCACTACAAGGTGACTGCCACGCGAAGGACTCCAGCTTCTGACGGTGCTGTGAAATAACGCCAAATTCCGAAATTCGGCCTTATTTCGCTTTATGAAAGTGAAACAACGCCGAATCTCAATGTTTGGTCTTATTTCACTTTGATAAAGTGAAATAAAGCCGAGTCGGCCTTAATTCGCTTGTTTTTTTAAAGACATTTAAATAAAGATTCTTAACTGACAAAACTTTCAAATTTTATATGGCCACATGACAAATTGTGAAATCTTTATTCAAAATGTAAAATATATTTCAAATGTAAACAATAAATTTTAAAATGATCGCCGCGCAAGAGGGGGCATCCTGCCCCTGCAACCACCCTACCCCCCTGCAACCCCCCTGCTTCGCCCAATATAGGATTTGGGGTGGGTACAAGTTTGAGTATATGCAAAATTTTTTTTGGAACTTTGTAAAAAGAAATCTTGAAATCCTGCATGTAACCAAACTTGTATACTCGCAATCTGTAACTGGAAGAAAGGGTCAACATTTTTCCTCAAAATCGAAAGCATCCTTCCCTCTGACATTGGTTCGGACAATCTGCGAAACAATGTCCTCATTGTGGCCAAATAAACACCAACGGACTCACCCTTTCCCTGCGAACGACGATAAATCTCAAACGATCATCGTAATTGGCAGGTAAGAACTCCGCCTTCAGTTTCCCCAGGAAATCGTGCCAATTCCCTATATCATTCCTAACCTTCCGAAACCACAAATCTACCCTTCCAGAAAAAAGCTCAGCGGATCTAAACAGGTGAGTTTCTGAACCCTCATTAGCCAACCAAAGTTCTTGTACCCGTTCTAAAAATGAGTTTCCTGATGCACCAGTAAATTTTACCCCCAATTTACGTATACGTTCAGGCCACCTTTGCTGAACTACCAATCATTCGGCATAGGCCTTCGCCCTACGCACTAGTATTGTAAAAGTTACCCCTCATAGCGAAGGACTGTTTTCACCCCGGCCTGGTGAAGCTGAATTATCTAAAAGAGTCCTAAACATTCTCTAACCGTATTATGTGATGATGCTGAGAGCGTTTCTGTCCGAGCAGCTTGTATTTTAAGTTGGTTTTGTCCCCTTACTGGAGTTTTATTTTCCGATGACTCTTGTTCCCTATTACTATTTTCACTATCCCCAGTAAGATCACCTAACAAAAATAAAACATCATTCCTAATTTCGCTATTCTCCTCTTCCTCATCTTCAACATCACAAGGTGTTCTAGGTTACCTACCCTTGCACTATTCTATTTTGGTCATGATTTTAATATATTTCGAAGAATTCGGGTTTTTCGGCGGATCCTTAAGAAGGATCCTAATCTGTTCAGTTTCACCTTAACAGTTTTCCCATCTTCCTCGAAACTAAAACGATAAGCTACACTTCTCGCTATCGAGTTCCTCTTAACGAGTAATCTCGATGACCTCAATGCTTTGCACATTTTCCCAACCGTCCCTACTTTTAAGCCCTTAACCTTCACCTCATAGCCCAGTTCGTCCTGCGCTAAACGTTTTATATTCATTTTAAAATATCCTATCAGAAGCCAAAAAAATAAAAAAAACAATAATACGACAACATCCAAACTTTTCAAAATCTATTTCCTAAGAATGGAATAAATATCTTAAAGAAAAATAAATTTAAAAAGAATCGAAACCAAATATATATTATACCAACATTCAAAAACCCAAAATTAAAAATTTGGTTCTTACGAACTATGTTCAATTATTTTGTTAACCAGAGTAATAACCTTCTTCTTCTAAATCGCGCACAATCACAACATTCTAAAAAAGGAAACAAAATGTTGGCAACCCTAAAATACAATGAAAATACCTATTAACTTAAATTTACTTTATTAATATTTGAAACCTATGCTAAAATAAAAAAAAAACAATTTTTCACAGAAAAAATTCCGATTTGGCGACCCTTAAAATCGATAAAAAAAATTTAATAAAATTCAAGCTATAAAATGAGTAATAAATTCCCAACACAATTTTACATAAGAAAAAATCGAGTTGGTCACCCCAACATCACTCAATTCTAATTAAATTTAAAAAACTCAAAAAAAAACTTCCACTCATTTGTCCTTATAAATGCCAAGTCAACAAAGCCACTCAAGAAAACTGTCATCAAAATTAATGTCACCAGATGAAAAATAAGCAATCAAAATGCCGGCAATTAATAATAAATTGAAAGGATAGATATTTGTCTGACTTGTGTTTTAATTGTTTTTGAATGTTAGAATGGTGGGTGTATTTAGTGTCGATTATTGCAATATTCGTGGTCTTAAAAAAATATTTGTGCCCTGTATGTCCACATTGTTAAAAACAGGACAGCTGTTTTGGCACTGAGTGAAACCCAAATAGCTGAAAATTCTGATCAATCAGAATCTCATCTGTTTGTGTTAACTTAGTGCAAATTGAAATATTTTATGACCTTTAGTCCAAAATGCGTTTCGCCCGGACACGATAGTTGGGCTCATCAGTTAGATCCTGTCATGTCCTTCTAAGACGCACTATTTTTTTGTCGATGACTACCGACGCTAATAAAATTTGCAGCACATACATACTGCAAATTATATCTTTCTAGGGGAATTTGGTCAAATTCATGCACCTAGAAATATATGTATGTTATGCCCGTGGTCTGGCTAGTGGTAAATAAATAGAAGAAAACTCAAATAATACCTATATATTATTTTTGTTTTTGGTTTAGTGGACTGTGTGGATTTAAGTCAAATTAAAATATTTTATGACCTTTAGTCCAAAATGCGTTTCCCCGGACACGATAGTTGGGCTCATCAGTTAGATCCTGTCATGTCCTTCTAAGACGCACTATTTGTTGGTCGATGACTACCGACGCTAATAAAATTTGCAGCACATACATACTGGAAATTATATCTTTCTAGGGGAATTTGGTCAAATTCATGCACCTAGAAATATATGTATGTTATGCCCGTGGTCTGGCTAGTGGTAAATAAATAGAACTTAGTGCCACTATTCTTTTCCCACCATGATCTTGCCGTATACATACGAAATGATGTAGCGTACCAACTTCAACCACAATACGGTTTGTGTTCAAACACAAATTTCAACTTCATGTGGTTAAAATTCACGGTAAATAAGCACATCTTACACACATGTTTTATTTATCGGAGCCCAAATTTGGACAGAGATTCAACTTTTAACGAATTTGATGCTCTGTCCGACTCCATTCAAAGAATTGTTTCCCAATATCCTCGCACTGAAATCGTCATCACGGGCGATTTCAATGTACACAATTTTAGCTGGCTCCGCTATTCCAGCCAGACAACACCCGAAGGAAGGTACTCGTATGTTGAGGTCTTTGCTGAGTTAAACCAACTGACTCAGCTTGTTGACGAGCCAACTCGAATCCCTGACGTTGCTGGCCAAACCGTCAACACTCTAGACTTGTTTCTTACCTCTGACCCTGATAAATATAATGTTAGTGTATTATCGCCTCTAGGCACATCAGACCATTGTTTCATATCTACAAACTTCTCATGCCAACAACATGCAGTTAAGGAAAAGATACCTAAGAGAACCTTTTGTCAATATGAGAATGTCAACTGGGACGGTCTCAATAACTTCTTCAGGAAATTTAACTGGTCACTATGCTTCCTCGATAGTGACGTAGACTCCAGCGCAGATATGATAACAAATTTAATTCTTCACGGAATGAGAAGTTTTATCCCGAATAGGGTAAAATCTATCAAACCGAAAGAAAATGCATGGTTTTATTCGAGCTGTAAACAGGTTATTAGGGTTAGAGATGTAAGTTTCCGGAATTATAAAGCCAACCCCACTGAGGAAAACCGGAAAAAGTTTCCACAACATAGAAAGACTTGTAACGTTCACATTCGTAGAACCAAATTTTTGTATGACCAAAAATTAAGGCAAAAAATACTACAATGTCCCAAAGATAGTAAGAATTTTTGGCCATTTGTAAAAAATATTCGAAGTTAAACTTCGACTTCGGTTCCAACCCTCGTCCTTTTGAGTAAGAATCAACCTGTTAAACTTATCTTCACGACCGTGACAGGACGAAGAATTCGCCGCAGAGCACAATCCTCAATGGGCGACCAAGTAATTTCAGTATAATGCACAACGTCAATTCAACATCCTCCGACACCACAGTCTTTGATTGAGTCGAAAAGCGAAATTCATAACATCCATGAAGTTTCACCGTCAGCACCTCCTTCTTTGGGAACACTCAATGTTTGAGTTTATATTTATTTTTTATAATAATAACCAACGCCTTCATAATTCTATAAATATTTGAATAAGTAATTTAAGTTGTATTTCTTATACATGGTAAACAAACAAGAAAATATTTCATTGGTTCTATGGCTTTATTAAGAGATAAACATACCGTTAATGGTGGTTACTCAAAAATGAAAATGTATTACAACTCCACCTAATGCCGTAAATAATAGTTAACAATAAATGCACAAAAATAAACAACACAATACAAATAAACTAAAAAAAAAAGTTTGAATATTATATATAATTCCATTCAAGTGTAAAAAAAGCTAATACTCCGGTATAAGCCACTGCATATTTCATATATTTTTTTGTACTATAATTATTTTTATATCCAATAACTACATATTTGAATTTATTTTTTTTAAATTATTATTTATTTGCATTTAAAAAATGATTGTTTTCGAAAAAAAATTAATTGCAAAATGCTACTCGTACTTTGATTAATTTTTGTTTTGAATAAATTAATAAGCTAGCCCCAAATTCTACAGTTCCCAAATTTCGAAAAAGAATTCGTACTACGTACAGACGCCTCAGGCTTCACTTTAGTTGCCGTACTTTCAAATTTCGATGGAAAACCTATAGCTCATGCTAGCAACAATCAAAAGCATCCTTGCCTCTGACATTGGTTCGGACAATCTGCGAAACAGTGTCCTCATAGTGGCCAAATAAACACCAACGGACTCATCCTCCTTTCCCTGCGAACGACGATTAATCTCAAAAGATAAGAACAGGTAAGAACTCCGCCTTCAGTTCCTCCAGGAAATTGTGCCAATTCCCTATAGCATCCCTAACCGTCCCAAACCACAAATCTACCCTTCCAGAAAAAAGCTCAGAAGCGGATCTAAACAGGTGAGTTTCTGAACCCTCATTAGCCAACCGAAGTTCTTGTAGCCGTTCTAAAAATGAGTTTACTGATGCTTCATCGAAGTCACCAGTAAATTTTACACCCATTTACCTATACGTTCAGGCCACCTTTGCTGAACTACCAATCATTCGGCATAGGCCTCCGCCCTACGCTCTGGTATAGTAAAAGTTAGCCCTCCTAGCGAAGGACTACTTTCACCCCGACCTGGTGAAGCTGAATTATTTAAAACGGCCCTAAACATCCTCTAACCGTATTATGTGATGATAGTGAGAGCGTTTCTGTTCGAGCAGCTTGTATTTTAAGTTGGTTTTGTCCCCTAACTGGAGTCTTATTTTCCGATGACTCTTGTTCCCTATCACTATTTTCACTATCCCCAGTAAGATCACCTCTTCCTTATCTTCAGCATCACAAGGTGTTCTAGCTTACCTAACCTTGCACTATTCTATTTTGGTCATGATTTTAATATATTTCGAAGACTTCGGGTTTTTCGGCGGATCCTTAAGAAGAATCCTAATCTGTTCAATTTCACCTTAACAGCATTCCCATCTTCCTCGAATCTAAAACGATAAGCTAACTTCTGGATATCGAGTTCCTCTTAACGAGTAATCTCGATGACCTCAATGCTTTGCGCATTTCCTCAACTCTCCCTACTTTTAAGCCCTTAACCTTCACCTCATAGCCCAGTTCGTCCTGCGCTAAACGATTTATGTATATTCATTTTAAAATATCCTATCAGATGCAAAAAAAATAAAAAAAAAAATATTTTTAATATCTTTAATATTTATGTAATTTTAAATTGAGATCGAAATAAAATACCGCGAACTAAATTATTTTAAAATTAAACTAGAACTAGGAAAAAAACGCAAGCTCAGCTGGGGGTGGGTTCAGTGTGGAAGACTTTGGTATACCCAAATTAAAAAGAATATTGTTTACCGAATTGATACAAATTAACAAATGCATGCTTTATTGCAAGTGGGGCACTTGCAATAATTTTTGGGCGCCAGGAATTTTTCTTAGGCGAATTAGTAAAATTCCAAAGCTAATGGTAGAAAAGTAGAAATGAATATGAACGATACAAAACAACGAGTTGATTGAAAATCAAACACATCTTTATATGCCTGGATGAAGACTTTGATAATTGTATTTGGGAAACCGGGGACAAGCCTGGATCAATTAAAAAAAAGTCACACTGAATATTTAATATATTAAAGGCTAGCGTTGAAATGCTAGACCAGCAAACAAAAAGAAACAAACTGTTTCAAAATGGGCCACGAAATTACACACGAATAAATAACTCGAAATTTAAAATAATGAAATGTAATATCGGAATTAACTAACGAACTTTAACCAATTATTAATTTGTCTTGTATTCTTAATAAAATTCACACTCTGTCCTCGATTACGCTATTACAATTTCCTCGCACTTCGAATCACCTCTAATTTTCTCCTTTTTAATTTTTTTCTCGTTTAAAACTTTTCAAGACAAACAAAAATTGAAATACTTTTTCTAGATTTTCATTTCTCAAAAAAAGTCTCGAATTTTCCCGCCAAAAATTTAATCGCTTGGTAAGCTTGTGAAGGGATCGCACTAGTGATCATTTTTTTACTTCGAGCTTCGATAATTGAAACCTATCAGCACGCGCCTGGCGCCTTGCCTTCGTATATGATTCTTGCCCTAGATACGCAATAGCAACCCAAAACGATTCGTTTGTATCCATTAAAAATACCTTGCCCAATAATATACTACAAGTGCATTGTCATCGCTTCATGCGATATATGTAGTTTCATGTGCATACGCTTTGTAGAGCCAAGAGCCAATGACCGAATGCAAGCAACGAAAACATTAAGGCAAAGGATGATGAGGAATATTCAGAATTTTGTTCATCATCAAACTCAAAAGGTCGCAGCCATAACCACTGAGACAGCGCGCCCTATATTACATAAACTATTTTAAAAAATTAATCTATTCTTTTCTTTTGAATATAACGAAATTCTCCCCGTACAACTCTTCTCGTTGCAACAGAGGAAAGCACGGTTGCGTTACGGGTTATTACATTCGTGTAATATAAGTAGTATTAGATTAAATAGAAACCTGTAGTTTAACACATTTGCGATTAAGTTCATCAACATTGACATTTGCGACGCGGGCATGATTCTGTTTAACAATCCCTTTTTTTTTAATTATTCCACAATTGTCACCCTTTTAATGGACGGCTTAAGGAATTATTGTACATGCTTATTTTGGCAGCCCTTATTTTACTAACAGCTAAATTACGCAATCTGCAATAGAGTTAGTTGATTGTGGACATTCAACGTACAACGTCTCCATTGTCTTTATGCTCTATTTATACCTACATACATCGTTGTTTTAAGTAATAATGATCTGTTGAAAGCTTACGACCAGTTGTCTTTTCTACATTTTTCAAGGCACGGTCTTCTCTTTGCAGTCCTAAATATACACTGTAGCAATATGCACGAACCAGTAAAAAATTATTTTGTTTATATTAGGAATACATTAATTCCCTTTTCACCGAATGTGACTCCTTAAACTGGCCCATGTTGTTCAATACTTCAAATGTGAATCAACAAATGCATGAGATATCTTTTCATAAAAAAACTCGTATGGTAAAATATGTCAATTGTCCATGGATATGTGATAGCTTAAAAAAAATTTTGTCGCCAAGAGACCGCTGCAACTCACTAACGATTCAGAGTATTCTTTTCCGGCATTCTGTCTTGATGTAATTATACTCTGCTAATTCATTATCCATGCATTTACGAAAGTTGCTTCGAATCGATTTGCTAAAATTGGCCAGTACCACTTCTTTCCTTGAATCGGTAGACGATAGTTGCTTGTAATATTATCAAACAAGTCAACTGCACCCGCCTTTATGTTGTATTAACGGATTGCATTTGGCATAGGAATATTAGTTAGTTTTTTGCTTTTGCGACCAAACCTTGAATGATTGAATGTGTTAAAAACAAATGTATAAATTATTTAGGTATCAATATTCTTCCACAATTTAAATTCCTTACTTTTAAACTGTTCTTAATTAGAAAATACAAACTTGTAAACTAATGACAACCTTTAAATTACTTTTCACACACTTCCAATATTAAGCAAATTTTCTGTGCCACTTGTCACTTTCTGGTACAAAAGGAGGGAAATCAAATAATTTCCTCCTTGGCACGTTTTAAAATGACAATTGTCACTCAGCTTGAAGACTTGTCATTTTGTATTACAATTTTTTAAAAACTTGTATAATTGTACTTGTCCTACAAGTACTTGTCGTTATAGGCCCGTGGTGTCTCGATTTTGGTAAGAAGTTTGAGCACTATATCCCAAACCGAAATCACAAACATTTTCATCCATACTGGGTGAATTGAAATAATTATCCGTCGTATGATCACAAGTTCTAATATTTATAGCTGAAACATATGGGGCTTCCTCTAATAAACATGACGAATGTCGTCCATAGTAAAGAATCGTTTGTTCATCGATTGAAAGATGATAGGAAAATATCCCAAACTGCATACATTTTTCGTCCACCATTAGGTTAAGTGTTGATATTTTAGCAAAGTTTTCGCAGGGATCAATTGTGCCATTATTACAAACAGGCATAATATATACACTTTTATATTCTTAAAGGGATCTCGACTCATTTATTATTCAACTGGAGAAATGTGTGCATTTCAGAAAAATACGAAATTCCAATGGATTTGTTTTCATTGAAATTAGTTTTGAAGGTGGGATTATTTTTATCCAAATTTGGCGTATAAGTTAGTACTCTATCAAGAAATAGTTCCCACACTTGTAGTGAATTAAAGTGGATCAAATCGTATCGGAACCAAAAATTACTTCCCACACATGGAAGACCGGTATCTTGACATTATACCCATGATGGATCCAGCATTTGGAATATCGACCGATGACAGATTCGGAAACTTTTTCGTTGGAGCAGGAACGCAGTACAACAGAGGCTGAAGTCCCTGAACGACCATCCCAGCTATAGACCAACAGGTTAGATTGGGTGGAAGTGGCTGTCAGAAAAACAAATAAGTCCATTTTGATACCACGTGAAAAGATATTTTCTCTTTAATTAAAACATTTGTAGACACTAATGAAGCGACTTTGCTGCAGGTCGTAATATGTTGATAAGTAGCACTAGGTTCCCCAGGCGAAGGATACCCACAGCCACCTGGCGATCTCCAAATAGTTGAACCCCCAACCAAATCGAACACGTGCTAACTGCCGCAAGGCAGGTATCAAACATCTTGGACATGCGAACATTCCGAGGTGCAAACGTGGACTCTCACCACTTTCTTGGTGACAAAGTTCCGAGCCCGACTGTCAAATGAAAAGAAAACGAATACCGCCCAAAGGAAGAAATTCAGAGACTAAAGTGAGCAATTGACCGGGAAACTCTGCCGTACCCTCAGCCACAAGCGTCATCGACCAGTGGAACCATTATCGCGACATCATTAAGGAGACAGCCATAGGCTTCCAACCACCCAGGAAAAAGAACCCGTGGTATGATGATGAATGCGCGGTGTTGAAGCAGGAGACGGAAAATGCACGAATGCACGATGCAAAACAGCCAAGTAACTGGCATCTAGTTATAGGACTGGCACGCAAGCTCTTTGAAACAGCGAAGGGAACCTGATCATCGAAGCACAGGGAATTATAGACGTGTTTAAGCAGCATTTCCAGCAAAAGCTTAACGGACATTATGTAGAGGAAGCAACAAAGAAGCGTGATACCAGTCAATGAAGATCCAGTCCCAGCGCCCAGTACTGAAGAGGGTAAGAAAGCCATCCACAAGCTTAAGAACAACAAATCCGCCGGCTCGGATATCCTACCTGCGGAACTCTTCAAGTATGGAGGAGATGTCCTGGTTGGGTGCATGCATCAACCAAGACGACTGGTCAAATTGCTTAATATACCCAATCTACAAAAAATGCGATCCTATGTCCTGCAATAACTACAGAGGCATATCCCTGATTAATGTTGCCTAAAAGATCCTATCCAACGTACTATGTGAGCGTCTAAAACCTTACTGCAATACTATAGTCGGAACGGACCAGTGTGGCTTCAAGCCTGCGATAGACCAAATCTTCACATTGAGGCAAATCCTGGAAAAGACCAACGAATTTCATTTCGAGGCCCACCATCTTTTCATCGAATTCAAAGCCGCATATGATAGCATAAGTCGTCAAGAGTCTCTATTGGCGGTGTCGGAACTTGGGATCCCGCATAAACTGATCCAGCTACGCCGCATGATGTTACAAAATGTGCGGAGCAACGTGCAAATGGGTAACAGCCCATCCGAGCTATTCCACACGTGTACAGCGTTCAGACAAGCAGATGCGCTATCATGTGACTTCGTCACCATAGTCCTGGAGCAGATACTACGCAAGAGTAGTGTTAACCTGGAAGGCACTATCTTCAACAGGTCTTCCCAACTGCTTGGTTATGCGGATGCATCGACATAATCGGCCGCTCCAAGCGAGCTGTACTTGAAGCTTCACACCTATTGATGAACAGGAAGTAAATGAGGACAAAACAAAGTATTTGCTATCAACAAACAAAGCCTCATCTGTCCATCGCCTAGGACAAAACCGTCACTGATGGTAGCAGTATTTCAAGGTAGTCAAGGAGTTCACCTACCTCGGAACAAATATCAATTCCAGGAAAAAATTTGTATATGTGTTTTATTTACGTTTACTTTTGAAACCGCAAAATGGATAACCCTTTATCAGGCAGAGACCCTCCATGGATCGGGAGCCGGATAAGTAAGTAAATATTGAAGCGATGTAGCTGGTGAATTTCTATGTGGTTTAAATCACTACAGTCGTCGGAGAAGTGTTCTCCCAGGTGTAATTTACGTCCTTGGGAGAGAGCAGGACAAGAGAAAAGCATATGGGGTATAGTCTCCTCTTCCTCCTCATCCATAAAACTTCTGCCAAAGTCTGTGGAGAATACGAATAAGTCTTTTGGCGAGTCTGTCAATTAACCAGTGTGCAGTTATGATACCATATTATACAGCCAAGATGTTTCAAAGACCCGACATTTTGAGCGCCTTAGATCTATGATTAGCAAGATATGTCTAGTAGCCAGGCAGGTAGTGTAGTTTGACTACTCATATTTAAAGTTTAATACCGTTTCGTTGTAACATACGTTTATATGTAGTCATAGGCAAACCGACTTCTTCCTTTAGGTAGAATTCGTATTATGGTTCCATTTCTGGCGAGTTCGTCGGCTTTGCCTTATGAATTTATATTTATTTTATTTAATATTTAAACTATAATAAGAAATAGTCATTTGGTGATTTTACCTTAGTAAAACTTTAAGAAGATAATACAATAATAAACTGGTTTAATATTAGCAAAATCATGTTTTTAACCTAGTATCATACTAAAAATGATTTAACATATTACTAAATCGTTTACAATTTTGCTCCAATATCTCTAAATATAACAAACCACTGTATCTAGTTTTGTTGACAAATATCAACGAAACTTATCGAGAAAATGTGGAATTGTTTTAATTCGCGTATGAAAGAAATGATCAAAATGGCCAAGTTAACAAAACAAAACCGCCAGAATATTCAGTTTTTTATAATACCATTTTGTTTAATTTAAAAAGTGAAACAAAGGCAAGTGGATATTATAACTAGCATAAACTGCAGCGTGATCCCTTGGAATTGAAAATATACCGATCCGCAGTAAAATTTCCTTCGCAAATTTCCAGGCACAAAAACCAGACTTCCTCACACATTCTGCATTCATCCGGGAATATAACTCGCCTGCATTTGCTCAACTTTCAAATCGTAGTCAAACTTTTCGGTGATTTACAATTTTCATTGGTTTTGCCTTTTGCGAAGAAGTGACAAATATTCCAAAAATATTTCTTGTCATGTAAAAGAGCCACTCACATTAGCCGGACGGAATCTGTAGTTTTCTTTTGTTTATTTAAGTTTTTATTTAATAATATATTTGTTGAACCACAAAGCTTTGATTTGAATGATGTTTGAATCAACCAAATAGAAAATCGAAGGTTTTCGTTTACGTTTGACATTTGAATATGTGAATTTATTAGTGCTCCTTCAGTGGATTCTTGTTCGAAATCAAGAAGTGAATTTTTCTTCTCTCAAAAAATCAAAGTGTCTATGTCTTCGAAGTAAGACGTGTTTTTTGCTCGGTACATTGTAACTTAACAAAATTATATCCGCCACCCTAAGTGCTGCAGTAGTAATTAACTCCCTCTTCTATTTTTATTTGGATTCCTCGCATGCATTACTCATTACAATTCGTTTTTTTTAGTCATAAGCAATTAATTAAATACTAAATTGCCAGAAGTGTAATAATTATTGTGCGCCTGATAATCTAATCCATATTCATATTGCTTTCATTTGTGCACAATGACAAAATTCAAAACTATCACCACTACAAACACTACTACAACTCCATCCACTGCTTCCTCCATGGCCCCGTCAACTTCTACCACATTAAACACATCTACCTCCACCATCGTCGCTACCCCTTCTACCGCATCTACATCGTCCGCTTACAAAACCACAGCTTCAACCTCTGCCACCAAAACCGCCACCGCCTCAAAATCTATTGCACTCGCCCAAGCTCAAGCCAAAACTCGGCTACAGAAGAAAAACAAACTTGAATTATGTAAAACTCCCGTCCAAACTAATTTATTGTTATCAGTATCGAATAGTGTAAATAAATCGACACCTACATCAATGCACCTTAATGATAATGATAACTATATGAAAAACAAACATCTTTGTCAACTTGAATCTAATTTCATGGTTAATCTGTCATCTTCTTTAAAAGAGCTTGAAATCAAAATAAAAAAAAACATATAAGTGAAACCTTATCATCACTAAACGATCGGTTGTTGCAGTGCGAGTACGAACTAACTGAACTTAGAAAAGAGAACAAACAAATCAGAGATCAATTGGAGGATAATCAGCGTGTGCAACGTCTCAGCGATGTTATTGTTTGTGGTTTACCCAATGATGGTTGTGCAATAGATCTTGCAAAAAAACTTGCTGTTAAACTAAATAATCAACTCTCGCCGCATTTTGATGCATTTCGTTTGAACACACGAAACCTTAACACTAGTTTAGAAAAGCCAATACTGATACGCCTTTCGTCTCCTGCGGAGAAAAGGAATTTGCTCACCGCATTCCGGTCAGTTGGCTCATTAACTATATCGCAGCTATTTGATGACTGTGGGCATGCCAACAACGAACCCACCTTGAACAAAGAAACCCGTATCTATATAAATGAAAGCCTTTCACCGCTTAATAGTTCTTTACTGCGACATGCGATTAAACTTCGAAGAGAGGGAATTTTATTTTCGGCGAGAACAAAAAATGGTTTTGTGTATGTGTTACGATTCGCTACCGTGCTTCCGTATGAACGGGAAGAGTGGAATCGGAGAGTTAAAAGATTAAAAGATTTATTTATTTCCTTGAAATATATTCTTTTATTTTATTTTATTTTATTTAAAGACAAAGGCCTGCTGTCTTGCTGCTTGGCTGCGACCTTGTTTGTTTGAATGTCCTATTAACTCTGACTCTTCAACCATTCTTTAAAACACGAAGAGTCTTCACCCATAATGGTTCTCCCCGCCACAAAACACATATTTCTGCCCTGCGGTGCAGGTCATTCGTATTTTAACACACACCGCATTTATTTCCAATGACAATTACTATTTCGTCACTTCCATACCTCGTAAGTCTGCCCTCAATATGGTGCAGTGTACCTCCGTCTTTCATTCATTCATTTATTCATTCGGTTCGTGATATTCGACACTTCACTCTGCGTAGTGCTGTGCTGACCCATATTTGCGGTGTTTGCCCTTGGTAGTGAATATCAGATATCCACTGCCAAGAACACTTGAACTACATATGCATATTGTATGTTAGTCAGCTATCAGGCAGAATGAGTGTACCTACCGATGAAATGTTTATATGGAGATACACATACGATTCGTCAGTATTGTTGGTGGGCAAAATCTTACGAAATAAATAAATGAGAAACGATCGTCATTATGGGATGCAGATGTGGTTCGTGTGAAGAGAGACCACCGTGGATGAATATGAGGTAGGATGATCTGTAGTGCGGTCACTACATCCCTCCCCCCTTCGACAAAGAAAATTCAAGGTGAATTTTCTGCAAATGAATGATATGGTTGGTTGAACAGCCATTTATGTACATATACTAATAGTTAACATTTTAAATTTTATTTAAATTTATTTTTAATACATATTATTTAGAAAAAAAAAATTTTTTTTTTACATATATACTTTTCCTTTTTTTTTTTTAATACATAGAGTTAACATTTTTTTTTTTTATTATTTTTGCTTTTTCATACATAATTTATTTTTTTAAATTTGTTTTTTTTTTTTGTTTGGTAATTTAATATTTTTTGGAAACGTAAAAATTATTTTTTTTTACATAAATTTAAACATAAAATTTTGATTTGCAGTTCAATATTTTCATAAGTAGTTAATACATTTTTTTTTATAGAAAATTTTATATACATTTTTTTTATAGTTTAGTTTTTGAAGATTAAATGTAGCTTATTATAGCTTTTTGTTCTTAATTTTAACGTTGTGTTGGAAAAAGATAGAAATTTATAAAAAAAACTCTTACATTTTATACATTTCTTTTTAAACACCAGTTGTTAACACTAATTTCGGTGCTGTAGACGGGAGGGGTTCGGTTTTTATAGGGACTTGTTGTACGGTTAGGGAAGGTTTGTTCGTTTCCTGGATTTCGTTACTATTCTTTACAGGTTTTTGTTTCCTTTTCATACATCGAACTAGGCAGTAAAAACAAAATGCTAAGATCAAGACTAATATTGTATAGATCAATGTATATTGATGTATATCATGAGAGCTAATTGGCAAAAGTGGAGTATTTTCTTCAGACTTAAGATCTATTATTCGCTTTGATATAAGTTTAAGTTCATCCTGGCTTGAGAATTTTACAAGCGCTATATCATTTTTATTTTTACTGATTACTGGAAGAGTAATATTGGTTAAAAACGTTGAAATGTTCATGGATAGTATATAAGAAGAGTGGGAAATTGTATCTATTTCACTGTAAGAACGTATTATTAAATCCTTAGATTTGATATAGCAATTTCCCGTGATCTCAAGCTTAGCCGTTCCTTGAAGGGTATAAGTTGTTAAGTCGTCCTTGCAAATTTCATCTATTTCATAACTGTGTGTGGTAGAGAATAACCATTTGTTATGGGTAGAAAGTTGTAACCATATGGTTGAAATATTTGCCTCTTTCACTTCGCATGAATGTGGTAAAACTTCCGACTTTCGTAATAATTCTACCTCGCAGTTGAAAGGTTTTGAATTTAAATTGAACAAAGGATGCAGCATTGGGCATAAGAATGTGTTCTTCTGGTTTTTACAATTCTTTAAGTCGTTGGCATTGATAGGACTGTAGTACTCTTTATTATAATCTATTATAAGATATTCTGTTGCAGGTTGTATGAATATAAAATGGTTTTTAAAATTTGTAGGTAGAGGGATAATTTTATAGAGGTGATAATTTTCGGTATATGGGAGTGGAATCCTGAATTCATAAATTACTTTCTGTTGACGTATAGTTGCCCTGATTGTACTAATTTGGTAAAGAGATAAGATGTTATTTGACACAATTGATGAAATTCTTGTGCCACTAGGGATGTCTTGTTTGATTTTTAGTAGCGCTGTTCTTAGCTGATTTGGAGAAACTATGGTTGGATGTGGTTTGCCATGGTTAACATTACTAACCAGGTCAATAATTTCATCTACAGTGTTCTGGTGTGTGTGTGTGTTGTGTGTGTTTGAAGGATTTATAGAATTTTGTATTATTCGTCAAAGAATTTTAAATTGTTATTGTGAATTACTTTTGTTTTTTTTCCTACTCGAATTATAGTGTTTTCTGTGGAGAGTATTTTGACAACTTCGTAAGGTCCGACCCACAAGGAGGTTAGCTTATTCTGCCTAGCGTTGTTTTTTAGGAGAACTTTGTCACCAATGTTAAAACTTTTAAAGTGTGATTTCTTGTCAAAATGTTTTTTTGATGATTCTTTTTTGTGTATAAGGATTTCCCTTGCAGCTTCATACCCATGTTGCAAGCGTAACATTAACTCATTAGCATAGTTATCGTAGTTGTACCACATTTTAGGTGATTGAGTTAGTGAACTAGGGATGTTAGGTGGAAATCCGTAAAGGAGCTCATAGGGTGTAAACCCTGTACTAGAGTGCGGTGTGGTGTTGTAAACGAAAGTTGCATAGGGCGTCCATGTGTCCCATGTAAGTGGATCTTTATTAACGTAATGCCGTAAATACTCGATCAATGTCTTATGGCTTCGTTCTAGAGCTCCATTAGTTTGTGGGTGATATGGTGAGGTGTTTAATTTTTTTATTTTCAGTAGTGAACACATCTCTTTGAACATGACGCTGAGAAAGTTTGCGCCTTGATCTGTTAATAATGAGGACGGAATGCCGTGCTGGCATACAATTTTTTCAGTAAATACTCTTGCTACTGTCTGAGCTTCTGCATTAGGAAGAGCGAATGCTTCCGAAAATTTTGTCAAGTCGTCTTGAAAGGTTAGTAAATACTTCTGGTCATTATGACTTACGGGAAGGGGGCCAACTATAAGAAAAGAATTGCTTTTCTTTCAAATGGCCTTGAACTGGTCGTTGTGATCTTCATTGGTAAGGGAGGATTTTTCCTACTTTTATTAAGTTGACATGAAGCGCATTTGCGGATATAGTTCGTAATATCCTGTGTCATTGTAGGCCAGTAGTATTTGTATTTCATTCTTTTTAAAGTTCGTGACACACCTTGATGGCCTCCGAAAGGTGAATCATGATATTCAAAAATAGTTTTTCGTATCATTTCCGGATCGCTTAGAGTAATTCTTTTGTTAGTACATAAAAAGATCGTTAAGTGTTCTTTCTCGAAGACTTTTTCTATTAACATTTTGAAATTATTTTTGGTGTTGTTACCTAAGTTTGGCAACGAGAAACCCATTAGCTTAATATTTTTGTTTTCTATTGTATCTCTTAAGTATGCCAGGAATTTTTCTGCCACAACTTCATCCTTGGAACTTTTAATGGGTACTGGTAACGTGACTTCATGACATGACTCGGTTTCAAGACTCTTACCTATGTCTGGTTTCACAAAGTTTGGTATTAAATCCCAGAGCACTTTCTCGTCTGGCGAATCTACTAAAGGCAATATTATTACTTTGAGAGGAAGCTTTTTGTCTTGATGGATTTCACCTTCCTTTTCTATTAAAGAAAAACTAGAAACTACCTTTATTTCTTCTTGAGATGGTTCGACTGATTTTGCATGTTTACTTGTTTTTTCCATTTCCACTTTATTCTTTTGGTTCCGTGTTATTACCATGACATCATCTTTTTGCTCGCTAGGTATACGACTTAGTGCGTCTGCATTTGAATTCGTTTTACCCGGTTTGTATTGTATCGTGTATTCATATTCTGAAAGTAAAATTCTCCATCTAGCTAATCTAGACATTGGGTTTTTTAATTTCATAAGCCATTCTAAGGGCTTATGGTCTGTACATATTATGAATTCTTTACCATAAAGGTACGGTCGGAATTGATTAACAGCGAAGACAATGGCTAATAATTCTTTCTCAGTGGTAGTATATCGCGTCTCAGGATCGTTTAGTGTTCGACTGGCGAAACAGATTGGTTTGTCTTGTCCAATTTCACCCTGCGAAAGTACAGCGCCTATGCCTACGTCACTGGCATCTGTTTTGACTACAAACACTTTTTCGAAATCCGGATATATTAGAATTGGAGGATTAATAATTTGTTCCTTTAAGATCTTAAATGCTTCGTCGCAAAAGACGTCCCATTTGAAAGTGATGTTCTTTTTGAGCAATTTCGTCAAGGGTTTGGCTATACTGGAAAAGTTATTAATGAATCGTCTATAATAACACACAAAACCCAAAAATGATTTAATTCCCTTTTGATTTTTCGGTGTAGGATAAGTTTTAACCACTTTGATTTTGTCTGGATCGGGTTTAATACCTTCTTTGGAAATAATGTGTCCTAAATAAATCAATTCCCTTTTAACAAAATTGCATTTATCAGGTTGTAGTTTTAGGTTGTGCTCACGTAGCCGGTCGAAAATTTTGTTTTAACCTTGTATTGTGATCGTTTAGAGCATATCCATATACAACTATATCATCGACGTAGACAAAACAATGTATTCCTTGTAATCCCATTAGTACGTTATTCATCGTTCTTTGAAAAGTAGCGGGAGCATTTTTCAGACCAAACGGCATACGATTGTATTCGTAATGTCCGTAGGGTGTACTAAAAGCAGTTTTTGACTTGTCTTCCTCGCTAACCAGAATTTGATGAAACCCCTTAGCGAGATCAAGTGTGCTAAAATACTTTGCTCTGCCTAGTTGGTCCAAAATGTCAGAAATATTTGGTATAGGATATGCGTCTCCGACTGTAAGTTCATTTAATTTTCGGAAATCTACTACAACTCGCCATCGTTTGGCACCCTGGCTATCAGGTTTCTTAGGGACAATTAAGAGTGGGGAGTTCCAAGGGCTAGAACTTGGTCTAATAATATCATCCTCTAGCATTTCACTTACTTGTTTTTGAATTTCCTGTTTTTGACTTTCAGGGAGTCTATATGGTCTAACAAATAGTGGTGGTTTACCTGCATCCGTTTTTATTTCGTGACGCATTATATCAGTATACGTGAGGTGGTCTTCCTCAAAGTGTAAAAGATCATTGTATTCCCTACATAGTCCTAATATTGCAGTTTTCTCTTCCTCATTACAGTGTTCAAGTTGTATGGAGGAAGTTATTTTTTGCAGTCTATTTTTAACGGGATCTTTCTCTGGCCTAAGACTTACGACATTGAAATTTGAAATGTCATCCCATTCGTAATCAATATTGTTTACATTAATTTTTTCTTCGTTTTCTGACGAATTCAGAATCAAAACTTTGACCATTTTTTGTTCAGGTCTTACGACAGTTTCGGCAAGATATATATCTGGACTTATTTCTTTTTTATATATAATCGCATCTTTATTATGCTTAAATGGAATTTTAACTATCTGCTCACAACGTGGTTTTAGAGTAATATAATTTTCAAACAGATTTTCCTTTTTTATTTTAGAATCTGGGTTGGTAGATCGTGATTCACATAGCGACTCGTCACGGCTCTGGCTATAGGCCCCGTGCATAGAATTGCATGTTTCTGCTAGATGCTTACCCCCATTATCCGTAGATAATGGCTCCCTTTCCTCGTTTGGTTTTAGACCTTTTGGGTGGATAGTCTTACTTTCTGCTGATTCTTTTATATGATCAGTCTTACCTTCTGCTACACCTTCATATCGGTTTGGTTTTAGCTCTTTTGGGTGGATAGTCTTACTTTCTGCTGATTCTTTTATATGATCAGTCTTACTTTCTGCTATACCTTTATATCGGTTTGGTTTTAGACCTTTTGGGTGGATAGTCTTACTTTTTGCTGATTCTTTTATATGATCAGTCTTACTTTTTGCTACACCTTCATTATTTTTTATATTTTTATTATACCTGTCTTTATTTTTGAAGGTTTGAAGAGATTCTGGGTCTGTGGAGAGTGATTCACATGACAATTCGTTACGGCTATGGCCATAGGCCCCGTTCATAGAGCTGCATGTCTTTCTTTGATACTCACCCCCATTATCCGTAGATAATGGCTCCCTCTCTTCTACTTCATTATTATTTGACATTGGAATTATTAGAGATCTTTCTTTAAAATTTACTATGCACTTATATTTTGATAGAAAGTCGTTTCCTATTATACCGTCATAGGGTAGATTTATATGATCAGTAAGTATGTGGAAATGATGTTTCAAGATCATCGTGTGATCTGCAGTTTCAAATTCCAAGTTACCATATATTATCCCCAGGGTTTGTAATGACTCCCCGGCTATGGTTGATATTGTGTAGGATTCATTACTGCTTTCTAAAGAATAAGTATTTTTTTAAAAGGGATATATCTGCTCCCGTGTCAATAAGCAACGTGGTATATTTTTTTCGCGATGGACTAAATGGTAGACGTATCGTTGGCTCTCTGAATTCAGGACAGAACGATACGTGGAACTTAAGATTTAGTTCTTGTTCTGGTGGATATCGACTGAAGTAATTATTCGAGAGGGGTAGCCGCTTGTCTCCTCCCGAACACATTCGTTTCCCTGATTTTGTTGCTGAGGATAAAAGTCTTCGCTCGAGTGCCAATTACTATATCCTGGTGTTATGTTATAGTGTCGGACATTATTTTTAAATGGATTTTTTCTAATATTCCCTTCTTCATTATTGCTATACGAGGGTGTTCGATTTGCTTAGGCTCTACAATTGCTTATCGAGTGATTGGGTTTTTTACAATAATCGCAGGTCAAAAAGTGTGTTTCCTTTTTCACAGGTTTATCCTTAGAGAAACTGGGAAACTGCTTGTTTTTGTAGCAGGTATCTTGTGTATGCCCCTGCTTTCCACAGATATTGCAAAACCTTGCCATTTGGTTATTAACGGGATTCGTGTAGTTAGAAAAGGAAGAGCTGTGGTTTATACGAGCGGCATGACCTTCGGCGTGGGCTATGGTTTTTTTTAGATGAACCCCCCATAAGCTTTTGCTATAAGCTTAACCTGCTCGTTCTTCAAGCCATCCTCAAAAACTTGGATTGCTAGCTTCCGATTTTCTGCTACAAGGAATGCCCTTACAGTGTCATCGCTGGTTGTGGCAAAAGTAGCGGAGTTAAGACAATTAAGGGCTGCTAGAACACGCTCCCCAAATTCTTTAACAGTTTCTTTGAAACGTTGCTTTATGGTAACAAGTTCATTGTGAGCCGATGCCCGAGTTTTCACCTCTTTGAATTCAGCCTCTAATTTTTCTTTTAGGCTCTTCCAAGTAAGGATAGTGTGGTGTTGTGTCAACTCAAAGGCAGAACCATGTAGCCTAGTTTTCACAATTTCCAAAAATGTCTGTTGGTCAGATTCTTTGATTGAACAGAAGAGGATATCTCCGCATGATAGGAACTTAGCCAATTCTTTTGGTTGTCCATCAAAAACAGGAACGATGTTGAAAACATCAGTTATCCCTATTTTAATGTCCATTTCTGTATTCTTTCTTACAATCTGTTCAGAAGAATGAAAAGGTAAATTTGTAAAGAGATCAGCAATAGTGTTGGCCTCTTTACTTGCCTTTCTCGTAATTTGTAAACGAGGAATTTTCGTAACAAACTCGGAATTATAGGAGAAAAAGGGTTAAGGGAAAGGACTGACGAAATATACAGGTACAGTAAGAAATGTGTATATAATATTAAAAATAATAATAAATGTTACTAAAAGTACATATATATATTTTTTTTTTTGTAAGTTTACTTGTGTTGTTGTTGTGGTTGATGCCGCTGTTGTTGTTGTTGTTATTATTGCTGTTGTGGTTGATGTTGTTGCTGCTTTTGTTCTTTTGTTGCCAGGCAGGCTTCACGCCCTAAAGTTGAGGATTACGGCCTGGTCTTTTATCACTACCTACTGTCTGCCAAATGTTTAAGCTCTAAAGCTAGCAAGGTCTTACGCTCGTAGGATTTCTAACACTAATCACAAAAAAAAACTTTACTTTTACTTCACTTTTTTGGTGTGTAGCCCCAGAACGCATCAAGAGAGAGGTCTCTTGTATTGGCAAGGCTAATAACTATGGTAGAGGAGATCTTTATTTCATAGAAATCATATCCCACCGCTGCCACCAAATGTTACGATTCGCTACCGTGCTTCCGTATGAACGGGAAGAGTGGAATAGGAGAGTTAAAAGATTAAAAGATTTATTTATTTCCTTGAAATATATTCTTTTATTTTATTTTATTTAAAGACAAAGGCCTGCTGTCTTGCTGCTGGGTTGCGACCTTGTTTGTTTGAATGTCCTATTAACTCTGACTCTTCAACCATTCTTTAAAACACGAAGAGTGTTCAATATTCAATGTTTTTTTTTTTTATATCTTTATATTTTATCCTAATTTGGCATCACACATCATCTACTACCTTTCATTCTGCAAACAATGCACCATTACATGCACCCACCTATTTCTCTATTCATTAACTACACTTTCCTTCTACTTTCACATTTTTACTTCCTCTTGTGATTTGACCGTCGACCAGGCAAGTTCTCTTGATTGCGTTTGTAATTTATATACCTACGAGTATTATAATAAATAGATCATTTTAAACTTAATTTTTATAAATCTTTTAATTATCATTCTCTTCTTTTTAGAGCTATCGTACATTGGTCCTTCAAGACGGATTTTCATTTTCATTTTATTTCCAAATCACTTTTAATTAAAGCCGATTAAGCTTTTCTATGCATAAGCATACATACGTTTATACATATATATATATCTAGTGCGGAGTGTTGATTTGATAATTGTAATTAAGTACAAGTAAATCATTTCGATTTTTTATTCCTTATTTGAAGTGTATGAGTTCTTTTAAATTGATGTGCTTTCTCAATTAAATCAAATCTTAACACGTGAATTTTGTGCACATAGATATATAATATACATATACAAATATATATAATTTAATTTTGTATGCAAATAAGCATATTAATATATATATATATATATACGTTTAGTAATTTCTTTTCTCTGCTGTTCAAAATGGAAGATACATTAGAATCATTATGTTTAAAACAAGAAAACCTCAAAGAAGATTTGGAGTCTTTTAAGAAAAATTATGATAAAAGCCCTAAATCTCGGTTGTCTAAAGTTAGTCATCTGCAAGCTCGATTACAAATTCTCGATGAGCTAATGTCAAGTTTTCGTGAAAACCACGTTAAACTTTCTCTGTTTTCTAGAGAGAAAAAAGAAAAGGATAAAAAGGTTGAACTTTCATATTTTAAAGAAAGTGCTTATGAACTATTTCAAGACATTTATTTGGACTTAAAGTCAGATATAGTGGACAAAATTACTGCTCTTTCTGCTCCACCTTCACATACAGTTAATAACGATTCTTCTCTAAATATAACAGCGACTTCTGGTGATCGTAATCCTAACGAGGAGCATGGGGTGCATCTTCCCAAAATAAAACTTCCCGAATTCGATGGGGATTATAAGAATTGGATGAACTTTCACGATTTATTTACGGGAATGATCCATACAAAATCTGGTTTAGATAATGCCAGGAAACTTTATTATTTGAAGAAGTGTGTGTCAGGTGAAGCTGAAAAAATAATTCATTCTATACCTTGTACAGCAGCCAACTATGATTCTGCTTGGCAAATGCTATGCGAGCGATTCGATAACAAGCGTTTCATCGTTGAGTCGTATTTAAAAACTTTGTGTGAGCAACCTATTATGCGAAAGGAATCTTGTGACAATATTAAAAAACTTCTATACACTACCAAGGATTGCTTGAATTCAATCCAAAATTTAAAGATTAAAACTGATTCTTGGGATGTTCTAGTGATTTTCATTCTTTCTCAAAAGCTTGATTGTCAAACGCGTAAAAACTGGGAGCGCTTTTTAACAACAAAGGGCTCAAAGCATAAATCTGTTAAGAATCAAACAGAAACTGATTTAATTCATAACGATCTTCCCAAGCTTAGTGATTTTTATGAATTTTTAGAAGATTCTTTTAGATCTTTAGAGGCAATCGACTCTAAGCCAACTTTTATGATTTATGAAACAAAAGATAAGTTTCAAAATAATAAACGACAAGATCGGGTTAAGACATTTCATATTTCGAACAATTATGGTTCCTGCCCTAGTTGTAATGAATCTCATCTTCTTTATCAATGTCCAAGTTTTAAGTCGCTTTCACATGAAAATAAATCTGAATTTTTGAAATCAAAAAACATTTGTTTAAACTGTTTGACATTTGGACATTCTGTTTCAAGATGAAAGAGTAATTTTAAATGCCGAAAGTGCAATAGGCGGCACAACACCATAATGCACATTGAACATTCGAATCAAACCTCAAATGATGCTTCTGTTAATCCGGTTGTTGGTTCTTCAAACGAAACATTTTCGCATGTTTCAACTTATTTCGGTTCGAATTATAATTCGCAAATTTTGCTTGCAACAGCAAAGGTTAAAATATCTACTGCTTCCGGTGAATTTTTATTTAGAGCCCTCATAGACCAAGGGTCTCAATCATCATTCGTTACAGAATGTTGTGTTCAAAAATTAAGACTCAAGAAAAACCCTCTACACTGTGTTATTAATGGTATTGGCTCAAATAATTCGAATATTTGCAAGGGGTTTGTGGAATTCAAACTAAGTTCCTGCACGAATACAAAATTTTCTTTACATGTCAAGGCTCTGGTTATTAAATCTATTAGTAGTTATTTTCCTGCTAAGAAAGTAAACTCTTCATTACCATTTGACATTGCCAACGTTTCTTTGGCAGACCCGATGTTTGCAGAGCCTGGACGCATCGATATTCTTCTTGGTGCAGATGTGTTCCATAAAATTATTCTCGATGGCATTATCAAAACTATTGATGGTCCTCTTGCACAACAAACTCAATTTGGTTGGATACTTTCGGGACCAATCAAAAATTCAAATTCTTTGAACAATGAGATTCAAAATGTTTTATCATTTCACACACAAGTGAACATAGATAATTCTCTTAGAAAATTTTGGGAACTTGAAGAAGTTTCTACTAAACGCGTTCAAACCACTGAAGATCGAGCATGTGAAAAGTATTTTCAAGAATCGCATTATCGTATTTCTTCAGAAGATTCTTCTTCAGCAAGATATATTGTTAGACTTCCATTCAAGTCAAAAGTCTCAGGTGGAGACTACCCTTGTTTTAAAAACTCAAGTATTAATGCTCGCAAACGATTCGAGCATTTAGAGCAATGAACTTTTCCGAAAAATTCTAAACTTAAAAGTGAATACTCAAAGTTCATTAATGAATACATTGACCTTAAACATATGGAATTCTCGAGTAATTTTTCTGATCTTTCTGAGTCAGATAATGTTTTTATACTTCCACATCATGGTGTTTGGAAGGAAAGTAGTACTACTACCAAATTACGTGTGGTATTTGATGGTTCATCAAAACCTTCATTTTCGACTGCACTCAATCAAGAACTTTTACCATGTCCTATTCTTCAAAACGACTTGTCTTCAGTCATTTTGAGGTGGCGAATATTTTGTATTGTTTTTACTTCGGATATCGAAAAAATGTTTCGACAAATTTTAATACATCCAGAAGAAACCAAATTTCAACAAATTATTTGGAGAAATAATCCTTCTGATCATCTTCAGTTATACAAACTTCAAACTGTTACATATGGTACAACTTGTGCACCTTATTTATCAATTCGCGTTCTCCAGCAACTTGCTGATGATGAAGCTAAAAAATATCCAGTTGGTTCTAAAATTCTAAAGAGAGACATATATGTTGACGACATTATTTCTGGGGCTGATGATATAATCACAGCTAAAAATATTCAATTAGAGCTTCAGCAGCTTCTATTATCTGGTGGATTCAAGTTAAGAAAGTGGTCTTCAACCTCACCAGAACTTTTATCTGATCTTCCATCAGAAGATTGTGAGCTATCATTTGACTTTGATGGAAATTCCGATTCGTCAATTAAGGCCTTAGGCCTATTTTGGAATCCACATTTTGATCATTTTTTCTTTAAAATATCGTTTCCAAAACGCGATTCGCATACCAAACGAACTTTGTGTCGGATGCGTCTAAGCTTTTTGATCCTCTTGGGTGGTTGGCCCCAACGATCATTTTAGCCAAAATCTATTTTCAAAAACTATGGTGCGCTGGAATAGGATGGGATGATCCACTTCCATTTCCACTAAGTGTTGAATGGGAAACCTACCGCAAAACGTTGCCTTCATTGGAATCTATTAAAATACCCAGATGGCTTGGAATTAAAACTAAGTCTTTTGGAGAAGTGCATGGCTTCTCAGACGCTTCAAACTGTGCTTATTCAGCAGTATTATATTATCGTTGCATACATGATGATAAAATTTCTATTAATATTATCACGGCTAAAACTAAAGTTGCTCCTATTAAACAAGTATCGCTACCACGTCTTGAGTTATGTGGCGCTGTGTTATTATCAAAATTATTCAAAAAATATATGACTGCAATCGAAAGTCAGTCACCAAATATTAAATCGTATTTCTGGACTGATTCCAAAATTGTGCTTGCATGGATTCACGCATTACCTATACGTTGGCAAACATTCGTTGCCAACAGGGTCACAGAGATACAACAATTGACAAATGTTTCAGATTGGTATCATGTACGCTCTGAGGATAACCCTGCTGATTGTGCTTCCCGTGGCTTACAGCCCCTTGATCTTCAAAACTTTGATCTGTGGTGGTCTGGTCCCAAATGGCTAAGTTTGCCCCAATCCGAGTGGTCAAATCAAGTTGCCTCGAAATTTGAAACTGAATTCGAAATGAAAACAAACACTAATTGTTTTTCTTTAAAGTTAGCATCTTCGTTTGACCTTTTGTCAAGGTTTTCTTCTTTGAATAAACTTCTTCGTGTTACGAGTTATATATATCGTTTTATAAGATTTAAGAAAAAGAAATCATTTGGAGATTTTCTTAATCCTCTTGAAATTCAAGATTCATTTTCGAGTATAATACGTTTATCACAATCTCAACACTTTTCATCCGAGATAAAAAATTTAAAATCAAATTTACAAATCTCAACTAAGAGTAAAATAAAAAATCTTTATCCATTTTTGGATAATGAGGGTATCTTGCGCGTCGGTGGAAGATTGCAAAAGGCTGATATCGATCAAAATTCAAAACACCCAATAATTATTTCAAATAACTGCAATTTGTCTAAGCTTATGGTTTCGGATTCGCACCTTAAAACCCTTCATGGTGGTCCCCAATTAATGATGTCTTACATAAGACATAGATTCTGGATTCTTAATCTAAGAAATCTAACGAAAGCAGAGTGTCACTCTTGCTCTTTATGTGTCCGCTTTAACCACAGACGCAGTACACAACTTATGGGATCTCTTCCAAAAGTACGTGTCAATGAAGCCAGACCATTTCGTCACACTGGGGTTGACTATGCTGGCCCATTCGACGTTCGTATTTCAAAAGGTCGATCGCCAAAGACCTATAAAAGTTATATTTGTGTGTTTGTTTGTTTGGTGACGAAGGCGATACATATCGAACTTGTGTCAGATATGTCTACAGACGGATTCCTAGCAGCCTTTAGACGTTTTACAGGAAGAAGAGGAAGCTGCAGTGACCTTTATAGCGATAATGGGACAAACTTTATTGGTGCTAATAAAGCCTTACATCAAATGAATAAAGAATTCAACGAATTATGTCCAGAACATATAATGGAAAAAATTGCATCAAAAGGAACTACATGGCATTTCATTCCTCCTGCCTCACCCCACTTTGGAGGATTGTGGGAGGCAGGGGTAAAATCAGTTAAGAACCATTTGAAAAGAAAAATATTAAATCGAATTTTAACTTTTGAAGAACTCAATACTCTTCTAATTCAAATTGAATGTGTTCTCAATTCCAGACCACTGTGCCCAATTAATGATGACCCAACAGATACAAGTGTTCTGACGCCTTCACATTTTCTCATCGGGGAACCTGCATTTATAGTACCTGAACCTAACGTATTAGATGTCAAGACGAGCCGTCTTCAACGGTGGGAACAAATTCAACAAATGTTTCAACATTTTTGGGAAAAGTGGAGAAAGGAATATCTCTGTCGACTGCAAAACCGACCAAAAAGACTTTCTAACAAGCAACGCAACTTTCAAGTCAATGACGTTGTCATCATTACCGATGAACGTTTCCCCCCAGCAAATTGGCCACTAGCAAGGATTGTTCAAGTTCATCTTGGACCAGATGGTATAAGCAGGGTGGTAACTCTGTTATCAAATGGGAAAAAATGCAAACGTCCAATAACAAAACTTTGCTTGCTGCCTATTAATGAACCCATGGATTCATCGTTACCAGCCTAAGACATATTATTTTTTTTATCGATTTTGTTATAATTTAAACTTTAATTTTATGTTAAGAACAGTTGTTCTTGGCCGGCGGAATGTTCAATATTCAATGTTTTTTTTTATATCTTTATATTTTATCCTAATTTGGCATCACACATCATCTACTACCTTTCATTCTGCAAACAATGCCCCATTACATGCACCCACCTATTTCTCTATTCATTAACTACACTTTCCTTCTACTTTCACATTTTTACTTCCTCTTGTGATTTGACCGTCGACCAGGCAAGTTCTCTTGATTGCGTTTGTAATTTATATACCTACGAGTATTATAATAAATAGATCATTTTAAACTTAATTTTTATAAATCTCTTAATTATCATTCTCTTCTTTTTAGAGCTATCGTACAAAGAGTCTTCACCCATAATGGTTCTCCCCGCCACAAAACACATATTTCTGCCCTGCGGTGCAGGTCATTCGTATTTTAACACACACCGCATTTATTTCCAATGACAATTACTATTTCGTCACTTCCATACCTCGTAAGTCTGCAGTGTACCTCCGTCTTTCATTCATTCATTTATTCATTCGGTTCGTGATATTTGACCCTTCACTCTGCGTAGTGCTGTGCTGACCCATATTTGCGGTGTTTGCCCTTGGTAGTGGTTATCAGATATCCACTGCCAAGAACACTTGAACTACATATGCATATTGTATGTTAGTCAGCTATCAGGCAGAATGAGTGTACCTACCGATGAAATGTTTATATGGAGATACATATACGATTCGTCAGTATTGTTGGTGGGCAAAATCTTACGAAATAAATAAATGAGAAACGATCGTCATTATGGGATGCAGATGTGGTTCGTGTGAAGAGAGACCACCGTGGATGAATATGAGGTAGGATGATCTGTAGTGCGGTCACTACATATGTACAAAAAAGCAGTGATGATATAGAAATGAAGATCGACTCTAGTACTTTTGCTACTCTTACTACTCCTTCGACACAGTGTTAGCCGGAGCAGATCATCACTTATGATTAATCATTTTGTAATTCTTATTATTATAGGTAATTATTATTTTACTAAATTTGCACTTTAAATTTATATTTTATTTTTGCCTAATTTTGTAATTCTTTTTGCTGCTGTTTTCTACCTTTTTCTTTTTTTTCGTTAGTTTTTGCTTTCTGTTTGTACTATTCGTTTGACCATGTCTACTGGTTCGTTTCACTCTGGTAGTATATCTGCTAAGTCAGTTTTAAAAGTTCTCTCTAATGCTTATGAGGGTTTTAAGGTTTGCTGTTTGAATGCGCGTAGCTTTAATTTAAATAAGTTAGATTTTGTTAGGTACATCTTTGATTCTTCAGGGGTTGACGTTATATGCGTAACAGAAACTTGGATTAAACCTGACACTCCAAATAATCTATACCAACTTAATAACTACAAGTTTATACGGAATGACAGAATTACTATTACTATTGGAGGAGGGGTTGCAGTCTATGTTAATTCTGCTCTTCAGTGTAAAATTATTGCCAAATCTGAAGGTGTTGGCATTGAATTTATGATTTTAGAAATAACGGATGGTAATATTAAATGCCTACTGGGAGTTGCCTACAACCCAAATAGGAGCTGTTCTCCTGAGCCTCTTTTTTCAGTTCTTCGGGAAATATCTGCGAGCTACGAAAACATTATTATCTGTGGTGATTTTAACGCTGACCTTTTTCTCAATGATACTAGAGCCAACCAACTTATTGATGAAATTGCAGCTACTGGCCTTTATGTTGTTAACTCTCATGCAACTCGTTTCGGCCCCAACTCCTCTCCTAGTCTTCTTGACTTGATGATTGTATCAGACTTATCGCATGTTCTTCTTATGGATCAACTATCCCTTGAAGGTATATCTGATCATGATTTGATCTTTTGTACTTATAACATAGACTTCTCACGGATTGCTTCTTCGTCAACTTTTCAATATCGTGATTTTAAATCTATTGACGAACTTGCATTATTATCTGACGCTTTAACTTTTCCTTGGGATTTATGTTACAGTATGTACAATGTCAATGATAAAGTGAGTTTTTTTCAACAACTTTTACTAGAACTGTACGAAAAACATGTTCCATTAAAGACAGTTCTAGTTCGCAACAAAAATTGTCCATGGTTCACTTCTGAAGTGCTAAGTTCAATTAAGAAAAGCCATAAACTCTATTCGAAATGGAAGAATAACCCTACCTCGTCAAACTGGGAATTTTTTTGCATTGCTCGTAATCTTTCAACTTTCGTTACTCGTAGAGCTAAAAAAAGATATTTCATGTCAAAACTAAACACTCACCAGACTCCTCGTAAGCTTTGGAGTGGTTTGCGGTCTATTGGAGTTGGTAGAAAAGAGGTTATTGATAATTTCCCTGACCCAAATGATCTGAACAAAGCTTTTACATCAGATAATTTCCAGATTTCAAACTTTGCACCCATTAATAACATTATGTATAGAGGAGGTGAATTTGATTTTGAAGTCATCACACAGTATGAATTACTTATGAGCATTAAATCCCTTAAGTCTAATTCGGTTGGTGAAGATGGAGTTCCCATAAAATTCATAAAGATGATACTACCCCAAATTATTTCTACTTTTACACATATTATCAATTTTTGTATTACCTGCTCATCGTTTCCAGATTGTTGGAAGCTTGCAAAAGTAATTCCTGTACCTAAAAAACCTAACCCATCATCTTGTGCTGACTTTAGACCCATTAGCATCCTTCCCTGCCTGTCAAAGGTCTTTGAGAAGATTCTGGCAGATCAGATATCTAACCACATCAGTCACCATAATTTGCTATCTTGTGCTCAGTCGGGTTTTCGCCCTAATCATAGCTGTTCTACAGCAATGGTGAAGGTACTCGATGATATTAGAATTCAGTACGATCAAGATAAATTGACTATATTGTGTTTGCTGGACTTCTCTAAGGCGTTTGACAGAGTAAATCACGAAATCTTGTGTAAAAAGCTGAATTTGTACTTTGGTTTTAGTGATAGATCGGTTCGTTTGATCAAAAATTACCTCCACCAACGAAGTCAAAAAGTTAAAGTTGGTGAAATTTTTTCTGAATCAACGAATCTACTAGCAGGTGTACCGCAGGGTTCTATATTAGGTCCTATATTGTTTTGCATGTTCATCAATGATCTCCCCCAAGTGTGCCACAATGTCATGCTGCATCTTTATGCAGATGATGCCCAAATCTATCTCTCTCGACCATTAAACTTGTTGGAAGATCTGGTTTGCAGATTTAATGGAGATATTTTGGGGATCTATAATTGGACCTTGTGCAACGGATTAACTCTTAATCCTTCCAAATCTCAAATCATTGCAATATCTCATCGGAAATTTGATGTAAGGACACTTCCACCTGTCTATATATCTCGTTTCCAACTTGATTTTGTAGATACTGTCACGAATCTGGGCTTCAAAATTAATCGGACCCTTTCTGCTAATGATCATATAAATCTTTCTGTTGGACGAATCTATGGTGGCCTTCGAAAGTTAAACCTTTTCTCGAATCTAACTCCTACAGACACTAAGCTGAGACTTGTCAAATCTTTGTTACTACCTATTATTGATTATGCTGCAGTAGTTTACTGCAAGCCTGATTCGCACTCGATGCAAAAACTAGTTGTTGCTTTTAATGATATCGTTAGGTATGTCTATGGTTTGCGAAGGTCTGATCATGTGTCTCAATATAATCAACGTGTCTTAGGATGCTCGCTTGTGCAATTTATTGAATCAAGATGTTGCTTGTTTCTGCATAAGATAATTCAAAAACAGTCACCGTCCTATCTATTTGATAAAATCCGCTTCGCGCAGTCAACCCGAACCCTGAAACTCATAACGCATTCATTTAATTATTTAAATTCTTCGAGACTATTTTTTGTATATGCCATTAGACTCTGGAACTCCCTACCTGTGACGGTAAGACAAATAGTGGGAACTACTCAATTGAAAAAGGCTTTATTTCAAAATCTTGTATTGTGTAGGAATCAAACAGCAATTTGAAGGATAAACTGATTAGTTACTAACATAAAAAAATAAATAAAAAAAATGTATCCTAATTTTTGAATTCCATATAAATGTATATATCTTTCTTCTTTCTATTATTATTATTATTATTAATCTCAATCCGATGTTATCTGCTTTAACTTTAAGTACTATAAAAGAATATGTCTTATTTGTACACCATAATAAACAAATAAATTGAAATTGAAATTGAAATTGAATCATGAGAAGAGGATTTTATTGCCAACGATATGATTTTAGAAGACTTCGGAATGCTTCTGGATTTCCAAAGGAAATCGAGATGATCATGAGGTTAGGTTGTGAATTTAATCAAGAAATGCACTTTTATTTAACATAATTATATTTCTCAATAAAGGACTATTTACATGAGAGCGACCAACGGCCGACGAATAAACGAATAAATTCAATTTAAATCAATTTACCAACCTAAATTCTTCACAAATTCTGAACAACAATGTAGAAATATAATTTATATTAATGTTTACGAAAGAAAAAATTAATAAATTTGAGAAAACAATATTGGTCGTCACGAATTGCATCTGATTGCAACGAACATTCAAACTCTATTCGCGTTCCACATACCATCCATCCATCGACGAATTAATTGTTCGCGCGCGTCTAACCTCGAAATCAGACTTCCTACTTGTATTCGTGACGAATAGAATAAACGCCATGTGAATGAAATGTCAAAATGGAGGAATATTCGTCAATTCCTTGGTCGCTCTCATGTGTATAGTACTTAAGTACCGTATCTCTATAATTTAGACGATTAAGTACAAGTTAATATGATGATTTGAGTACAATGTTGATTATCAAAACACCTTATTTTTTTAGGGTGAAGAAATGGAGAAAGACAATGAAAATGTGAATGGCAAAAATTCATATGGATTCCAATCAAATAATCCTGTTATGCAGAACATAACAGACTTTCTAATTGAAGAAGCATCTGCAGAAGAAGATGAACTTCTTGGGATCGCCGTTCAAAATAAGGATTCTTCTGAAGGAGAAATTGTAGAAGGAGAACCACAAATACTCTCTGTTCTGGACAAACTAATCTTATATTTGCGGATTGTACATTCTGTTGATTTTTATAATCATTGTGAATATCCTTACGAAGATGAAATGCCCAATCGTTGTGGAATCATTCATACAAGAGGGCCTATTCCACAGAACAAGGTTTCGACAAATGACATTCAGGACTACATTAAACATTTTGAAATAAAAATGCAAGCCTTCTTAACGAAACCAACGCCTATTGAAGAAGATGACCTTAAGGATCTGGGACTTAAAGATCCAACAACGGAAGTTGAAAAGTTTGTCCAAGCCAATACTCAGGAGCTTGCTAAAGATAAATGGCTATGCCCATTGTCGGGTAAAAAATTCAAGGGCCCGGAATTTATAAGAAAACATATTTTTAACAAGCACAGTGATAAGGTTGACGAAGTTCGTAAAGAGGTGGAATACTTTAACAACTATTTGAAAGATCCAAGACGACCCCAACTGCCTGTGCATTCTGGAAATATAAGACGTACTAACTCAGAGTCGTCTGGTCCTACCGGGTAATTCATTTCCTTTTGTTTAGGACTATAGTTTATAATAAACATACCTTTTCAACAGAATGAGACAAGGTGGTATTTATATGGCAGCAGCTTACGCAACTCCATACAGTACATATGCTCCACCAATGATGATTTCATCGAGAGGTGGTGGACGCGGATTTGGTAATGGAAGAAGGTAAAAAATATGCGTATATTTATGATTATTTTCTATTTTTTTGTTTCTTTTCACGTACATATAATACATTTTATGAATATGGGAATCCTACAATTTTCCAGAGAATTACCATTGGAACACCAACGTCGAGTAATTGGTTACCATGATCTGGATGCACCAACAAATTTTGACATATTTGATTAAATTCGATTAATTAAACAATATGATTTCATGAAATATGATTGCTGTGAAAATATTTCTTTGATGCTGTTTTAGTTGACAAAATAAAATACTTCTTTTGAAAAAAAAATCGTTATTAATTATGCAAATAGGCACGAGTACGATAACTTTTTTTTTTGAGTCGATTTTCTATAAAATATTGAAACTAAATAATAATGTACATACATAAATTGACCAGGAAGAATCTACGGCTTTAAATATAAAACTTTGTTTCCATTGGCTTTATGATTACAGACTTCAACAAACGGACCAATTATTCAATACAGACTTGGATCACTTGATGTCCTAGATTAATTTTGTTCAATGATAATGTTTTCTTTGTACAAATAAAGTATCCGAACACTAAATAATCTATAGTTTCTTTCTATTTTGAATTTCGATCCAGAAGTAGATAGAATGGTAACCAGGTCCGGTCCGAGCTAAATGTCCACCCTGTGTAAGATCTACGTTTAGCGGCCCATTCTTTAATTTATGTACATATTCAAATTAATAACACTTTTCAGAGCACACACTTTTTATTTTCCACCTTTCACTTCACTTTCCTAAAAAATAAACAGCGACTTTAAAAACCTTAAATGTATCTATGTATTAAAAAAAATTAATATTAAAAAGCGTATTCTCTATTAAACAGCAACTGAAATTCGAATTATACAGACGAACTCAAAAACAAACTATTGCAGAAGGACAAGACAATAATGCACCGACACGCTACGCACAATTATATGTACTAAAAGGTGATTTTTTTGCTACTTGGTTTTTGACGTTTATATTTTTGACAGATCACACATGACAAATTCCACGAACATTTGACATTTCGATTTAGTATTGTTTGCCATTTCATCATGAATAGACTTACGCCTGAACAACGTTTGCAAATTATTGAAATTTATTATCAAAATTCGTGCTCTGTGAAAAATGTGTTTCGCAAGCTACGTCCGTTTTTTTTCCGCTCATTTTTGGCTAAATGGATACGTGAATAAGCAGAATTGCCGTATTTGGAGTGAAGAGCAGCCAGAGGCAATTCAGCAGCTACCAATGCATCCCGAAAAATGCACTGTTTGGTGCGGTTTATGGGCAGGCGGCATCATTGGGCCATACTTCTTCAAGGACGATGAAGGCCGCAGGGTTACGGTCAATGGAGAAAGGTACCGTTCGATGATAACAGATTTTTTTTTGCCGAAAATGCAAGAATTGAACTCGGTCGACATGTGGTTCCAACAGGACGGTGCCACATGTCACACTGCACGCGAAACCATGCATCAATTGAGAGGCGAATTTGGTGAGCAGTTGATCTCACGTTTTGGCGCCAAGATCATGTGATTTGACCCCGTTAAACTATTTTTTGTGGGGCTATGTTAAGTCTATTGTCTATGGGGACAAGCCAAACACGATTGCTACCTTGGAAGCCAACATTGAACGCGTCATTGGTGAGATTCCGGCCGAAATTGTGAAAAAGTTTGCCAAAATTGGACCTTCAGAATGGACCACCTGAAGCGTAGCCGCGGGCAACATTTAAGAGAAATTATTTTTAAAAAGTAAATGGCAGAAATTGATTTATCGATCCAAATAAAAATTTCATTCACTTTTTACAAGTTTCTGTGTTTTTTTGAATTTTCAAAAACCAAGCTCTTAAAAAATCACCGTTTATAAGGCAAGTTGTGCATTCGTTAAAAAAATTCGAACAATCAAATATGACATTACGATTATAGCGAACACCAAACAAATTTGGTCCCCCAATTCTGTCTACCTGTCTGTCCTCGAGTCGGCAGCCTATACCGTTCCATGGATTTGCCTCAATCTTGGTACATATTGTTTTTTCGGTATATGCCCACATTTTTTTTTCATTTTTTTTTTAAAGACGACAAATAACCGTAGCTTCCATACATTTTTATTGGGCCAAGAACAAAAACCTTACCATTCTCAAAAACGGGGCCAATGATTTTTATAAAAAAAAAAATCAGTAAATAAATAAAGGGAAGGGTACCTGTTATTTTTTGTACCATTTTTTTGGTTTTCGATTTTCTGGGTTAATTTTGTTTTTTTGAAATTTTTTGTGCAGATGCTCCTAGTAAGGTTAAATACTTTTGTAAACTAAATTTTTTCGACAAAAAAAATTATTTGTAAATTAATTTTTTCTTGAAAAAAATTCGAAAACGACTCAATAAATTTTTTCTAAACTTTGTATTTGGTAGTTTTTGGATATTGTCTTGAATATGTGAAAAAACTATTTTCCTAAAATAAAAAACAACGGTACCTCCCATACAAATCTTTAAAAACCCATGAGAAACAATTTTTTTTCTCAAAAACGGCTCCAAGAATTTTTATAAAAAAATGCGTATGTTCTTAAATTATTACAGTCTTCTTTGAAGTATAAAAATATTTTATTTTGCGTACTTATTAACGGTACTTCCCATATAACCACTTTTTATATTTTCGCCTTACTCACAATTAGGTTAACCGATTCAAATAAAGTATTAATAAAACTGCATACTCAAGTTTTCAAATAAAAAATCGATTTTTAAAAAATAAATACAAATTTTGTTTTGAAAATTCTATTTTTTAAAAACCAGTCATTGAATGAAATTTTGAAAATTGAATTTTATATGTATATTAAAAATATCTCTAATATGGCGTTTCAAATTTTTTTCCTAAAAATGTTTTTAAAATTGTATACATAACAAATTAATTTTTTAAGAAATCGTTCCAACAATTTTTGATTTTTTTTTTGATATATTCTTATTTGTCCACGAATTCAAATGGTATCTTTATTTTCCCTCAAACTAGAACAACTAAGCAATATAAAAACCTTTATTATGTGTATTATCCATTTATTTATACCTTATTATATTTCATTTGTACGAATTTTTTCGTACATCACTGAATACTACATACAATGTAGGCCCCCATATGTATGTATAAATACACATATCTTTAAAAATCACATAAATCTTATGTATGCATATTGCACCTAAATTATAAAGTTATATGCATACCTACCCACCAATCCTTTATTTTCATTATTATATGTACTTATTTACTTACCTAAGTTCGATATATGTATGAAGCTACATTATTACCCTCCTAACTTACATAATTAATCAATAATCTAGATTTAAATATGCATGGTAGGTTTCTATGTAACTATTCCTTGAATCATGCATTCGACAATTATTCATTATACTAAGAATCGTATCTATATATTACGATAACCAAATTACCTACCTACTAACAGTGTCCGTCAATGTTTAATTACATTAAAATTGTTCTGGTTCAGATACAAGAGCAAGTTCGTACAAACCAGTCGTGCATTTTATTTCCCATTCATCCAAATCCAAACATCTATAATGAATTCTGTTTCTTGTGTTTTTTTTCTTCTCTGGCATCGAACATGTATTATTAAACAAGCCAGAACAAGTCATTATTTTCTAGGTGTGTGAATTCAACCGAATTCCCATAGAATAATATAATTCCCAGTCTTTAAAAGCTGTAAATTTTGTTTATGTCGGTAGCCATCGACTAATATATTGCGTCTTCGGAAGGTACTACAGCATCTAGCTGATGACGATGAGTCCAACTGTAGTACCTGGGCGAAACGCATTGATTTGGACTAAATGTCGCACAAACACGTTTAATTAAATTAATTGGGTTCCCTTCTTTTGTACTATATGCTGCATTTTGTTATTATAACGACATAACAAAAATATCGTCTTATTAGGCATACCCATTAACCAAATCAATGTTTGAAATAATTAATGTCACATAAATAATTATTATACATATAAGTTATATGGACGACACTATAAAAATCCAATTTATAACAGCTATAACAAATGTATAACAGTTGTTCGTGTGAATTATTCCAAAAGCTTCGCGCGGCGTAATCCTGGGTCACATAACTAAGTTTCGGAAGTCAAATGCTTTTGGGACCCTTCGGGGCCACATAAACGGTTACTACTTTTATAAACAGCGCTGTTGTATGTTGGCATTTCTGTAGTCACTTCCTAGTTATTTATGTGTATGTACATATATTTATGTATATGTTCATTGTCCTTTATTAGTTTAGATTTGTGCATTGTATATTATTGGTATAACATTGTTCTTTCAGTTACCATCAGGGTCGGCCACACCATATGCGCAGGATGTGCAAATGCACAGGGCGCCAATCTTTGGGGGCGCATTTTCAAACCATAATATAAGAAACAATTATGGATACATAAATAATAATTGATAAATTTGAAGAATGAAAGTATTTTCATTCTTCAAATTTAAGTTCGTCTAACCAGCTACCTATTCCTTTGTATTTCTAAAAGTTATTTGAACGCAATAATTATCTTCCAATAATCTAAATTAAGTTATATCATCTGCTCACACGAAAGACCATTCACATAATTGATTCAAAATAGCTTTTAACGGCCTTTAGTCCAACAAAAATTAGCGTTTCGTCTCGGCGATCTCACATGGACTCATCAGTTGACTAGTGAGGACCTTTGTCAATACGCAATTTTTGCCAAGTTCAGTTCATCTTACATAGATTTCGTGAAGAACATCTAGTGTGAACTATATCCAACAAGACTAGAATTCCTAATCATTAAATTGGAAATATTTGTTTTTTGCCCGTGGCCTGGCATTATTTATATAAGAAGTTATTTTTAATAATACAAATCCTATATACTACTGAAATACATCAGCCAAGTAGAAGACTTAGCACTATAATATTTGGACTTGTTGAATTATTGATTTAAAATAGCTTTTAACGGCCTTTAGTCCAACAAAAATTAGAGTTTCGTCCCGGCGATCTCACGTGGACTCATCAGTTGACTAGTGAGGACCTTTGTCAATACGCAATTTTTGCCAAGTTCAGTTCATCTTACATAGATTTCGTGAAGAACATCTAGTGTCAACTATATCCAACAAGACTAGAATTCCTAATCATTAAATTGGAAATATTTGTTTTTTGCCCGTGGCCTGTCATTATTTATAGAAGAAGTTTTTTTTAATAATACAAATTCTATATACTACTGAAATACATCAGCCAAGTAGAAGACTTAGCACTATAATATTTGGACTTGTTGAATTATTGATTCAAAATAGAATTTAACGGCCTTTAGTCCAACAAAAATTAGCGTTTCGTCCCGGCGATCTCACATGGGCTCATCAGTTGACTAGTGAGGACCTTTGTCAATACGCAATTTTTGCCAAGTTCAGTTCATCTTACATAGATTTCGTGAAGAATATCTAGTGTGAACTATATCCAACAAGACTAGTAATCATTAAATTTGAAATATTTGTTTTTTGCCCGTGGCCTGGCATTATTTATATAAGAAGTTTTTTTTTAATAATACAAATTCTATATATTACTGAAATACATCAGCCAAGTAGAACACTTAGCACTATAATATTTGGACTTGTTGAATTATTGATTCAAAATAGCTTTTAACGGCCTTTAGTCCAACAAAAATTAGCGTTTCGTCCCGGCGATCTCACATGGACTCATCAGTTGACTAGTGAGGACCTTTGTCAATACGCAATTTTTGCCAAGTTCAGTTCATCTTACATAGATTTCGTGAAGAACATCTAGTGTGAACTATATCCAACAAGACTAGAATTCCTAATCATTAAATTGGAAGTATTTGTTTTTTGCACGTGGCCTGGCATTATTTATATAAGAGTTTTTTTTTAATAATACAAATTCTATATACTACTGAAATACATCAGCCAAGTAGAAGACTTAGCACTATAATATTTGGACTTGTTGAATTATTGATTCAAAATAGCTTTTAACGGCCTTTAGTCCAACAAAAATTAGCGTTTCGTCCCGGCGATCTCACATGGACTCATCAGTTGACTAGTGAGGCCCTTTGTCAATACGCAATTTTTGCCAAGTTCAGTTCATCTTACATAGATTTCGTGAAGAACATCCAGTGTGAACTATATCCAACAAGACTAGAATTCCTAATCATTAAATTGGAAATATTTGTTTTTTGTCCGTGGCCTGGCATTATTTATATAAGAAGTTTTTTTTTAATAATACAAATTCTATATACTACTGAAATACATCAGCCAAGTAGAAGACTTAGCACTATAATATTTGGACTTGTTGAATTATTGATTCAAAATAGAATTTAACGGCCTTTAGTCCAACAAAAATTACCGTTTCGTCCCGGCGATCTCACATGGACTCATCAGTTGACTAGTGAGGACCTTTGTCAATACGCAATTTTTGCCAAGTTCAGTTCATCTTACATAGATTTCGTGAAGAACATCTAGTGTGAACTATATCCAACAAGACTAGAATTCCTTATCATTAAATTGGAAGTATTTGTTTTTTGCACGTGGCCTGGCATTATTTATATAAGAAGTTTTTTTTTAATAATACAAATTCTATATACTACTGAAATACATCAGCCAAGTAGAAGACTTAGCACTATAATATTTGGACTTGTTGAATTATTGATTCAAAATAGCTTTTAACGGCCTTTAGTCCAACAAAAATTAGCGTTTCGTCCCGGCGATCTCACATGGACTCATCAGTTGACTAGTGAGGACCTTTGTCAATACGCAATTTTTGTCAAGTTCAGTTCATCTTACATAGATTTCGTGAAGAACATCCAGTGTGAACTATATCCAACAAGACTAGAATTCCTAATCATTAAATTGGAAATATTTGTTTTTAGTCCGTGGCCTGGCATTATTTATATAAGAAGTTTTTTTTAATAATACAAATTCTATATACTACTGAAATACATCAGCCAAGTAGAAGACTTAGCACTATAATATTTGGACTTGTTGAATTATTGATTCAAAATAGAATTTAACGGCCTTTAGTCCAACAAAAATTACCGTTTCGTCCCGGCGATCTCACATGGACTCATCAGTTGACTAGTGAGGACCTTTGTCAATACGCAATTTTTGCCAAGTTGAGTTCATCTTACATAGATTTCGTGAAGAACATCTAGTGTGAACTATATCCAACAAGACTAGAATTCCTAATCATTAAATTGGAAATATTTATTTTTTTCCCGTGCCCTGGCATTATTTATATAAGAAGTTTTTTTTAATAATACACATTCTATATACTACTGAAATACATCAGTCAAGTAGAAGACTTAGCACTATAATATTTGGACTAGTTGAATTATTGATTCAAAATAGCTTTTAACGGCCTTTAGTCCAACAAAAATTAGCGTTTCTCCCGGCGATCTCACAATGACTCATCAGTTGGCTTATGAGGACCTTTGTCAATACGCAATTTTTGCCAAGTTCAGTTCATCTTACATAGATTTCGTGAAGAACATCTAGTGTGAACTATATCCAACAAGACTAGAATTCCTAATCATTAAATGGGAAATATTTGTTTTTTGCCCGTGGCCTGGCATTATTTATATAAGAAGTTTTTTTTAATAATACAAATTCTATATACTACTGAAATACATCAGCCAAGTAGAAGACTTAGCACTATAATATTTGGACTTGTTGAATTATTGATTCAAAATAGCTTTTAACGGCCTTTAGTCCAACAAAAATTATCGTTTCGTCCCGGCGATCACACATGGAATCATCAGTTGACTAGTGAGGACCTTTGTCAATACGCAATTTTTGCCAAGTTCAGTTCATCTTACATAGATTTCGTGAAGAACATCTAGTGTGAACTATATCCAACAAGACTAGAATTCCTAATCATTAAATTGGCAATATTTGTTTTTTGCCCGTGGCCTGGCATTATTTATAGAAGAAGTTTTTTTTAATAATACAAATTCTATATACTACTGAAATACATCAGCCGAGTAGAAGACTTAGCACTATAATATTTGGACTTATTGAAATATTGATTCAAAATAGCTTTTAACGGCCTTTAGTCCAACAAAAATTATCGTTTCGTCCCGGCGATCTCACATGGACTCATCAGTTGACTAGTGAGGACCTTTGTCAATACGCAATTTTTGCCAAGTTCAGTTCATCTTACATAGATTTCGTGAAGAACATCTAGTGTGAACTATATCCAACAAGACTAGAATTCCTAATCATTAAATTGGAAATATTTGTTTTTTGCCCGTGGCCTGGCATTATTTATATAAGAAGTTTTTTTTTAATAATACAAATTCTATATACTACTGAAATACATCAGCCAAGTAGAAGACTTAGCACTATAATATTTGGACTTGTTGAATTATTGATTCAAAATAGCTTTTAACGGCCTTTAGTCCAACAAAAATTAGCGTTTCGTCCCGGCGATCTCACATGGACTCATCAGTTGACTAGTGAGGACCTTTGTCAATACGCAATTTTTGCCAAGTTCAGTTCATCTTACATAGATTTCGTGAAGAACATCTAGTGTGAACTATATCCAACAAGACTAGAATTCCTAATCATTAAATTGGAAATATTTGTTTTTTGTCCGTGGCCTGGCATTATTTATATAAGAAGTTTTTTTAATAATACAAATTCTATATACTACTGAAATACATCAGCCAAGTAGAAGACTTAGCACTATAATATTTGGACTTGTTGAATTATTGATTCAAAATAGAATTTAACGGCCTTTAGTCCAACAAAAATTACCGTTTCGTCCCGGCGATCTCACATGGACTCATCAGTTGACTAGTGAGGACCTTTGTCAATACGCAATTTTTGCCAAGTTCAGTTCATCTTACATAGATTTCGTGAAGAACATCCAGTGTGAACTATATCCAACAAGACTAGAATTCCTAATCATTAAATTGGAAATATTTGTTTTTTGTCCGTGGCCTGGCATTATTTATATAAGAAGTTTTTTTTAATAATACAAATTCTATATACTACTGAAATACATCAGCCAAGTAGAAGACTTAGCACTATAATATTTGGACTTGTTGAATTATAGAATTTAACGGCCTTTAGTCCAACAAAAATTACCGTTTCGTCCCGGCGATCTCACATGGACTCATCAGTTGACTAGTGAGGACCTTTGTCAATACGCAATTTTTGCCAAGTTGAGTTCATCTTACATAGATTTCGTGAAGAACATCTAGTGTGAACTATATCCAACAAGACTAGAATTCCTAATCATTAAATTGGAAATATTTATTTTTTTCCCGTGCCCTGGCATTATTTATATAAGAAGTTTTTTTTAATAATACACATTCTATATACTACTGAAATACATCAGCCAAGTAGAAGACTTAGCACTATAATATTTGGACTTGTTGAATTATTGATTCAAAATAGCTTTTAACGGCCTTTAGTCCAACAAAAATTAGCGTTTCTCCCGGCGATCTCACAATGACTCATCAGTTGGCTTATGAGGACCTTTGTCAATACGCAATTTTTGCCAAGTTCAGTTCATCTTACATAGATTTCGTGAAGAACATCTAGTGTGAACTATATCCAACAAGACTAGAATTCCTAATCATTAAATGGGAAATATTTGTTTTTTGCCCGTGGCCTGGCATTATTTATATAAGAAGTTTTTTTTAATAATACAAATTCTATATACTACTGAAATACATCAGCCAAGTAGAAGACTTAGCACTATAATATTTGGACTTGTTGAATTATTGATTCAAAATAGCTTTTAACGGCCTTTAGTCCAACAAAAATTATCGTTTCGTCCCGGCGATCACACATGGAATCATCAGTTGACTAGTGAGGACCTTTGTCAATACGCAATTTTTGCCAAGTTCAGTTCATCTTACATAGATTTCGTGAAGAACATCTAGTGTGAACTATATCCAACAAGACTAGAATTCCTAATCATTAAATTGGCAATATTTGTTTTTTGCCCGTGGCCTGGCATTATTTATAGAAGAAGTTTTTTTTAATAATACAAATTCTATATACTACTGAAATACATCAGCCGAGTAGAAGACTTAGCACTATAATATTTGGACTTATTGAAATATTGATTCAAAAAAGCTTTTAACGGCCTTTAGTCCAACAAAAATTATCGTTTCGTCCCGGCGATCTCACATGGACTCATCAGTTGACTAGTGAGGACCTTTGTCAATATGCAATTTTTGCCAAGTTCAGTTCATCTTACATAGATTTCGTGAAGAACATCTAGTGTGAACTATATCCAACAAGACTAGAATTCCTAATCATTAAATTGGAAATATTTGTTTTTTGCCCGTGGCCTGGCATTATTTATATAAGAAGTTTTTTTTTAATAATACAAATTCTATATACTACTGAAATACATCAGCCAAGTAGAAGACTTAGCACTATAATATTTGGACTTGTTGAATTATTGATTCAATATAGCTTTTAACGGCCTTTAGTCCAACAAAAATTAGCGTTTCGTCCCGGCGATCTCACATGGACTCATCAGTTGACTAGTGAGGACCTTTGTCAATACGCAATTTTTGCCAAGTTCAGTTCATCTTACATAGATTTCGTGAAGAACATCTAGTGTGAACTATATCCAACAAGACTAGAATTCCTAATCATTAAATTGGAAGTATTTGTTTTTTGCACGTGGCCTGGCATTATTTATATAAGAAGTTTTTTTTTAATAATACAAATTCTATATACTACTGAAATACATCAGCCAAGTAGAAGACTTAGCACTATAATATTTGGACTTGTTGAATTATTGATTCAAAATAGCTTTTAACGGCCTTTAGTCCAACAAAAATTAGCGTTTCGTCCCGGCGATCTCACATGGACTCATCAGTTGACTAGTGAGGACCTTTGTCAATACGCAATTTTTGCCAAGTTCAGTTCATCTTACATAGATTTCGTGAAGAACATCCAGTGTGAACTATATCCAACAAGACTAGAATTCCTAATCATTAAATTGGAAATATTTGTTTTTAGTCCGTGGCCTGGCATTATTTATATAAGAAGTTTTTTTTAATAATACAAATTCTATATACTACTGAAATACATCAGCCAAGTAGAAGACTTAGCACTATAATATTTGGACTTGTTGAATTATTGATTCAAAATAGAATTTAACGGCCTTTAGTCCAACAAAAATTACCGTTTCGTCCCGGCGATCTCACATGGACTCATCAGTTGACTAGTGAGGACCTTTGTCAATACGCAATTTTTGCCAAGTTGAGTTCATCTTACATAGATTTCGTGAAGAACATCTAGTGTGAACTATATCCAACAAGACTAGAATTCCTAATCATTAAATTGGAAATATTTATTTTTTTCCCGTGCCCTGGCATTATTTATATAAGAAGTTTTTTTTAATAATACACATTCTATATACTACTGAAATACATCAGCCAAGTAGAAGACTTAGCACTATAATATTTGGACTTGTTGAATTATTGATTCAAAATAGCTTTTAACGGCCTTTAGTCCAACAAAAATTAGCGTTTCTCCCGGCGATCTCACAATGACTCATCAGTTGGCTTATGAGGACCTTTGTCAATACGCAATTTTTGCCAAGTTCAGTTCATCTTACATAGATTTCGTGAAGAACATCTAGTGTGAACTATATCCAACAAGACTAGAATTCCTAATCATTAAATGGGAAATATTTGTTTTTTGCCCGTGGCCTGGCATTATTTATATAAGAAGTTTTTTTTAATAATACAAATTCTATATACTACTGAAATACATCAGCCAAGTAGAAGACTTAGCACTATAATATTTGGACTTGTTGAATTATTAATTCAAAATACCTTTTAACGGCCTTTAGTCCAACAAAAATTATCGTTTCGTCCCGGCGATCACACATGGAATCATCAGTTGACTAGTGAGGACCTTTGTCAATACGCAATTTTTGCCAAGTTCAGTTCATCTTACATAGATTTCGTGAAGAACATCTAGTGTGAACTATATCCAACAAGACTAGAATTCCTAATCATTAAATTGGCAATATTTGTTTTTTGCCCGTGGCCTGGCATTATTTATAGAAGAAGTTTTTTTTAATAATACAAATTCTATATACTACTGAAATACATCAGCCGAGTAGAAGACTTGGCACTATAATATTTGGACTTATTGAAATATTGATTCAAAATAGCTTTTAACGGCCTTTAGTCCAACAAAAATTATCGTTTCGTCCCGGCGATCTCACATGGACTCATCAGTTGACTAGTGAGGACCTTTGTCAATATGCAATTTTTGCCAAGTTCAGTTCATCTTACATAGATTTCGTGAAGAACATCTAGTGTGAACTATATCCAACAAGACTAGAATTCCTAATCATTAAATTGGAAATATTTGTTTTTTGCCCGTGGCCTGGCATTATTTATATAAGAAATTTTTTTTTAATAATACAAATTCTATATACTACTGAAATACATCAGCCAAGTAGAAGACTTAGCACTATAATATTTGGACTTGTTGAATTATTGATTCAAAATAGCTTTTAACGGCCTTTAGTCCAACAAAAATTAGCGTTTCGTCCCGGCGATCTCACATGGACTCATCAGTTGACTAGTGAGGACATTTGTCAATACGCAATTTTTGCCAAGTTCAGTTCATCTTACATAGATTTCGTGAAGAACATCTAGTGTGAACTATATCCAACAAGACTAGAATTCCTAATCATTAAATTGGAAGTATTTGTTTTTTGCACGTGGCCTGGCATTATTTATATAAGAAGTTTTTTTTTAATAATACAAATTCTATATACTACTGAAATACATCAGCCAAGTAGAAGACTTAGCACTATAATATTTGGACTTGTTGAATTATTGATTCAAAATAGCTTTTAACGGCCTTTAGTCCAACAAAAATTAGCGTTTCGTCCCGGCGATCTCACATGGACTCATCAGTTGACTAGTGAGGACCTTTGTCAATACGCAATTTTTGCCAAGTTCAGTTCATCTTACATAGATTTCGTGAAGAACATCCAGTGTGAACTATATCCAACAAGACTAGAATTCCTAATCATTAAATTGGAAATATTTGTTTTTAGTCCGTGGCCTGGCATTATTTATATAAGAAGTTTTTTTTAATAATACAAATTCTATATACTACTGAAATACATCAGCCAAGTAGAAGACTTAGCACTATAATATTTGGACTTGTTGAATTATTGATTCAAAATAGAATTTAACGGCCTTTAGTCCAACAAAAATTACCGTTTCGTCCCGGCGATCTCACATGGACTCATCAGTTGACTAGTGAGGACCTTTGTCAATACGCAATTTTTGCCAAGTTGAGTTCATCTTACATAGATTTCGTGAAGAACATCTAGTGTGAACTATATCCAACAAGACTAGAATTCCTAATCATTAAATTGGAAATATTTATTTTTTTCCCGTGCCCTGGCATTATTTATATAAGAAGTTTTTTTTAATAATACACATTCTATATACTACTGAAATACATCAGCCAAGTAGAAGACTTAGCACTATAATATTTGGACTTGTTGAATTATTGATTCAAAATAGCTTTTAACGGCCTTTAGTCCAACAAAAATTAGCGTTTCTCCCGGCGATCTCACAATGACTCATCAGTTGGCTTATGAGGACCTTTGTCAATACGCAATTTTTGCCAAGTTCAGTTCATCTTACATAGATTTCGTGAAGAACATCTAGTGTGAACTTTATCCAACAAGACTAGAATTCCTAATCATTAAATGGGAAATATTTGTTTTTTGCCCGTGGCCTGGCATTATTTATATAAGAAGTTTTTTTTAATAATACAAATTCTATATACTACTGAAATACATCAGCCAAGTAGAAGACTTAGCACTATAATATTTGGACTTGTTGAATTATTGATTCAAAATAGCTTTTAACGGCCTTTAGTCCAACAAAAATTATCGTTTCGTCCCGGCGATCACACATGGAATCATCAGTTGACTAGTGAGGACCTTTGTCAATACGCAATTTTTGCCAAGTTCAGTTCATCTTACATAGATTTCGTGAAGAACATCTAGTGTGAACTATATCCAACAAGACTAGAATTCCTAATCATTAAATTGGCAATATTTGTTTTTTGCCCGTGGCCTGGCATTATTTATAGAAGAAGTTTTTTTTAATAATACAAATTCTATATACTACTGAAATACATCAGCCGAGTAGAAGACTTAGCACTATAATATTTGGACTTATTGAAATATTGATTCAAAATAGCTTTTAACGGCCTTTAGTCCAACAAAAATTATCGTTTCGTCCCGGCGATCTCACATGGACTCATCAGTTGACTAGTGAGGACCTTTGTCAATACGCAATTTTTGCCAAGTTCAGTTCATCTTACATAGATTTCGTGAAGAACATCTAGTGTGAACTATATCCAACAAGACTAGAATTCCTAATCATTAAATTGGAAATATTTGTTTTTTGCCCGTGGCCTGGCATTATTTATATAAGAAGTTTTTTTTAATAATACAAATTCTATATACTACTGAAATACATCAGCCGAGTAGAAGACTTAGCACTATAATATTTGGACTTATTGAAATATTGATTCAAAATAGCTTTTAACGGCCTTTAGTCCAACAAAAATTATCGTTTCGTCCCGGCGATCTCACATGGACTCATCAGTTGACTAGTGAGGACCTTTGTCAATATGCAATTTTTGCCAAGTTCAGTTCATCTTACATAGATTTCGTGAAGAACATCTAGTGTGAACTATATCCAACAAGACTAGAATTCCTAATCATTAAATTGGAAATATTTGTTTTTTGCCCGTGGCCTGGCATTATTTATATAAGAAATTTTTGCCAATTTTAACAATACAAATTCTATATACTACTGAAATACATCAGCCAAGTAGAAGACTTAGCACTATAATATTTGGACTTGTTGAATTATTGATTCAAAATAGCTTTTAACGGCCTTTAGTCCAACAAAAATTAGCGTTTCGTCCCGGCGATCTCACATGGACTCATCAGTTGACTAGTGAGGACCTTTGTCAATACGCAATTTTTGCCAAGTTCAGTTCATCTTACATAGATTTCGTGAAGAACATCTAGTGTGAACTATATCCAACAAGACTAGAATTCCTAATCATTAAATTGGAAGTATTTGTTTTTTGCACGTGGCCTGGCATTATTTATATAAGAAGTTTTTTTTTAATAATACAAATTCTATATACTACTGAAATACATCAGCCAAGTAGAAGACTTAGCACTATAATATTTGGACTTGTTGAATTATTGATTCAAAATAGCTTTTAACGGCCTTTAGTCCAACAAAAATTAGCGTTTCGTCCCGGCGATCTCACATGGACTCATCAGTTGACTAGTGAGGACCTTTGTCAATACGCAATTTTTGCCAAGTTCAGTTCATCTTACATAGATTTCGTGAAGAACATCCAGTGTGAACTATATCCAACAAGACTAGAATTCCTAATCATTAAATTGGAAATATTTGTTTTTAGTCCGTGGCCTGGCATTATTTATATAAGAAGTTTTTTTTAATAATACAAATTCTATATACTACTGAAATACATCAGCCAAGTAGAAGACTTAGCACTATAATATTTGGACTTGTTGAATTATTGATTCAAAATAGAATTTAACGGCCTTTAGTCCAACAAAAATTACCGTTTCGTCCCGGCGATCTCACATGGACTCATCAGTTGACTAGTGAGGACCTTTGTCAATACGCAATTTTTGCCAAGTTGAGTTCATCTTACATAGATTTCGTGAAGAACATCTAGTGTGAACTATATCCAACAAGACTAGAATTCCTAATCATTAAATTGGAAATATTTATTTTTTTCCCGTGCCCTGGCATTATTTATATAAGAAGTTTTTTTTAATAATACACATTCTATATACTACTGAAATACATCAGCCAAGTAGAAGACTTAGCACTATAATATTTGGACTTGTTGAATTATTGATTCAAAATAGCTTTTAACGGCCTTTAGTCCAACAAAAATTAGCGTTTCTCCCGGCGATCTCACAATGACTCATCAGTTGGCTTATGAGGACCTTTGTCAATACGCAATTTTTGCCAAGTTCAGTTCATCTTACATAGATTTCGTGAAGAACATCTAGTGTGAACTTTATCCAACAAGACTAGAATTCCTAATCATTAAATGGGAAATATTTGTTTTTTGCCCGTGGCCTGGCATTATTTATATAAGAAGTTTTTTTTAATAATACAAATTCTATATACTACTGAAATACATCAGCCGAGTAGAAGACTTAGCACTATAATATTTGGACTTATTGAAATATTGATTCAAAATAGCTTTTAACGGCCTTTAGTCCAACAAAAATTATCGTTTCGTCCCGGCGATCTCACATGGACTCATCAGTTGACTAGTGAGGACCTTTGTCAATATGCAATTTTTGCCAAGTTCAGTTCATCTTACATAGATTTCGTGAAGAACATCTAGTGTGAACTATATCCAACAAGACTAGAATTCCTAATCATTAAATTGGAAATATTTGTTTTTTGCCCGTGGCCTGGCATTATTTATATAAGAAATTTTTTTTTAATAATACAAATTCTATATACTACTGAAATACATCAGCCAAGTAGAAGACTTAGCACTATAATATTTGGACTTGTTGAATTATTGATTCAAAATAGCTTTTAACGGCCTTTAGTCCAACAAAAATTAGCGTTTCGTCCCGGCGATCTCACATGGACTCATCAGTTGACTAGTGAGGACCTTTGTCAATACGCAATTTTTGCCAAGTTCAGTTCATCTTACATAGATTTCGTGAAGAACATCTAGTGTGAACTATATCCAACAAGACTAGAATTCCTAATCATTAAATTGGAAGTATTTGTTTTTTGCACGTGGCCTGGCATTATTTATATAAGAAGTTTTTTTTTAATAATACAAATTCTATATACTACTGAAATACATCAGCCAAGTAGAAGACTTAGCACTATAATATTTGGACTTGTTGAATTATTGATTCAAAATAGCTTTTAACGGCCTTTAGTCCAACAAAAATTAGCGTTTCGTCCCGGCGATCTCACATGGACTCATCAGTTGACTAGTGAGGACCTTTGTCAATACGCAATTTTTGCCAAGTTCAGTTCATCTTACATAGATTTCGTGAAGAACATCCAGTGTGAACTATATCCAACCAGACTAGAATTCCTAATCATTAAATTGGAAATATTTGTTTTTAGTCCGTGGCCTGGCATTATTTATATAAGAAGTTTTTTTTAATAATACAAATTCTATATACTACTGAAATACATCAGCCAAGTAGAAGACTTAGCACTATAATATTTGGACTTGTTGAATTATTGATTCAAAATAGAATTTAACGGCCTTTAGTCCAACAAAAATTACCGTTTCGTCCCGGCGATCTCACATGGACTCATCAGTTGACTAGTGAGGACCTTTGTCAATACGCAATTTTTGCCAAGTTGAGTTCATCTTACATAGATTTCGTGAAGAACATCTAGTGTGAACTATATCCAACAAGACTAGAATTCCTAATCATTAAATTGGAAATATTTATTTTTTTCCCGTGCCCTGGCATTATTTATATAAGAAGTTTTTTTTAATAATACACATTCTATATACTACTGAAATACATCAGCCAAGTAGAAGACTTAGCACTATAATATTTGGACTTGTTGAATTATTGATTCAAAATAGCTTTTAACGGCCTTTAGTCCAACAAAAATTAGCGTTTCTCCCGGCGATCTCACAATGACTCATCAGTTGGCTTATGAGGACCTTTGTCAATACGCAATTTTTGCCAAGTTCAGTTCATCTTACATAGATTTCGTGAAGAACATCTAGTGTGAACTTTATCCAACAAGACTAGAATTCCTAATCATTAAATGGGAAATATTTGTTTTTTGCCCGTGGCCTGGCATTATTTATATAAGAAGTTTTTTTTAATAATACAAATTCTATATACTACTGAAATACATCAGCCAAGTAGAAGACTTAGCACTATAATATTTGGACTTGTTGAATTATTGATTCAAAATAGCTTTTAACGGCCTTTAGTCCAACAAAAATTATCGTTTCGTCCCGGCGATCACACATGGAATCATCAGTTGACTAGTGAGGACCTTTGTCAATACGCAATTTTTGCCAAGTTCAGTTCATCTTACATAGATTTCGTGAAGAACATCTAGTGTGAACTATATCCAACAAGACTAGAATTCCTAATCATTAAATTGGCAATATTTGTTTTTTGCCCGTGGCCTGGCATTATTTATAGAAGAAGTTTTTTTTAATAATACAAATTCTATATACTACTGAAATACATCAGCCGAGTAGAAGACTTAGCACTATAATATTTGGACTTATTGAAATATTGATTCAAAATAGCTTTTAACGGCCTTTAGTCCAACAAAAATTATCGTTTCGTCCCGGCGATCTCACATGGACTCATCAGTTGACTAGTGAGGACCTTTGTCAATACGCAATTTTTGCCAAGTTCAGTTCATCTTACATAGATTTCGTGAAGAACATCTAGTGTGAACTATATCCAACAAGACTAGAATTCCTAATCATTAAATTGGAAATATTTGTTTTTTGCCCGTGGCCTGGCATTATTTATATAAGAAGTTTTTTTTTAATAATACAAATTCTATATACTACTGAAATACATCAGCCAAGTAGAAGACTTAGCACTATAATATTTGGACTTGTTGAATTATTGATTCAAAATAGCTTTTAACGGCCTTTAGTCCAACAAAAATTAGCGTTTCGTCCCGGCGATCTCACATGGACTCATCAGTTGACTAGTGAGGACCTTTGTCAATACGCAATTTTTGCCAAGTTCAGTTCATCTTACATAGATTTCGTGAAGAACATCTAGTGTGAACTATATCCAACAAGACTAGAATTCCTAATCATTAAATGGGAAATATTTGTTTTTTGCCCGTGGCCTGGCATTATTTATATAAGAAGTTTTTTTTAATAATACAAATTCTATATACTACTGAAATACATCAGCCAAGTAGAAGACTTAGCACTATAATATTTGGACTTGTTGAATTATTGATTCAAAATAGCTTTTAACGGCCTTTAGTCCAACAAAAATTATCGTTTCGTCCCGGCGATCTCACATGGACTCATCAGTTGACTAGTGAGGACCTTTGTCAATATGCAATTTTTGCCAAGTTCAGTTCATCTTACATAGATTTCGTGAAGAACATCTAGTGTGAACTATATCCAACAAGGCTAGAATTCCTAATCATTAAATTGGAAATATTTGTTTTTTGCCCGTGGCCTGGCATTATTTATATAAGAAGTTTTTTTTTAATAATACAAATTCTATATACTACTGAAATACATCAGCCAAGTAGAAGACTTAGCACTATAATATTTGGACTTGTTGAATTATTGATTCAAAATAGAATTTAACGGCCTTTAGTCCAACAAAAATTACCGTTTCGTCCCAGCGATCTCACATGGACTCATCAGTTGACTAGTGAGGACCTTTGTCAATACGCAATTTTTGTCAAGTTCAGTTCATCTTACATAGATTTCGTGAAGAACATCTAGTGTGAACTATATCCAACAAGACTAGAATTCCTAATCATTAAATGGGAAATATTTGTTTTTTGCCCGTGGCCTGGCATTATTTATATAAGAAGTTTTTTTTAATAATACAAATTCTATATACTACTGAAATACATCAGCCAAGTAGAAGACTTAGCACTATAATATTTGGACTTGTTGAATTATTGATTCAAAATAGCTTTTAACGGCCTTTAGTCCAACAAAAATTATCGTTTCGTCCCGGCGATCACACATGGAATCATCAGTTGACTAGTGAGGACCTTTGTCAATACGCAATTTTTGCCAAGTTCAGTTCATCTTACATAGATTTCGTGAAGAACATCTAGTGTGAACTATATCCAACAAGACTAGAATTCCTAATCATTAAATTGGCAATATTTGTTTTTTGCCCGTGGCCTGGCATTATTTATAGAAGAAGTTTTTTTTAATAATACAAATTCTATATACTACTGAAATACATCAGCCGAGTAGAAGACTTAGCACTATAATATTTGGACTTATTGAAATATTGATTCAAAATAGCTTTTAACGGCCTTTAGTCCAACAAAAATTATCGTTTCGTCCCGGCGATCTCACATGGACTCATCAGTTGACTAGTGAGGACCTTTGTCAATACGCAATTTTTGCCAAGTTCAGTTCATCTTACATAGATTTCGTGAAGAACATCTAGTGTGAACTATATCCAACAAGACTAGAATTCCTAATCATTAAATTGGAAATATTTGTTTTTTGCCCGTGGCCTGGCATTATTTATATAAGAAGTTTTTTTTTAATAATACAAATTCTATATACTACTGAAATACATCAGCCAAGTAGAAGACTTAGCACTATAATATTTGGACTTGTTGAATTATTGATTCAAAATAGCTTTTAACGGCCTTTAGTCCAACAAAAATTAGCGTTTCGTCCCGGCGATCTCACATGGACTCATCAGTTGACTAGTGAGGACCTTTGTCAATACGCAATTTTTGCCAAGTTCAGTTCATCTTACATAGATTTCGTGAAGAACATCTAGTGTGAACTATATCCATCAAGACTAGAATTCCTAATCATTAAATTGGAAGTATTTGTTTTTTGCACGTGGCCTGGCATTATTTATATAAGAAGTTTTTTTTTAATAATACAAATTCTATATACTACTGAAATACATCAGCCAAGTAGAAGACTTAGCACTATAATATTTGGACTTGTTGAATTATTGATTCAAAATAGCTTTTAACGACCTTTAGTCCAACAAAAATTAGCGTTTCGTCCCGGCGATCTCACATGGACTCATCAGTTGACTAGTGAGGACCTTTGTCAATACGCAATTTTTGCCAAGTTCAGTTCATCTTACATAGATTTCGTGAAGAACATCCAGTGTGAACTATATCCAACAAGACTAGAATTCCTAATCATTAAATTGGAAATATTTGTTTTTTGTCCGTGGCCTGGCATTATTTATATAAGAAGTTTTTTTAATAATACAAATTCTATATACTACTGAAATACATCAGCCAAGTAGAAGACTTAGCACTATAATATTTGGACTTGTTGAATTATTGATTCAAAATAGAATTTAACGGCCTTTAGTCCAACAAAAATTACCGTTTCGTCCCGGCGATCTCACATGGACTCATCAGTTGACTAGTGAGGACCTTTGTCAATACGCAATTTTTGCCAAGTTCAGTTCATCTTACATAGATTTCGTGAAGAACATCCAGTGTGAACTATATCCAACAAGACTAGAATTCCTAATCATTAAATTGGAAATATTTGTTTTTTGTCCGTGGCCTGGCATTATTTATATAAGAAGTTTTTTTTAATAATACAAATTCTATATACTACTGAAATACATCAGCCAAGTAGAAGACTTAGCACTATAATATTTGGACTTGTTGAATTATTGATTCAAAATAGAATTTAACGGCCTTTAGTCCAACAAAAATTACCGTTTCGTCCCGGCGATCTCACATGGACTCATCAGTTGACTAGTGAGGACCTTTGTCAATACGCAATTTTTGCCAAGTTGAGTTCATCTTACATAGATTTCGTGAAGAACATCTAGTGTGAACTATATCCAACAAGACTAGAATTCCTAATCATTAAATTGGAAATATTTATTTTTTTCCCGTGCCCTGGCATTATTTATATAAGAAGTTTTTTTTAATAATACACATTCTATATGCTACTGAAATACATCAGCCAAGTAGAAGACTTAGCACTATAATATTTGGACTTGTTGAATTATTGATTCAAAATAGCTTTTAACGGCCTTTAGTCCAACAAAAATTAGCGTTTCTCCCGGCGATCTCACAATGACTCATCAGTTGGCTTATGAGGACCTTTGTCAATACGCAATTTTTGCCAAGTTCAGTTCATCTTACATAGATTTCGTGAAGAACATCTAGTGTGAACTATATCCAACAAGACTAGAATTCCTAATCATTAAATGGGAAATATTTGTTTTTTGCCCGTGGCCTGGCATTATGTATATAAGAAGTTTTTTTTAATAATACAAATTCTATATACTACTGAAATACATCAGCCAAGTAGAAGACTTAGCACTATAATATTTGGACTTGTTGAATTATTGATTCAAAATAGCTTTTAACGGCCTTTAGTCCAACAAAAATTATCGTTTCGTCCCGGCGATCACACATGGAATCATCAGTTGACTAGTGAGGACCTTTGTCAATACGCAATTTTTGCCAAGTTCAGTTCATCTTACATAGATTTCGTGAAGAACATCTAGTGTGAACTATATCCAACAAGACTAGAATTCCTAATCATTAAATTGGCAATATTTGTTTTTTGCCCGTGGCCTGGCATTATTTATAGAAGAAGTTTTTTTTAATAATACAAATTCTATATACTACTGAAATACATCAGCCGAGTAGAAGACTTAGCACTATAATATTTGGACTTATTGAAATATTGATTCAAAATAGCTTTTAACGGCCTTTAGTCCAACAAAAATTATCGTTCCGTCCCGGCGATCTCACATGGACTCATCAGTTGACTAGTGAGGACCTTTGTCAATACGCAATTTTTGCCAAGTTCAGTTCATCTTACATAGATTTCGTGAAGAACATCTAGTGTGAACTATATCCAACAAGACTAGAATTCCTAATCATTAAATTGGAAGTATTTGTATTTTGCACGTGGCCTGGCATTATTTATATAAGAAGTTTTTTTTTAATAATACAAATTCTATATACTACTGAAATACATCAGCCAAGTAGAAGACTTAGCACTATAATATTTGGACTTGTTGAATTATTGATTCAAAATAGCTTTTAACGACCTTTAGTCCAACAAAAATTAGCGTTTCGTCCCGGCGATCTCACATGGACTCATCAGTTGACTAGTGAGGACCTTTGTCAATACGCAATTTTTGCCAAGTTCAGTTCATCTTACATAGATTTCGTGAAGAACATCCAGTGTGAACTATATCCAACAAGACTAGAATTCCTAATCATTAAATTGGAAATATTTGTTTTTTGTCCGTGGCCTGGCATTATTTATATAAGAAGTTTTTTTAATAATACAAATTCTATATACTACTGAAATACATAAGCCAAGTAGAAGACTTAGCACTATAATATTTGGACTTGTTGAATTATTGATTCAAAATAGAATTTAACGGCCTTTAGTCCAACAAAAATTACCGTTTCGTCCCGGCGATCTCACATGGACTCATCAGTTGACTAGTGAGGACCTTTGTCAATACGCAATTTTTGCCAAGTTGAGTTCATCTTACATAGATTTCGTGAAGAACATCTAGTGTGAACTATATCCAACAAGACTAGAATTCCTAATCATTAAATTTGAAATATTTGTTTTTTGCCCGTGGCCTGGCATTATTTATATAAGAAGTTTTTTTTTAATAATACAAATTCTATATACTACTGAAATACATCAGCCAAGTAGAACACTTAGCACTATAATATTTTGACTTGTTGAAATATTGATTCAAAATAGCTTTTAACGGCCTTTAGTTCAACAAAAATTCTCGTTTCGTCCCGGCGATCACACATGGACTCATCAGTTGACTAGTGAGGACCTTTATCAATACGCAATTTTTGACAAGTTCAGTTAATCTTACATAGATTTCGTGAAAAACATCTAGCGTGAACTATATCCAACAAGACTAGAAGTCCTAATCATTAAATTGGAAATATTTGTTCTTTGCCTGGGCCTGGCATTATTTATATAAGAAGTTTTTTTTTAATAATACAAATTATATATACTACTGAAATACATCAGCCAAGTAGAAGACTTAGCACTATAATATTTGGACTTGTAGAATTATTGATTCAAAATAGCCTTTAACGGCCTTTAGTCCAACAAAAATTAGCATTTCGTCCCGGCGATCTCACATGGACTCATCAGTTGACTAGTGAGGACCTTTGTCAATACGCAATTTTTTCCAAGTTCAGTTCATCTTACATAGATTTCGTGAAGAACATCTAGTGTGAACTATATCCAACAAGACTAGAATTTCTAATCATTAAATTGGAAATATTTGTTTTTTCCCGTGGCCTGGCATTATTTATATAAGAAGTTTTTTTTTAATAATACAAATTATATATACTACTGAAATACATCAGCCAAGTAGAAGACGTAGCACTATAATATTTGGACTTGTTGAATTATTGATTCAAAATAGCTTTTAACGGCCTTTAGTCCAACAAAAATTATCGTTTCGTCCCGGCGATCTCACATGGACTCATCAGTTGACTAGTGAGGACCTTTGTCAATACGCAATTTTTGCCAAGTTCAGTTCATCTTACATAGATTTCGTGAAGAACATCTAGTGTGAACTATATCCAACAAGACTAGAATTCCTAATTATTAAATTGGAAATATTTGTTTTTTGCCCGTGGCCTGGCATTACTTATATAAGAAGTTTTTTTTAATAATACAAATTCTATATACTACTGACATACATCAGCCAAGTAGAAGACTTAGCACTATAATATTTGGACTTGTTGAATTATTGATTCAAAATAGCTTTTAACGGCCTTTAGTCCAACAAAAAATTAGCGTTTCGTCCCGGCGATCTCACATGGACTCATCAGTTGACTAGTGAGGACCTTTGTCAATGCGCAATTTTTGCCAAGTTCAGTTCATCTTACATAGATTTCGTGAAGAACATCTAGTGTGAACTATATCCAACAAGACTAGAATTCCTAATCATTAAATTGGAAATATTTGTTTTTTGCCCGTGGCCTGGCATTATTTATATAAGAAGTTTTTTTTTAATAATACAAATTCTATATACTACTGAAATACATCAGCCAAGTAGAAGACTTAGCACTATAATATTTGGACTTGTTGAATTATTGATTCAAAACAGCTTTTAACGGCCTTTAGTCCAACAAAAATTAGCGGTTCGTCCCGGCGATCTCACATGGACTCATCAGTTGACTAGTGAGGACCTTTGTCAATACGCAATTTTTGCCAAGTTCAGTTCATCTTACATAGATTTCGTGAAGAACATCTAGTGTGAACTATATCCAACAAGACTAGAATTCCTAATCATTAAATTGGAAATATTTGTTTTTTGCCCGTGGCCTGGCATTATTTATATAAGAAGTTTTTTTTTAATAATACAAATTCTATATACTACTGAAATACATCAGCCAAGTAGAAGACTTAGCACTATAATATTTGGACTTGTTGAATTATTGATTCAAAATAGGTTTTAACGGCCTTTAGTCCAACAAAAATTAGCGTTTCGTCCCGGCGATCTCACATGGACTCATCAGTTGACTAGTGAGGACCTTTGTCAATACGCAATTTTTGCCAAGTTCAGTTCATCTTACATAGATTTCATGAAGAACATCTAGTGTGAACTATATCCAACAAGACTAGAATTCCTAATCATTAAATTGGAAGTATTTGTTTTTTGCACGTGGCCTGGCATTATTTATATAAGAAGTTTTTTTTTAATAATACAAATTCTATATACTACTGAAATACATCAGCCAAGTAGAAGACTTAGCACTATAATATTTGGACTTGTTGAATTATTGATTCAAAATAGCTTTAAACGACCTTTAGTCCAACAAAAATTAGCGTTTCGTCCCGGCGATCTCACATGGACTCATCAGTTGACTAGTGAGGACCTTTGTCAATACGCAATTTTTGCCAAGTTCAGTTCATCTTACATAGATTTCGTGAAGAACATCCAGTGTGAACTATATCCAACAAGACTAGAATTCCTAATCATTAAATTGGAAATATTTGTTTTTTGTCCGTGGCCTGGCATTATTTATATAAGAAGTTTTTTTAATAATACAAATTCTATATACTACTGAAATACATAAGCCAAGTAGAAGACTTAGCACTATAATATTTGGACTTGTTGAATTATTGATTCAAAATAGAATTTAACGGCCTTTAGTCCAACAAAAATTACCGTTTCGTCCCGGCGATCTCACATGGACTCATCAGTTGACTAGTGAGGACCTTTGTCAATACGCAATTTTTGCCAAGTTGAGTTCATCTTACATAGATTTCGTGAAGAACATCTAGTGTGAACTATATCCAACAAGACTAGAATTCCTAATCATTAAATTTGAAATATTTGTTTTTTGCCCGTGGCCTGGCATTATTTATATAAGAAGTTTTTTTTTAATAATACAAATTCTATATACTACTGAAATACATCAGCCAAGTAGAACACTTAGCACTATAATATTTTGACTTGTTGAAATATTGATTCAAAATAGCTTTTAACGGCCTTTAGTTCAACAAAAATTATCGTTTCGTCCCGGCGATCACACATGGACTCATCAGTTGACTAGTGAGGACCTTTATCAATACGCAATTTTTGACAAGTTCAGTTAATCTTACATAGATTTCGTGAAAAACATCTAGCGTGAACTATATCCAACAAGACTAGAATTCCTAATCATTAAATTGGAAATATTTGTTCTTTGCCTGGGCCTGGCATTATTTATATAAGAAGTTTTTTTTTAATAATACAAATTATATATACTACTGAAATACATCAGCCAAGTAGAAGACTTAGCACTATAATATTTGGACTTGTTGAATTATTGATTCAAAATAGCCTTTAACGGCCTTTAGTCCAACAAAAATGAGCGTTTCGTCCCGGCGATCTCACATGGACTCATCAGTTGACTAGTGAGGACCTTTGTCAATACGCAATTTTTGCCAAGTTCAGTTCATCTTACATAGATTTCGTGAAGAACATCTAGTGTGAACTATATCCAACAAGACTAGAATTCCTAATTATTAAATGGGAAATATTTGTTTTTTGCCCGTGGCCTGGCATTACTTATATAAGAAGTTTTTTTTAATAATACAAATTCTATATACTACTGAAATACATCAGCCAAGTAGAAGACTTAGCACTATAATATTTGGACTTGTTGAATTATTGATTCAAAATAGCTTTTAACGGCCTTTAGTCCAACAAAAATTAGCGTTTCGTCCCGGCGATCTCACATGGACTCATCAGTTGACTAGTGAGGACCTTTGTCAATGCGCAATTTTTGCCAAATTCAGTTCATCTTACATAGATTTCGTGAAGAACATCTAGTGTGAACTATATCCAACAAGACTAGAATTCCTAATCATTAAATTGGAAATATTTGTTTTTTGCCCGTGGCCTGGCATTATTTATATAAGAAGTTTTTTTTTAATAATACAAATTCTATATACTACTGAAATACATCAGCCAAGTAGAAGACTTAGCACTATAATATTTGGACTTGTTGAATTATTGATTCAAAACAGCTTTTAACGGCCTTTAGTCCAACACAAATTAGCGGTTCGTCCCGGCGATCTCACATGGACTCATCAGTTGACTAGTGAGGACCTTTGTCAATACGCAATTTTTGCCAAGTTCAGTTCATCTTACATAGATTTCGTGAAGAACATCTAGTGTGAACTATATCCAACAAGACTAGAATTCCTAATCATTAAATTGGAAATATTTGTTTTTTGCCCGTGGCCTGGCATTATTTATAGAAGAAGTTTTTTTTAATAATACAAATTCTATATACTACTGAAATACATCAGCCGAGTAGAAGACTTAGCACTATAATATTTGGACTTATTGAAATATTGATTCAAAAAAGATTTTAACGGCCTTTAGTCCAACAAAAATTATCGTTTCGTCCCGGCGATCTCACATGGACTCATCAGTTGACTAGTGAGGACCTTTGTCAATACGCAATTTTTGCCAAGTTCAGTTCATCTTACATAGATTTCGTGAAGAACATCTAGTGTGAACTATATCCAACAAGACTAGAATTCCTAATCATTAAATTGGAAGTATTTGTTTTTTGCACGTGGCCTGGCATTATTTATATAAGAAGTTTTTTTTTAATAATACAAATTCTATATACTACTGAAATACATCAGCCAAGTAGAAGACTTAGCACTATAATATTTGGACTTGTTGAATTATTGATTCAAAATAGCTTTTAACGGCCTTTATTTAGTCCAACAAAAATTAGCGTTTCGTCCCGGCGATCTCACATGGACTCATCAGTTGACTAGTGAGGACCTTTGTCAATACGCAATTTTTGCCAAGTTCAGTTCATCTTACATAGATTTCGTGAAGAACATCCAGTGTGAACTATATCCAACAAGACTAGAATTCCTAATCATTAAATTGGAAATATTTGTTTTTTGTCCGTGGCCTGGCATTATTTATATAAGAAGTTTTTTTTTAATAATACAAATTATATATACTACTGAAATACATCAGCCAAGTAGAAGACTTAGCACTATAATATTTGGACTTGTTGAATTATTGATTCAAAATAGCCTTTAACGGCCTTTAGTCCAACAAAAATTAGCGTTTCGTCCCGGCGATCTCACATGGACTCATCAGTTGACTAGTGAGGACCTTTGTCAATACGCAATTTTTTCCAAGTTCAGTTCATCTTACATAGATTTCGTGAAGAACATCTAGTGTGAACTATATCCAACAAGACTAGAATTTCTAATCATTAAATTGGAAATATTTGTTTTTTCCCGTGGCCTGGCATTATTTATATAAGAAGTTTTTTTTTAATAATACAAATTATATATACTACTGAAATACATCAGCCAAGTAGAAGACTTAGCACTATAATATTTGGACTTGTTGAATTATTGATTCAAAATAGCCTTTAACGGCCTTTAGTCCAACAAAAATTAGCGTTTCGTCCCGGCGATCTCACATGGACTCATCAGTTGACTAGTGAGGGCCTTTGTCAATACGCAATTTTTGCCAAGTTCAGTTCATCTTACATAGATTTCGTGAAGAACATCTAGTGTGAACTATATCCAACAAGACTAGAATTCCTAATCATTAAATTGGAAATATTTGTTTTTTGCCCGTGGCCTGGCATTATTTATATAAGAAGTTTTTTTTAATAATACAAATTCTATACTACTGAAATACATCAGCCAAGTAGAAGACTTAGCACTATAATATTTGGACTTGTTGAATTATTGATTCAAAATAGCTTTTAACGGCCTTTAGTCCAACAAAAATTATCGTTTCGTCCCGGCGATCTCACATGGACTCATCAGTTGACTAGTGAGGACCTTTGTCAATATGCAATTTTTGCCAAGTTCAGTTCATCTTACATAGATTTCGTGAAGAACATCTAGTGTGAACTATATCCAACAAGACTAGAATTCCTAATTATTAAATTGGAAATATTTGTTTTTTGCCCGTGGCCTGGCATTACTTATATAAGAAGTTTTTTTTAATAATACAAATTCTATATACTACTGAAATACATCAGCCAAGTAGAAGACTTAGCACTATAATATTTGGACTTGTTGAATTATTGATTCAAAATAGCTTTTAACGGCCTTTAGTCCAACAAAAATTTGCGTTTCGTCCCGGCGATCTCACATGGACTCATCAGTTGACTAGTGAGGACCTTTGTCAATGCGCAATTTTTGCCAAGTTCAGTTCATCTTACATAGATTTCGTGAAGAACATCTAGTGTGAACTATATCCAACAAGACTAGAATTCCTAATCATTAAATTGGAAATATTTGTTTTTTGCCCGTGGCCTGGCATTATTTATAGAAGAAGTTTTTTTTAATAATACAAATTCTATATACTACTGAAATACATCAGCCGAGTAGGAGACTTAGCACTATAATATTTGGACTTATTGAAATATTGATTCAAAAAAGATTTTAACGGCCTTTAGTCCAACAAAAATTATCGTTTCGTCCCGGCGATCTCACATGGACTCATCAGTTGACTAGTGAGGACCTTTGTCAATACGCAATTTTTGCCAAGTTCAGTTCATCTTACATAGATTTCGTGAAGAACATCTAGTGTGAACTATATCCAACAAGACTAGAATTCCTAATCATTAAATTGGAAATATTTGTTTTTTGCCCGTGGCCTGGCATTATTTATATAAGAAGTTTTTTTTAATCATACAAATTCTATATACTACTGAAATACATCAGCCAAGTAGAAGACTTAGCACTATAATATTTGGACTTGTTGAATTATTGATTCAAAATAGCTTTTAACGGCCTTTAGTCCAACAAAAATTAGCGTTTCGTCCCGGCGATCTCATATGGACTCATCAGTTGACTAGTGAGGACCTTTGTCAATACGCAATTTTTGCCAAGTTCAGTTCATCTTACATAGATTTCGTGAAGAACATCTAGTGTGAACTATATCCAACAAGACTAGAATTCCTAATCATTAAATTGGAAGTATTTGTTTTTTGCACGTGGCCTGTCATTATTTATATAAGAAGTTTTTTTTAATAATACAAATTCTATATACTACTGAAATACATCAGCCAAGTAGAAGACTTAGCACTATAATATTTGGACTTGTTGAATTATTGATTCAAAATAGCTTTTAACGGCCTTTAGTCCAACAAAAATTAGCGTTTCGTCCCGGCGATCTCACATGGACTCATCAGTTGACTAGTGAGGACCTTTGTCAATACGCAATTTTTGCCAAGTTCAGTTCATCTTACATAGATTTCGTGAAGAACATCCAGTGTGAACTATATCCAACAAGACTAGAATTCCTAATCATTAAATTGGAAATATTTGTTTTTTGTCCGTGGCCTGGCATTATTTATATAAGAAGTTTTTTTTTAATAATACAAATTATATATACTACTGAAATACATCAGCCAAGTAGAAGACTTAGCACTATAATATTTGGACTTGTTGAATTATTGATTCAAAATAGCCTTTAACGGCCTTTAGTCCAACAAAAATTAGCGTTTCGTCCCGGCGATCTCACATGGACTCATCAGTTGACTAGTGAGGACCTTTGTCAATACGCAATTTTTTCCAAGTTCAGTTCATCTTACATAGATTTCGTGAAGAACATCTAGTGTGAACTATATCCAACAAGACTAGAATTTCTAATCATTAAATTGGAAATATTTGTTTTTTCCCGTGGCCTGGCATTATTTATATAAGAAGTTTTTTTTTAATAATACAAATTATATATACTACTGGAATACATCAGCCAAGTAGAAGACTTAGCACTATAATATTTGGACTTGTTGAATTATTGATTCAAAATAGCCTTTAACGGCCTTTAGTCCAACAAAAATTAGCGTTTCGTCCCGGCGATCTCACATGGACTCATCAGTTGACTAGTGAGGGCCTTTGTCAATACGCAATTTTTGCCAAGTTCAGTTCATCTTACATAGATTTCGTGAAGAACATCTAGTGTGAACTATATCCAACAAGACTAGAATTCCTAATCATTAAATTGGAAATATTTGTTTTTTGCCCGTGGCCTGGCATTATTTATAGAAGAAGTTTTTTTTAATAATACAAATTCTATATACTACTGAAATACATCAGCCGAGTAGAAGACTTAGCACTATAATATTTGGACTTATTGAAATATTGATTCAAAAAAGATTTTAACGGCCTTTAGTCCAACAAAAATTATCGTTTCGTCCCGGCGATCTCACATGGACTCATCAGTTGACTAGTGAGGACCTTTGTCAATACGCAATTTTTGCCAAGTTCAGTTCATCTTACATAGATTTCGTGAAGAACATCTAGTGTGAACTATATCCAACAAGACTAGAATTCCTAATCATTAAATTGGAAATATTTGTTTTTTGCCCGCGGCCTGGCTTTATTTATATAAGAAGTTTTTTTTTAATAATACAAATTCTATATACTACTGAAATACATCAGCCAAGTAGAAGACTTAGCACTATAATATTTGGACTTGTTGAATTATTGATTCAAAATAGCTTTTAACGGCCTTTAGTCCAACAAAAATTAGCGTTTCGTCCCGGCGATCTCACATGGACTCATCAGTTGACTAGTGAGGACCTTTGTCAATACGCAATTTTTGCCAAGTTCAGTTCATCTTACATAGATTTCGTGAAGAACATCCAGTGTGAACTATATCCAACAAGACTAGAATTCCTAATCATTAAATTGGAAATATTTGTTTTTTGTCCGTGGCCTGGCATTATTTATATAAGAAGTTTTTTTTAATAATACAAATTCTATATATTACTGAAATACATCAGCCAAGTAGAAGACTTAGCACTATAATATTTGGACTTGTTGAATTATTGATTCAAAATAGAATTTAACGGCCTTTAGTCCAACAAAAATTACCGTTTCGTCCCGGCGATCTCACATGGACTCATCAGTTGACTAGTGAGGACCTTTGTCAATACGCAATTTTTGCCAAGTTGAGTTCATCTTACATAGATTTCGTGAAGAACATCTAGTGTGAACTATATCCAACAAGACTAGAATTCCTAATCATTAAATTTGAAATATTTGTTTTTTGCCCGTGGCCTGGCATTATTTATATAAGAAGTTTTTTTTTAATAATACAAATTCTATATACTACTGAAATACATCAGCCAAGTAGAAGACTTAGCACTATAATATTTGGACTTGTTGAATTATTGATTCAAAATAGCTTTTAACGGCCTTTAGTCCAACAAAAATTAGCGTTTCGTCCCGGCGATCTCACATGGACTCATCAGTTGACTAGTGAGGACCTTTGTCAATACGCAATTTTTGCCAAGTTCAGTTCATCTTACATAGATTTCGTGAAGAACATCTAGTGTGAACTATATCCAACAAGACTAGAATTCCTAATCATTGAATTGGAAGTATTTGTTTTTTGCACGTGGCCTGGCATTATTTATATAAGAAGTTTTTTTTTAATAATACAAATTCTATATACTACTGAAATACATCAGCCAAGTAGAAGACTTAGCACTATAATATTTGGACTTGTTGAATTATTGATTCAAAATAGCTTTTAACGGCCTTTAGTCCAACAAAAATTAGCGTTTCGTCCCGGCGATCTCACATGGACTCATCAGTTGACTAGTGAGGACCTTTGTCAATACGCAATTTTTGCCAAGTTCAGTTCATCTTACATAGATTTCGTGAAGAACATCCAGTGTGAACTATATCCAACAAGACTAGAATTCCTAATCATTAAATTGGAAATATTTGTTTTTTGTCCGTGGCCTGGCATTATTTATATAAGAAGTTTTTTTTAATAATACAAATTCTATATATTACTGAAATACATCAGCCAAGTAGAAGACTTAGCACTATAATATTTGGACTTGTTGAATTATTGATTCAAAATAGAATTTAACGGCCTTTAGTCCAACAAAAATTACCGTTTCGTCCCGGCGATCTCACATGGACTCATCAGTTGACTAGTGAGGACCTTTGTCAATACGCAATTTTTGCCAAGTTGAGTTCATCTTACATAGATTTCGTGAAGAACATCTAGTGTGAACTATATCCAACAAGACTAGAATTCCTAATCATTAAATTTGAAATATTTGTTTTTTGCCCGTGGCCTGGCATTATTTATATAAGAAGTTTTTTTTTAATAATACAAATTCTATATACTACTGAAATACATCAGCCAAGTAGAACACTTAGCACTATAATATTTTGACTTGTTGAAATATTGATTCAAAATAGCTTTTAACGGCCTTTAGTTCAACAAAAATTATCGTTTCGTCCCGGCGATCACACATGGACTCATCAGTTGACTAGTGAGGACCTTTATCAATACGCAATTTTTGACAAGTTCAGTTAATCTTACATAGATTTCGTGAAAAACATCTAGCGTGAACTATGTCCAACAAGACTAGAATTCCTAATCATTAAATTGGAAATATTTGTTCTTTGCCTGGGCCTGGCATTATTTATATAAGAAGTTTTTTTTTAATAATACAAATTATATATACTACTGAAATACATCAGCCAAGTAGAAGACTTAGCACTATAATATTTGGACTTGTTGAATTATTGATTCAAAATAGCCTTTAACGGCCTTTAGTCCAACAAAAATTAGCGTTTCGTCCCGGCGATCTCACATGGACTCATCAGTTGACTAGTGAGGACCTTTGTCAATACGCAATTTTTTCCAAGTTCAGTTCATCTTACATAGATTTCGTGAAGAACATCTAGTGTGAACTATATACAACAAGACTAGAATTTCTAATCATTAAATTGGAAATATTTGTTTTTTCCCGTGGCCTGGCATTATTTATATAAGAAGTTTTTTTTTAATAATACAAATTATATATACTACTGAAATACATCAGCCAAGTAGAAGACTTAGCACTATAATATTTGGACTTGTTGAATTATTGATTCAAAATAGCCTTTAACGGCCTTTAGTCCAACAAAAATTAGCGTTTCGTCCCGGCGATCTCACATGGACTCATCAGTTGACTAGTGAGGGCCTTTGTCAATACGCAATTTTTGCCAAGTTCAGTTCATCTTACATAGATTTCGTGTAGAACATCTAGTGTGAACTATATCCAACAAGACTAGAATTCCTAATCATTAAATTGGAAATATTTGTTTTTTGCCCGTGGCCTGACATTATTTATATAAGAAGTTTTTTTTAATAATACAAATTCTATACTACTGAAATACATCAGCCAAGTAGAAGACTTAGCACTATAATATTTGGACTTGTTGAATTATTGATTCAAAATAGCTTTTAACGGCCTTTAGTCCAACAAAAATTACCGTTTCGTCCCGGCGATCTCACATGGACTCATCAGTTGACTAGTGAGGACCTTTGTCAATACGCAATTTTTGCCAAGTTCAGTTCATCTTACATAGATTTCGTGAAGAACATCTAGTGTGAACTATATCCAACAAGACTAGAATTCCTAATTATTAAATTGGAAATATTTGTTTTTTGCCCGTGGCCTGGCATTACTTATATAAGAAGTTTTTTTTAATAATACAAATTCTATATACTACTGAAATACATCAGCCAAGTAGAAGACTTAGCACTATAATATTTGGACTTGTTGAATTATTGATTCAAAATAGCTTTTAACGGCCTTTAGTCCAACAAAAATTTGCGTTTCGTCCCGGCGATCTCACATGGACTCATCAGTTGACTAGTGAGGACCTTTGTCAATGCGCAATTTTTGCCAAGTTCAGTTCATCTTACATAGATTTCGTGAAGAACATCTAGTGTGAACTATATCCAACAAGACTAGAATTCCTAATCATTAAATTGGAAATATTTGTTTTTTGCCCGTGGCCTGGCATTATTTATATAAGAAGTTTTTTTTTAATAATACAAATTCTATATACTACTGAAATACATCAGCCAAGTACAAGACTTAGCACTATAATATTTGGACTTGTTGAATTATTGATTCAAAACAGCTTTTAACGGCCTTTAGTCCAACAAAAATTAGCGGTTCGTCCCGGCGATCTCACATGGACTCATCAGTTGACTAGTGAGGACCTTTGTCAATACGCAATTTTTGCCAAGTTCAGTTCATCTTACATAGATTTCGTGAAGAACATCTAGTGTGAACTATATCCAACAAGACTAGAATTCCTAATCATTAAATTGGAAATATTTGTTTTTTGCCCGTGGCCTGGCATTATTTATAGAAGAAGTTTTTTTTAATAATACAAATTCTATATACTACTGAAATACATCAGCCGAGTAGAAGACTTAGCACTATAATATTTGGACTTATTGAAATATTGATTCAAAAAAGATTTTAACGGCCTTTAGTCCAACAAAAATTATCGTTTCGTCCCGGCGATCTCACATGGACTCATCAGTTGACTAGTGAGGACCTTTGTCAATACGCAATTTTTGCCAAGTTCAGTTCATCTTACATAGATTTCGTGAAGAACATCTAGTGTGAACTATATCCAACAAGACTAGAATTCCTAATCATTAAATTGGAAATATTTGTTTTTTGCCCGTGGCCTGGCATTATTTATATAAGAAGTTTTTTTTTAATAATACAAATTCTATATACTACTGAAATACATCAGCCAAGTAGAAGACTTAGCACTATAATATTTGGAGTTGTTGAATTATTGATTCAAAATAGCTTTTAACGGCCTTTAGTCCAACAAAAATTACCGTTTCGTCCCGGCAATCTCACATGGACTCATCAGTTGACTAGTGAGGACCTTTGTCAATACGCAATTTTTGCCAAGTTCAGTTCATCTTACATAGATTTCGTGAAGAACATCTAGTGTGAACTATATCCAACAAGACTAGAATTCCTAATCATTAAATTGGAAGTATTTGTTTTTTGCACGTGGCCTGGCATTATTTATATAAGAAGTTTTTTTTTTAATAATACAAATTCTATATACTACTGAAATACATCAGCCAAGTAGAAGACTTAGCACTATAATATTTGGACTTGTTGAATTATTGATTCAAAATAGTTTTTAACGGCCTTCAGTCCAACAAAAATTAGCGTTTCGTCCCGGCGATCTCACATGGACTCATCAGCTGACTAGTGAGGACCTTTGTCAATACGCAATTTTTGCCAAGTTCAGTTCATCTTACATAGATTTCGTGAAGAACATCCAGTGTGAACTATATCCAACAAGACTAGAATTCCTAATCATTAAATTGGAAATATTTGTTTTTTGTCCGTGGCCTGGCATTATTTATATAAGAAGTTTTTTTTAATAATACAAATTCTATATACTACTGAAATACATCAGCCAAGTAGAAGACTTAGCACTATAATATTTGGACTTGTTGAATTATTGATTCAAAATAGAATTTAACGGCCTTTAGTCCAACAAAAATTACCGTTTCGTCCCGGCGATCTCACATGGACTCATCAGTTGACTAGTGAGGACCTTTGTCAATACGCAATTTTTGCCAAGTTGAGTTCATCTTACATAGATTTCGTGAAGAACATCTAGTGTGAACTATATCCAACAAGACTAGAATTCCTAATCATTAAATTTGAAATATTTGTTTTTTGCCCGTGGCCTGGCATTATTTATATAAGAAGTTTTTTTTTAATAATACAAATTCTATATACTACTGAAATACATCAGCCAAGTAGAACACTTAGCACTATAATATTTTGACTTGTTGAATTATTGATTCAAAATAGCTTTTAACGGCCTTTAGTTCAACAAAAATTATCGTTTCGTCCCGGCGATCACACATGGACTCATCAGTTGACTAGTGAGGACCTTTATCAATACGCAATTTTTTCCAAGTTCAGTTCATATAACATAGATTTCGTGAAGAACATCTAGTGTGAACTATATCCAACAAGACTAGAATTTCTAATCATTAAATTGGAAATATTTGTTTTTTTCCCGTGGCCTGGCATTATTTATATAAGAAGTTTTTTTTTTAATAATACACATTCTATATACTACTGAAATACATCAGCCAAGTAGAAGACTTAGCACTATAATATTTGGACTTGTTGAATTATTGATTCAAAACAGCTTTTAACGGCCTTTAGTCCAACAAAAATTAGCGGTTCGTCCCGGCGATCTCACATGGACTCATCAGTTGACTAGTGAGGACCTTTGTCAATACGCAATTTTTTCCAAGTTCAGTTCATCTTACATAGATTTCGTGAAGAACATCTAGTGTGAACTATATCCAACAAGACTAGAATTCCTAATCATTAAATTGGAAGTATTTGTTTTTTGCACGTGGCCTGGCATTATTTATATAAGAAGTTTTTTTTTAATAATACAAATTCTATATACTACTGAAATACATCAGCCAAGTAGAAGACTTAGCGCTATAATATTTGGACTTGTTGAATTATTGATTCAAAATAGCTTTTAACGGCCTTTAGTCCAACAAAAATTAGCGTTTCGTCCCGGCGATCTCACATGGCTTCATCAGTTGACTAGTGAGGACCTTTGTCAATACGCAATTTTTGCCAAGTTCAGTTCATCTTACATAGATTTCGTGAAGAACATCCAGTGTGAACTATATCCAACAAGACTAGAATTCCTAATCATTAAATTGGAAATATTTGTTTTTTGTCCGTGGCCTGGCATTATTTATATAAGAAGTTTTTTTTAATAATACAAATTCTATATACTACTGAAATACATCAGCCAAGTAGAAGACTTAGCACTATAATATTTGGACTTGTTGAATTATTGATTCAAAATAGAATTTAACGGCCTTTAGTCCAACAAAAATTACCGTTTCGTCCCGGCGATCTCACATGGACTCATCAGTTGACTAGTGAGGACCTTTGTCAATACGCAATTTTTGCCAAGTTGAGTTCATCTTACATAGATTTCGTGAAGAACATCTAGTGTGAACTATATCCAACAAGACTAGAATTCCTAATCATTAAATTTGAAATATTTGTTTTTTGCCCGTGGCCTGGCATTATTTATATAAGAAGTTTTTTTTTAATAATACAAATTCTATATACTACTGAAATACATCAGCCAAGTAGGACACTTAGCACTATAATATTTTGACTTGTTGAATTATTGATTCAAAATAGCTTTTAACGGCCTTTAGTTCAACAAAAATTATCGTTTCGTCCCGGCGATCACACATGGACTCATCAGTTGACTAGTGAGGACCTTTATCAATACGCAATTTTTGACAAGTTCAGTTAATCTTACATAGATTTCGTGAAAAACATCTAGCGTGAACTATATCCAACAAGACTAGAATTCCTAATCATTAAATTGGAAATATTTGTTCTTTGCCTGGGCCTGGCATTATTTATATAAGAAGTTTTTTTTTAATAATACAAATTATATATACTACTGAAATACATCAGCCAAGTAGAAGACTTAGCACTATAATATTTTGACTTGTTGAATTATTGATTCAAAATAGCTTTTAACGCCCTTTAGTCCAACAAAAATTATCGTTTCGTCCCGGCGATCCCACATGGAATCATCAGTTGATTAGTGAGGACCTTTGTCAATACGCAATTTTTGCCAAGTTCAGTTCATCTTACATAGATTTCGTGAAGAACATCTAGTGTGAACTATATCCAACAAGACTAGAATTCCTAATCATTAAATTGGAAATATTTGTTTTTTGCCCGTGGCCTGGCATTATTTATATAAGAAGTTTTTTTTAATAATACAAATTCTATATACTACTGAAATACATCAGCCAAGTAGAAGACTTAGCACTATAATATTTTGACTTGTTGAATTATTAATTCAAAATAGCTTTTAACGGCCTTTAGTCCAACAAAAATTATCGTTTCGTCCCGGCGATCACACATGGAATCATCAGTTGACTAGTGAGGACCTTTGTCAATACGCAATTTTTGCCAAGTTCAGTTCATCTTACATAGATTTCGTGAAGAACATCTAGTGTGAACTATATCCAACAAGACTAGAATTCCTAATCATTAAATTGGAAATATTTGTTTTTTGCCCGTGGCCTGGCATTATTTATATAAGAAGTTTTTTTTAATAATACAAATTCTATATACTACTGAAATACATCAGCCAAGTAGAAGACTTAGCACTATAATATTTGGACTTGTTGAATTATTGATTCAAAATAGAATTTAACGGCCTTTAGTCCAACAAAAATTAGCGTTTCGTCCCGGCGATCTCACATGGACTCATCTGTTGACTAGTGAGGGCCTTTGTCAATACGCAATTTTTGCCAAGTTCAGTTCATCTTACATAGATTTCGTGAAGAACATCTAGTGTGAACTATATCCAACAAGACTAGAATTCCTAATCATTAAATTGGAAATATTTGTTTTTTTCCCGTGGCCTGGCATTATTTATATAAGAAGTTTTTTTTAATAATACAAATTCTATACTACTGAAATACATCAGCCAAGTAGAAGACTTAGCACTATAATATTTGGACTTGTTGAATTATTGATTCAAAATAGCTTTTAACGGCCTTTAGTCCAACAAAAATTATCGTTCCGTCCCGGCGATCTCACATGGACTCATCAGTTGACTAGTGAGGACCTTTGTCAATACGCAATTTTTGCCAAGGTCAGTTCATCTTACATAGATTTCGTGAAGAACATCTAGTGTGAACTATATCCAACAAGACTAGAATTCCTAATTATTAAATTGGAAATATTTGTTTTTTGCCCGTGGCCTGGCATTACTTATATAAGAAGTTTTTTTTTAATAATACAAATTCTATATACTACTGAAATACATCAGCCAAGTAGAAGACTTAGCACTATAATATTTGGACTTGTTGAATTATTGATTCAAAATAGCTTTTAACGGCTTTAGTCCAACAAAAATTAGCGTTTCGTCCCGGCGATCTCACATGGACTCATCAGTTGACTAGTGAGGACCTTTGTCAATGCGCAATTTTTGCCAAGTTCAGTTCATCTTACATAGATTTCGTGAAGAACATCTAGTGTGAACTATATCCAACAAGACTAGAATTCCTAATCATTAAATTGGAAATATTTGTTTTTTGCCCGTGGCCTGGCATTATTTATATAAGAAGTTTTTTTTTAATAATACAAATTCTATATACTACTGAAATACATCAGCCAAGTAGAAGACTTAGCACTATAATATTTGGACTTGTTGAATTATTGATTCAAAACAGCTTTTAACGGCCTTTAGTCCAACAAAAATTAGCGGTTCGTCCCGGCGATCTCACATGGACTCATCAGTTGACTAGTGAGGACCTTTGTCAATACGCAATTTTTTCCAAGTTCAGTTAATCTTACATAGATTTCGTGAAAAACATCTAGCGTGAACTATATCCAACGAGACTAGAATTCCTAATCATTAAATTGGAAATATTTGTTCTTTGCCTGGGCCTGGCATTATTTATATAAGAAGTTTTTTTTTAATAATACAAATTATATATACTACTGAAATACATCAGCCAAGTAGAAGACTTAGCACTATAATATTTGGACTTGTTGAATTATTGATTCAAAATAGCCTTTAACGGCCTTTAGTCCAACAAAAATTAGCGTTTCGTCCCGGCGATCTCACATGGACTCATCAGTTGACTAGTGAGGACCTTTGTCAATACGCAATTTATGCCAAGTTCAGTTCATCTTACATAGATTTCGTGAAAAACATCTAGTGTGAACTATATCCAACAAGACTAGAATTCCTAATCATTAAATTAGAAATATATGTTTTTTGCCCGTGGCCTGGCATTATTTATATAAGAAGTTTTTTTTAATAATACAAATTCTATATACTACTGAAATACATCAGCCAAGTAGAAGACTTAGCACTATAATATTTTGACTTGTTGAATTATTGATTCAAAATAGCTTTCAACGGCCTTTAGTCCAACAAAAATTATCGTTTCGTCCCGGCGATCTCACATGGACTCATCAGTTAATTAGTGAGGACCTTTGTCAATACGCAATTTTTGCCAAGTTCAGTTCATCTTCCATAGATTTCGTGAAGAACATCTAGTGTGAACTATATCCAATAAGACTAGAATTCCTAATCATTAAATTGGCAATATTTGTTTTTTGCCCGTGGCCTGGCATTATTTATAGAATTTTTTTTTAATAATACAAATTCTATATACTACTGAAATACATCAGCCGAGTAGAAGACTTAGCACTATAATATTTGGACTTGTTGAATTATTGATTCAAAATAGCTTTTAACGGCCTTAAGTCCAACAAAAATTAGCGTTTCGTCCCGGCGATCTCACATGGACTCATCAGTTGACTAGTGAGGAGCTTTGTCAATACGCAATTTTTGCCAAGTTCAGTTCATCTTACATAGATTTCATGAAGAACATCTAGTGTGAACTATATCCAACAAGACTAGAATTCCTAATCATTAAATTGGAAATATTTGTTTTTTGCCCGTGGCCTGGCATTATTTATATAAGAAGTTTTTTTTAATAATACAAATTCTATATACTACTGAAATACATCAGCCAAGTAGAAGACTTAGCACTATAATATTTGGACTTGTTGAATTATTGATTCAAAATAGAATTTAACGGCCTTTAGTCCAACAAAAATTAGCGTTTCGTCCCGGCGATCTCACATGGACTCATCAGTTGATTAGTGAGGACCTTTGTCAATACGCAATTTTTGCCAAGTTCAGTTCATCTTACATAGATTTCGTGAAGAACATCTAGTGTGAACTATATCCAACAAGACTAGAATTCCTAATCATAAAATTTGAAATATTTGTTTTTTGCCCGTGGCCTGGCATTATTTATATAAGAAGTTTTTTTTTTAATAATACAAATTCTATATACTACTGAAATACATCAGCCAAGTAGAACACTTAGCACTTTAATATTTTGACTTGTTGAATTATTGATTCAAAATAGCTTTTAACGGCCTTTAGTCCAACAAAAATTAGCGTTTCGTCCCGGCGATCTCACATGGACTCATCAGTTGACTAGTGAGGACCTTTGTCAATACGCAATTTTTGCCAAGTTCAGTTCATCTTACATAGATTTCGTGAAGAACATCTAGTGTGAACTATATCCAACAAGACTAGAATTCCTAATCATTAAATTGGAAATATTTGTTTTTTGCCCGTGGCCTGGCATTATTTATATAAGAAGTTTTTTTTAATAATACAAATTCTATATACTACTGAAATACATCAGCCAAGTAGAAGACTTAGCACTATAATATTTGGACTTGTTGAATTATTGATTCAAAATAGAATTTAACGGCCTTTAGTCCAACAAAAATTAGCGTTTCGTCCCGGCGATCTCACATGGACTCATCAGTTGACTAGTGAGGACCTTTGTCAATACGCAATTTTTGCCAAGTTCAGTTCATCTTACATAGATTTCGTGAAGAACATCTAGTGTGAACTATATCCAACAAGACTAGAATTCCTTATCATCAAATTGGAAATATTTGTTTTTTGCCCGTGGCCTGGCATTATTTATATAAGAAGTTTTTTTTAATAATACAAATTCTATATACTACTGAAATACATCAGCCAAGTAGAAGACTTAGCACTATAATATTTGGACTTGTTGAATTATTGATTCAAAATAGATTTTAACGGCCTTAAGTCCAATAAAAATTAGCGTTTCGTCCCGGCGATCTCACAATGACTCATCAGTTGACTAGTGAGGACCTTTGTCAATACGCAATTTTTGCCAAGTTCAGTTCATCTTACATAGATTTCGTGAAGAACATCTAGTGTGAACTATATCCAACAAGACTAGAATTCCTAATCATTAAATTGGAAATATATGTTTTTTGCCCGTGGCCTGGCATTATTTATATAAGAAGTTTTTTTTAATAATACAAATTCTATATACTACTGAAATACATCAGCCAAGTAGAAGACTTAGCACTATAATATTTTGACTTGTTGAATTATTGATTCAAAATAGCTTTTAACGGCCTTTAGTCCAACAAAAATTATCGTTTCGCCCCGGCGATCTCACATGGACTCATCAGTTAATTAGTGAGGACCTTTGTCAATACGCAATTTTTGCCAAGTTCAGTTCATCTTCCATAGATTTCGTGAAGAACATCTAGTGTGAACTATATCCAACAAGACTAGAATTCCTAATCATTAAATTGGCAATATTTGTTTTTTGCCCGTGGCCTGGCATTATTTATAGATGAAGTTTTTTTTAATAATACAAATTCTATATACTACTGAAATACATCAGCCAAGTAGAAGACTTAGCACTATAATATTTGGACTTGTTGAATTATTGATTCAAAATAGAATTTAACGGCCTTTAGTCCAACAAAAATTAGCGTTTCGTCCCGGCGATCTCACATGGACTCATCAGTTGACTAGTGAGGACCTTTGTCAATACGCAATTTTTGCCAAGTTCAGTTCATCTTACATAGATTTCGTGAAGAACATCTAGTGTGAACTATATCCAACAAGACTAGAATTCCTTATCATCAAATTGGAAATATTTGTTTTTTGCCCGTGGCCTGGCATTATTTATATAAGAAGTTTTTTTTAATATTACAAATTCTATATACTACTGAAATACATCAGCCAAGTAGAAGACTTAGCACTATAATATTTGGACTTGTTGAATTATTGATTCAAAATAGATTTTAACTGCCTTAAGTCCAATAAAAATTAGCGTTTCGTCCCGGCGATCTCACAATGACTCATCAGTTGACTAGTGAGGACCTTTGTCAATACGCAATTTTTGCCAAGTTCATTTCATCTTACATAGATTTCGTGAAGAACATCTAGTGTGAACTATATCCAACAAGACTAGAATTCCTAATCATTAAATTGGAAATATATGTTTTTTGCCCGTGGCCTGGCATTATTTATATAAGAAGTTTTTTTTAATAATAAAAATTCTATATACTACTGAAATACATCAGCCAAGTAGAAGACTTAGCACTATAATATTTTGACTTGTTGAATTATTGATTCAAAATAGCTTTTAACGGCCTTTAGTCCAACAAAAATTATCGTTTCGCCCCGGCGATCTCACATGGACTCATCAGTTAATTAGTGAGGACCTTTGTCAATACGCAATTTTTGCCAAGTTCAGTTCATCTTCCATAGATTTCGTGAAGAACATCTAGTGTGAACTATATCCAACAAGACTAGAATTCCTAATCATTAAATTGGCAATATTTGTTTTTTGCCCGTGGCCTGGCATTATTTATAGATGAAGTTTTTTTAATAATACAAATTCTATATACTACTGAAATACATCAGCCGAGTAGAAGACTTAGCACTATAATATTTGGACTTGTTGAATTATTGATTCAAAATAGCTTTTAACGGCCTTTAGTCCAACAAAAATTAGCGCTTCGTCCCGGCCGGCGATCTCACATGGACTCATCAGTTGACTAGTGAGGAGCTTTGTCAATACGCAATTTTTGCCAAGTTCAGTTCATCTATCATAGATTTCGTGAAGAACATCTAGTGTGAACTATATCCAACAAGACTAGAATTCCTAATCATTAAATTGGAAATATTTTTTTTTTGCCCGTGGCCTGGCATTATTTATATAAGAAGTTTTTTTTAATAATACAAATTCTATATACTACTGAAATACATCAGCCAAGTAGAAGACTTAGCACTATAATATTTTGACTTGTTGAATTATTGATTCAAAATAGCTTTTAACGGCCTTTAGTCCAACAAAAATTATCGTTTCGCCCCGGCGATCTCACATGGACTCATCAGTTAATTAGTGAGGACCTTTGTCAATACGCAATTTTTGCCAAGTTCAGTTCATCTTCCATAGATTTCGTGAAGAACATCTAGTGTGAACTATATCCAACAAGACTAGAATTCCTAATCATTAAATTGGAAATATTTGTTTTTTGCCCGTGGCCTGGCAAAAAACAAATATTTCCAATTTAAGTTTTTTTTTGATAATACAAATTCTATATACTACTGAAATACATCAGCCAAGTAGAAGACTTAGCACTATAATATTTTGACTTGTTGAATTATTGATTCAAAATAGCTTTTAACGGCCTTTAGTCCAACAAAAATTATCGTTTCGTCCCGGCGATCACACATGGAATCATCAGTTGACTAGTGAGGACCTTTATCAATACGCAATTTTTGCCAAGTTCAGGTCATCTTACATAGATTTCGTGAAGAACATCTAGTGTGAACTATATCCAACAAGACTAGAATTCCTAATCATTAAATTGGAAATATATGTTTTTTGCCCGTGGCCTGGCATTATTTATATAAGAAGTTTTTTTTAATAATACAAATTCTATATACTACTGAAATACATCAGCCAAGTAGAAGACTTAGCACTATAATATTTTGACTTGTTGAATTATTGATTCAAAATAGCTTTTAACGGCCTTTAGTCCAACAAAAATTATCGTTTCGCCCCGGCGATCTCACATGGACTCATCAGTTAATTAGTGAGGACCTTTGTCAATACGCAATTTTTGCCAAGTTCAGTTCATCTTCCATAGATTTCGTGAAGAACATCTAGTGTGAACTATATCCAACAAGACTAGAATTCCTAATCATTAAATTGGCAATATTTGTTTTTTGCCCGTGGCCTGGCATTATTTATAGATGAAGTTTGTTTTAATAATACAAATTCTATATACTACTGAAATACATCAGCCGGGTAGAAGACTTAGCACTATAATATTTGGCTTGTTGAATTATTGACTCAAAATAGCTTTTAACGGCCTTTAGTCCAACAAAAATTAGCGTTTCGTCCCGGCCGGCGATCTCACATGGACTCATCAGTTGACTAGTGAGGAGCTTTGTCAATACGCAATTTTTGCCAAGTTCAGTTCATCTATCATAGATTTCGTGAAGAACATCTAGTGTGAACTATATCCAACAAGACTAGAATTCCTAATCATTAAATTGGAAATATTTTTTTTTTGCCCGTGGCCTGGCATTATTTATATAAGAAGTTTTTTTTAATAATACAAATTCTATATACTACTGAAATACATCAGCCAAGTAGAAGACTTAGCACTATAATATTTGGACTTGTTGAATTATTGATTCAAAATAGAATTTAACGGCCTTTAGTCCAACAAAAATTAGCGTTTCGTCCCGGCGATCTCACATGGACTCATCAGTTGACTAGTGAAGACCTTTGTCAATACGCAATTTTTGCCAAGTTCAGTTCATCTTACATAGATTTCGTGAAGAACATCTAGTGTGAACTATATCCAACAAGACTAGAATTCCTAATCATTAAATTGGAAATATTTGTTTTTTGCCCGTGGCCTGGCAAAAAACAAATATTTCCAATTTAAGTTTTTTTTTGATAATACAAATTCTATATACTACTGAAATACATCAGCCAAGTAGAAGACTTAGCACTATAATATTTTGACCTGTTGAATTATTGATTCAAAATAGCTTTTAACGGCCTTTAGTCCAACAAAAATTATCGTTTCGTCCCGGCGATCACACATAGAATCATCAGTTGACTAGTGAGGACCTTTGTCAATACGCAATTTTTGCCAAGTTCAGGTCATCTTACATAGATTTCGTGAAGAACATCTAGTGTGAACTATATCCAACAAGACTAGAATTCCTTATCATTAAATTGGAAATATTTGTTTTTTGCCCGTGGCCTGGCATTATTTATATAAGAAGTTTTTTTTAATAATACAAATTCTATATACTACTGAAATACATCAACCAAGTAGAAGACTTAGCACTATAATATTTGGACTTGTTGAATTATTGATTCAAAATAGATTTTAACGGCCTTAAGTCCAACAAAAATTAGCGTTTCGTCCCGGCGATCTCACAATGACTCATCAGTTGACTAGTGAGGACCTTTGTCAATACGCAATTTTTGCCAAGTTCAGTTCATCTTACATAGATTGCGTGAAGAACATCTAGTGTGAACTATATCCAACAAGACTAGAATTCCTAATCATTAAATTGGAAATATATGTTTTTTGCCCGTGGCCTGGCATTATTTATATAAGAAGTTTTTTTTAATAATACAAATTCTATATACTACTGAAATACATCAGCCAAGTAGAAGACTTAGCACTATAATATTTTGACTTGTTGAATTATTGATTCAAAATAGCTTTTAACGGCTTTTAGTCCAACAAAAATTATCGTTTCGTCCCGGCGATCTCACATGGTCTCATCAGTTAATTAGTGAGGACCTTTGTCAATACGCAATTTTTGCCAAGTTCAGTTCATCTTCCATAGATTTCGTGAAGAACATCTAGTGTGAACTATATCCAACAAGACTAGAATTCCTAATCATTAAATTGGCAATATTTGTTTTTTGCCCGTGGCCTGGCATTATTTATAGAAGAAGTTGTTTTTAATAATACAAATTCTATATACTACTGAAATACATCAGCCGAGTAGAAGACTTAGCACTATAATATTTGGACTTGTTGAATTATTGATTCAAAATAGCTTTTAACGGCCTTTAGTCCAACAAAAATTAGCGTTTCGTCCCGGCGATCTCACATGGACTCATCAGTTGACTAGTGAGGAGCTTTGTCAATACGCAATTTTTGCCAAGTTCAGTTCATCTTACATAGATTTCGTGAAGAACATCTAGTGTGAACTATATCCAACAAGACTAGAATTCCTAATCATTAAATTGGAAATATTTGTTTTTTGCCCGTGGCCTGGCATTATTTATATAAGAAGTTTTTTTTAATAATACAAATTCTATATACTACTGAAATACATCAGCCAAGTAGAAGACTTAGCACTATAATATTTGGACTTGTTGAATTATTGATTCAAAATAGAATTTAACGGCCTTTAGTCCAACAAAAATTAGCGTTTCGTCCCGGCCGGCGATCTCACATGGACTCATCAGTTGACTAGTGAGGACCTTTGTCAATACGCAATTTTTGCCAAGTTCAGTTCATCTTACATAGATTTCGTGAAGAACATCTAGTGTGAACTATAACCAACAAGACTAGAATTCCTAATCATTAAATTTGAAATATTTGTTTTTTGCCCGTGGCCTGGCATTATTTATATAAGAAGTTTTTTTTAATAATACAAATTCTATATACTACTGAAATACATCAGCCAAGTAGAACACTTAGCACTATAATATTTTGACTTGTTGAATTATTGATTCAAAGTAGCTTTTAACGGCCTTTAGTCCAACAAAAATTAGCGTTTCGTCCCGGCGATCTCACATGGACTCATCAGTTGACTAGTGAGGACCTTTGTCAATACGCAATTTTTGCCAAGTTCAGTTCATCTTACATAGATTTCGTGAAGAACATCTAGTGTGAACTATATCCAACAAGACTAGAATTCCTAATCATTAAATTGGAAATATTTGTTTTTTGCCCGTGGCCTGGCATTATTTATATAAGAAGTTTTTTTTAATAATGCAAATTCTATATACTACTGAAATACATCAGCCAAGTAGAAGACTTAGCACTATAATATTTGGACTTGTTGAATTATTGATTCAAAATAGAATTTAACGGCCGTTAGTCCAACAAAAATTAGCGTTTCGTCCCGGCGATCTCACATGGACTCATCAGTTGACTAGTGAGGACCTTTGTCAATACGCAATTTTTGTCAAGTTCAGTTCATCTTACATCGATTTCGTGAAGAACATCTAGTGTGAACTATATCCAACAAGACTAGAATTCCTAATCATTAAATTTGAAATATTTGTTTTTTGCCCGTGGCCTGGCATTATTTATATAAGAAGTTTTTTTTTAATAATACAAATTCTATATACTACTGAAATACATCAGCCAAGTAGAAGACTTAGCACTATAATATTTGGACTTGTTGAATTATTGATTCAAAATAGCTTTTAACGGCCTTTAGTCCAACAAAAATTATCGTTTCGTCCCGGCGATCTCACATGGACTCATCAGTTGACTAGTGAGGACCTTTGTCAATACGCAATTTTTGTCAAGTTCAGTTCATCTTACATCGATTTCGTGAAGAACATCTAGTGTGAACTATATCCAACAAGACTAGAATTCCTAATCATTAAATTTGAAATATTTGTTTTTTGCCCGTGGCCTGGCATTATTTATATAAGAAGTTTTTTTTTAATAATACAAATTCTATATACTACTGAAATACATCAGCCAAGTAGAACACTTAGCACTATAATATTTTGACTTGTTGAATTATTGATTCAAAATAGCTTTTAACGGCCTTTAGTCCAACAAAAATTATCGTTTCGTCCCGGCGATCACACATGGACTCATCAGTTGACTAGTGAGGACCTTTATTAATATGCAATTTTTGACAAGTTCAGTTAATCTTACATAGATTTCGTGAAGAACATCTAGCGTGAACTATATCCAACAAGACTAGAATTCCTAATCATTAAATTGGAAATATTTGTTCTTTGCCCGTGGCCTGGCATTATTTATATAAGAAGTTTTTTTTTAATAATACAAATTCTATATACTACTGAAATACATCAGCCAAGTAGAAGACTTAGCACTATAATATTTGGACTTGTTGAATTATTGATTCAAAATAGCTTTTAACGGCCTTTAGTCCAAAAAAAATTAGCGTTTCGTCCCGGCGATCTCACATGGACTCATCAGTTGACTAGTGAGGACCTTTGTCAATACGCAATTTTTGCCAAGTTCAGTTCATCTTACATAGATTTCGTGAACAACATCTAGTGTGAACTATATCCAACAAGACTAGAATTTCTAATCATTAAATTGGAAATATTTGTTTTTTTCCCGTGGCCTGGCATTATTTATATAAGAAGTTTTTTTTAATAATACACATTCTATATACTACTGAAATACATCAGCCAAGTAGAAGACTTAGCTCTATAATATTTGGACTTGTTGAATTATTGATTCAAAATAGCTTTTAACGGCCTTTAGTCCAACAAAAATTAGCGTTTCGTCCCGGCGATCTCACATGGACTCATCAGTTGACTAGTGAGGACCTTTGTCAATACGCAATTTTTGCCAAGTTCAGTTCATCTTACATAGATTTCGTGAACAACATCTAGTGTGAACTATATCCAACAAGACTAGATTTCCTTATCATCCAATTGGAAATATTTGTTTTTTGCCCGTGGCCTGGCATTATTTATATAAGAAGTTTTTTTTAATAATACAAATTCTATATACTACCGAAATACATCAGCCAAGTAGAAGACTTAGAACTATAATATTTGGACTTGTTGAATTATTGATTCAAAATAGATTTTAACGGCCTTTAGTCCAACAAAAATTAGCGTTTCGTCCCTGCGATTACACATGGAATCATCAGTTGACTAGTGAGGACCTTTGTCAATACGCAATTTTTGCCAAGTTCAGTTCATCTTACATAGATTTCGTGAAGAACATCTAGTGTGAACTATATCCAACAAGACTAGAATTCCTTATCATTAAATTTGAAATATTTGTTTTTTGCCCGTGGCCTGGCATTATTTATATAAGAAGTTTTTTTTTAATAATACAAATTCTATATACTACTGAAATACATCAGCCAAGTAGAACACTTAGCACTATAATATTTTGACTTGTTGAATTATTGATTCAAAATAGCTTTTAACGGCCTTTAGTCCAACAAAAATTATCGTTTCGTCCCGGCGATCACACATGGACTCATCAGTTGACTAGTGAGGACCTTTATCAATACGCAATTTTTGACAAGTTCAGTTGATCTTACATAGATTTCGTGAAGAACATCTAGCGTGAACTATATCCAACAAGACTAGAATTCCTAATCATTAAATTGGAAATATTTGTTCTTTGCCCGTGGCCTGGCATTATTTATATAAGAAGTTTTTTTTTAATAATACAAATTCTATATACTACTGAAATACATCAGCCAAGTAGAAGACTTAGCACTATAATATTTGGACTTGTTGAATTATTGATTCAAAATAGCTTTTAACGGCCTTTAGTCCAAAAAAAATTAGCGTTTCGTCCCGGCGATCTCACATGGACTCATCAGTTGACTAGTGAGGACCTTTGTCAATACGCAATTTTTGCCAAGTTCAGTTCATCTTACATAGATTTCGTGAACAACATCTAGTGTGAACTATATCCAACAAGACTAGAATTTCTAATCATTAAATTGGAAATATTTGTTTTTTTCCCGTGGCCTGGCATTATTTATATAAGAAGTTTTTTTTAATAATACACATTCTATATACTACTGAAATACATCAGCCAAGTAGAAGACTTAGCTCTATAATATTTGGACTTGTTGAATTATTGATTCAAAATAGCTTTTAACTCCCTTTAGTCCAACAAAAATTAGCGTTTCGTCCCGGCGATCTCACATGGACTCATCAGTTGACTAGTGAGGACCTTTGTCAATACGCAATTTTTGCCAAGTTCAGTTCATCTTGCATAGATTTCGTGAAGAACATCTAGTGTGAACTATATCCAACAAGACTAGATTTCCTTATCATCCAATTGGAAATATTTGTTTTTTGCCCGTGGCTTGGCATTATTTATATAAGAAGTTTTTTTTAATAATACAAATTCTATATACTACCGAAATACATCAGCCAAGTAGAAGACTTAGAACTATAATATTTGGACTTGTTGAATTATTGATTCAAAATAGATTTTAACGGCCTTTAGTCCAACAAAAATTAGCGTTTCGTCCCGGCGATTACACATGGAATCATCAGTTGACTAGTGAGGACCTTTGTCAATACGCAATTTTTGCCAAGTTCAGTTCATCTTACATAGATTTCGTGAAGAACATCTAGTGTGAACTATATCCAACAAGACTAGAATTCCTTATCATTAAATTGGAAATATTTGTTTTTTGCCCGTGGCCTGGCATTATTTATATAAGAAGTTTTTTTTAATAATACAAATTCTATATACTACTGAAATACATCAGCCAAGTAGAAGACTCAGCACTATAATATTTGGACTTGTTGAATTATTGATTCAAAATAGAATTTAACGGCCTTTAGTCCAACAAAAATTAGCGTTTCGTCCCGGCGATCTCACACGGACTCATCAGTTGACTAGTGAGGACCTTGGTCAATACGCAATTTTTGCCAAGTTCAGTTCATCTTACATAGATTTCGTGAAGAACATCTAGTGTGAACTATATCCAACAAGACTAGAATTCCTAATCATTAAATTTGAAATATTTGTTTTTTGCCCGTGGCCTGGCATTATTTATATAAGAAGTTTTTTTTTAATAATACAAATTCTATATACTACTGTAATACATCAGCCAAGTAGAACACTTAGCACTATAATATTTGGACTTGTTGAATTATTGATTCAAAATAGAATTTAACGGCCTTTAGTCCAACAAAAATTAGCGTCCCGGCGATCTCACATGGACTCATCAGTTGACTAGTGAGGACCTTTGTCAATACGCAATTTTTGCCAAGTTCAGTTCATCTTACATAGATTTCGTGAACAACATCTAGTGTGAACTATATCCAACAAGACTAGAATTTCTAATCATTAAATTGGAAATATTTGTTTTTTTCCCGTGGCCTGGCATTATTTATATAAGAAGTTTTTTTTAATAATACACATTCTATATACTACTGAAATACATCAGCCAAGTAGAAGACTTAGCTCTATAATATTTGGACTTGTTGAATTATTGATTCAAAATAGCTTTTAACTCCCTTTAGTCCAACAAAAATTAGCGTTTCGTCCCGGCGATCTCACATGGACTCATCAGTTGACTAGTGAGGACCTTTGTCAATACGCAATTTTTGCCAAGTTCAGTTCATCTTACATAGATTTCGTGAAGAACATCTAGTGTGAACTATATCCAACAAGACTAGATTTCCTTATCATCCAATTGGAAATATTTGTTTTTTGCCCGTGGCCTGGCATTATTTATATAAGAAGTTTTTTTTAATAATACAAATTCTATATACTACCGAAATACATCAGCCAAGTAGAAGACTTAGAACTATAATATTTGGACTTGTTGAATTATTGATTCAAAATAGATTTTAACGGCCTTTAGTCCAACAAAAATTAGCGTTTCGTCCCGGCGATTACACATGGAATCATCAGTTGACTAGTGAGGACCTTTGTCAATACGCAATTTTTGCCAAGTTCAGTTCATCTTACATAGATTTCGTGAAGAACATCTAGTGTGAACTATATCCAACAAGACTAGAATTCCTTATCATTAAATTGGAAATATTTGTTTTTTGCCCGTGGTCTGGCATTATTTATATAAGAAGTTTTTTTTAATAATACAAATTCTATATACTACTGAAATACATCAGCCAAGTAGAAGACTCAGCACTATAATATTTGGACTTGTTGAATTATTGATTCAAAATAGAATTTAACGGCCTTTAGTCCAACAAAAATTAGCGTTTCGTCCCGGCGATCTCACACGGACTCATCAGTTGACTAGTGAGGACCTTGGTCAATACGCAATTTTTGCCAAGTTCAGTTCATCTTACATAGATTTCGTGAAGAACATCTAGTGTGAACTATATCCAACAAGACTAGAATTCCTAATCATTAAATTTGAAATATTTGTTTTTTGCCCGTGGCCTGGCATTATTTATATAAGAAGTTTTTTTTTAATAATACAAATTCTATATACTACTGAAATACATCAGCCAAGTAGAACACTTAGCACTATAATATTTGGACTTGTTGAATTATTGATTCAAAATAGAATTTAACGGCCTTTAGTCCAACAAAAATTAGCGTCCCGGCGATCTCACATGGACTCATCAGTTGACTAGTGAGGACCTTGGTCAATACGCAATTTTTGCCAAGTTCAGTTCATCTTACATAGATTTCGTGAAAAACATCTAGTGTGAACTATATCCAACAAGACTAGAATTCCTAATCATTAAATTAGAAATATATGTTTTTTGCCCGTGGCCTGGCATTATTTTTTTTTAATAACACAAATTCTATATACTACTGAAATACATCAGCCAAGTAGAAGACTTAGCACTATAATATTTTGACTTGTTGAATTATTGATTCAAAATAGCTTTTAACGGCCTTTAGTCCAACAAAAATTAGCGTTTCGTCCCGGCGATCTCACATGGACTCATCAGTTGACTAGTGAGGAGCTTTGTCAATACGCAATTTTTGCCAAGTTCAGTTCATCTTACATAGATTTCGTGAAGAACATCTAGTGTGAACTATATCCAACAAGACTAGAATTCCTAATCATTAAATTGGAAATATTTGTTTTTTGCCCGTGGCCTGGCATTATTTATATAAGAAGTTTTTTTTAATAATACAAATTCTATATACTACTGAAATACATCAGCCAAGTAGAAGACTTAGCACTATAATATTTGGACTTGTTGAATTATTGATTCAAAATAGAATTTAACGGCCTTTAGTCCAACAAAAATTAGCGTTTCGTCCCGGCGATCTCACATGGACTCATCAGTTGACTAGTGAGGACCTTTGTCAATACGCAATTTTTGCCAAGTTCAGTTCATCTTACATAGATTTCGTGAAGAACATCTAGTGTGAACTATATCCAACAAGACTAGAATTCCTAATCATTAAATTTGAAATATTTGTTTTTTGCCCGTGGCCTGGCATTATTTATATAAGAAGTTTTTTTTAATAATACAAATTCTATATACTACTGAAATACATCAGCCAAGTAGAACACTTAGCACTATAATATTTTGACTTGTTGAATTATTGATACAAAATAGCTTTTAACGGCCTTTAGTCCAACAAAAATTAGCGTTTCGTCCCGGCGATCTCACATGGACTCATCAGTTGACTAGTGAGGACCTTTGTCAATACGCAATTTTTGCCAAGTTCAGTTCATCTTACATAGATTTCGTGAAGAACATCTAGTGTGAACTATATCCAACAAGACTAGAATTCCTAATCATTAAATTAGAAATATATGTTTTTTGCCCGTGGCCTGGCATTATTTAGATAAGAAGTTTTTTTTAATAACACAAATTCTATATACTACTGAAATACATCAGCCAAGTAGAAGACTTAGCACTATAATATTTTGACTTGTTGAATTATTGATTCAAAATAGCTTTTAACGGCCTTTAGTCCAACAAAAATTATCGTTTCGTCCCGGTGATCTCACATGGACTCATCAGTTAATTAGTGAGGACCTTTGTCAATACGCAATTTTTCCCAAGTTCAGTTCATCTTCCATAGATTTCGTGAAGAACATCTAGTGTGAACTATATCCAATAAGACTAGAATTCCTAATTATTAAATTGGCAATATTTGTTTTTTGCCCGTGGCCTGGCATTATTTATAGAATTTTTTTTAATAATACAAATTCTATATACTACTGAAATACATCAGCCGAGTAGAAGACTTAGCACTATAATATTTGGACTTGTTGAATTATTGATTCAAAATAGCTTTTAACGGCCTTTAGTCCAACAAAAATTAGCGTTTCGTCCCGGCGATCTCACATGGACTCATCAGTTGACTAGTGAGGAGCTTTGTCAATACGCAATTTTTGCCAAGTTCAGTTCATCTTACATAGATTTCGTGAAGAACATCTAGTGTGAACTATATCCAACAAGACTAGAATTCCTAATCATTAAATTGGAAATATTTGTTTTTTGCCCGTGGCCTGGCATTATTTATATAAGAAGTTTTTTTTAATAATACAAATTCTATATACTACTGAAATACATCAGCCAAGTAGAAGACTTAGCACTATAATATTTGGACTTGTTGAATTATTGATTCAAAATAGAATTTAACGGCCTTTAGTCCAACAAAAATTAGCGTTTCGTCCCGGCGATCTCACATGGACTCATCAGTTGACTAGTGAGGACCTTTGTCAATACGCAATTTTTGCCAAGTTCAGTTCATCTTACATAGATTTCGTGAAGAACATCTAGTGTGAACTATATCCAACAAGACTAGAATTCCTAATCATTAAATTTGAAATATTTGTTTTTTGCCCGTGGCCTGGCATTATTTATATAAGAAGTTTTTTTTTAATAATACAAATTCTATATACTACTGAAATACATCAGCCAAGTAGAACACTTAGCACTATAATATTTTGACTTGTTGAATTATTGATACAAAATAGCTTTTAACGGCCTTTAGTCCAACAAAAATTATCGTTTCGTCCCGGCGATCTCACATGGACTCATCAGTTGACTAGTGAGGACCTTTGTCAATACGCAATTTTTGCCAAGTTCAGTTCATCTTACATAGATTTCGTGAAGAACATCTAGTGTGAACTATATCCAACAAGACTAGAATTCCTAATCATTAAATTGGAAATATTTGTTTTTTGCCCGTGGCCTGGCATTATTTATATAAGAAGTTTTTTTTAATAATACAAATTCTATATACTACTGAAATACATCAGCCAAGTAGAAGGCTTAGCACTATAATATTTGGACTTGTTGAATTATTGATTCAAAATAGAATTTAACGGCCTTTAGTCCAACAAAAATTATCGTTTCGTCCCGGCGATCTCACATGGACTCATCAGTTGACTAGTGAGGACCTTTGTCAATACGCAATTTTTGCCAAGTTGAGTTCATCTTACATAGATTTCGTGAAGAACATCTAGTGTGAACTATATCCAACAAGACTAGAATTCCTTATCATCAAATTGGATATATTTGTTTTTTGCCCGTGGCCTGGCATTATTTATATAAGAAGTTTTTTTTAATAATACAAATTCTATATACTACTGAAATACATCAGCCAAGTAGAAGACTTAGCACTATAATATTTGGACTTGTTGAATTATTGATTCAAAATAGATTTTAACGGCCTTTAGTCCAACAAAAATTAGCGTTTCGTCCCGGCGATCTCTCATGGACTCATTAGTTGACTAGTGAGGACCTTTGTCAATGCGCAATTTTTGCCAAGTTCAGTTCATCTTACATAGATTTCGTGAAGAACATCTAGTGTGAACTATATCCAACAAGACTAGAATTCCTAATCATTAAATTGGAAATATTTGTTTTTTGCCCGTGGCCTGGCATTATTTATATAAGAAGTTTTTTTTAATAATTCAAATTCTATATACTACTGAAATACATCAGCCAAGTAGAAGACAGCACTATAATATTTTGACTTGTTGAATTATTGATTCAAAATAGCTTTTAACGCCCTTTAGTCCAACAAAAATTATCGTTTCGTCCCGGCGATCCCACATGGAATCATCAGTTGACTAGTGAGGACCTTTGTCAATACGCAATTTTTGCCAAGTTCAGTTCATCTTACATAGATTTCGTGAAGAACATCTAGTGTGAACTATATCCAACAAGACTAGAATTCCTAATCATTAAATTGGAAATATTTGTTTTTTGCCCGTGGCCTGGCATTATTTATATAAGAAGTTTTTTTTAATAATACAAATTCTATATACTACTGAAATACATCAGCCAAGTAGAAGACTTAGCACTATAATATTTTGACTTGTTGAATTATTAATTCAAAATAGCTTTTAACGGCCTTTAGTCCAACAAAAATTATCGTTTCGTCCCGGCGATCACACATGGAATCATCAGTTGACTAGTGAGGACCTTTGTCAATACGCAATTTTTGCCAAGTTCAGTTCATCTTACATAGATTTCGTGAAGAACATCTAGTGTGAACTATATCCAACAAGACTAGAATTCCTAATCATTAAATTGGAAATATTTGTTTTTTGCCCGTGGCCTGGCATTATTTATATAAGAAGTTTTTTTTAGTAATACAAATTCTATATACTACTGAAATACATCAGCCAAGTAGAAGACTTAGCACTATAATATTTGGACTTGTTGAATTATTGATTCAAAATAGAATTTAACGGCCTTTAGTCCAACAAAAATTAGCGTTTCGTCCCGGCGATCTCACATGGACTCATCAGTTGACTAGTGAGGGCCTTATACGCAATTTTTGCCAAGTTCAGTTCATCTTACATAGATTTCGTGAAGAACATCTAGTGTGAACTATATCCAACATGACTAGAATTCCTAATCATTAAATTGGAAATATTTGTTTTTTGCCCGTGGCCTGGCATTATTTATATAAGAAGTTTTTTTTAATAATACAAATTCTATACTACTGAAATACATCAGCCAAGTAGAAGACTTAGCACTATAATATTTGGACTTGTTGAATTATTGATTCAAAATAGCTTTTAACGGCCTTTAGTCCAACAAAAATTATAGTTTCGTCCCGGCGATCTCACATGGACTCATCAGTTGACTAGTGAGGACCTTTGTCAATACGCAATTTTTGCCAAGGTCAGTTCATCTTACATAGATTTCGTGAAGAACATCTAGTGTGAACTATATCCAACAAGACTAGAATTCCTAATTATTAAATTGGAAATATTTGTTTTTTGCCCGTGGCCTGGCATTATTTATATAAGAAGTTTTTTTTAATAATACAAATTCTATATACTACTGAAATACATCAGCCAAGTAGAAGACTTAGCACTATAATATTTTGACTTGTTGAATTATTAATTCAAAATAGCTTTTAACGGCCTTTAGTCCAACAAAAATTATCGTTTCGTCCCGGCGATCACACATGGAATCATCAGTTGACTAGTGAGGACCTTTGTCAATACGCAATTTTTGCCAAGTTCAGTTCATCTTACATAGATTTCGTGGAGAACATCTAGTGTGAACTATATCCAACAAGACTAGAATTCCTAATCATTAAATTGGAAATATTTGTTTTTTGCCCGTGGCCTGGCATTATTTATATAAGAAGTTTTTTTTAATAATACAAATTCTATATACTACTGAAATACATCAGCCAAGTAGAAGACTTAGCACTATAATATTTGGACTTGTTGAATTATTGATTCAAAATAGAATTTAACGGCCTTTAGTCCAACAAAAATTAGCGTTTCGTCCCGGCGATCTCACATGGACTCATCAGTTGACTAGTAAGGGCCTTTGTCAATACGCAATTTTTGCCAAGTTCAGTTCATCTTACATAGATTTCGTGAAGAACATCTAGTGTGAACTATATCCAACAAGACTAGAATTCCTAATCATTAAATTGGAAATATTTGTTTTTTGCCCGTGGCCTGGCATTATTTATATAAGAAGTTTTTTTTAATAATACAAATTCTATACTACTGAAATACATCAGCCAAGTAGAAGACTTAGTACTATAATATTTGGACTTGTTGAATTATTGATTCAAAATAGCTTTTAACGGCCTTTAGTCCAACAAAAATTATAGTTTCGTCCCGGCGATCTCACATGGACTCATCAGTTGACTAGTGAGGACCTTTGTCAATACGCAATTTTTGCCAAGGTCAGTTCATCTTACATAGATTTCGTGAAGAACATCTAGTGTGAACTATATCCAACAAGACTAGAATTCCTAATTATTAAATTGGAAATATTTGTTTTTTGCCCGTGGCCTGGCATTACTTATATAAGAAGTTTTTTTTAATAATACAAATTCTATATACTACTGAAATACATCAGCCAAGTAGAAGACTTAGCACTATAATATTTGGACTTGTTGAATTATTGATTCAAAATAGCTTTTAACGGCCTTTAGTCCAACAAAAATTAGCGTTTCGTCCCGGCGATCTCACATGGACTCATCAGTTGACTAGTGAGGACTTTTGTCAATGCGCAATTTTTGCCAAGTTCAGTTCATCTTACATAGATTTCGTGAAGAACATCTAGTGTGAACTATATCCAACAAGACTAGAATTCCTAATCATTAAATTGGAAATATTTGTTTTTTGCCCGTGGCCTGGCATTATTTATATAAGAAGTTTTTTTTTAATAATACAAATTCTATATACTACTGAAATACATCAGCCAAGTAGAAGACTTAGCACTATAATATTTGGACTTGTTGAATTATTGATTCAAAACAGCTTTTAACGGCCTTTAGTCCAACAAAAATTAGCGGTTCGTCCCGGCGATCTCACATGGACTCATCAGTTGACTAGTGAGGACCTTTGTCAATACGCAATTTTTTCCAAGTTCAGTTAATCTTACATAGATTTCGTGAAAAACATCTAGCGTGAACTATATCCAACAAGACTAGAATTCCTAATCATTAAATTGGAAATATTTGTTCTTTGCCTGGGCCTGGCATTATTTATATAAGAAGTTTTTTTTTAATAATACAAATTATATATACTACTGAAATACATCAGCCAAGTAGAAGACTTAGCACTATAATATTTGGACTTGTTGAATTATTGATTAAAAATAGCCTTTAACGGCCTTTAGTCCAACAAAAATTAGCGTTTCGTCCCGGCGATCTCACATGGACTCATCAGTTGACTAGTGAGGACCTTTGTCAATACGCAATTTTTTCCAAGTTCAGTTCATCTTACATAGATTTCGTGAAGAACATCTAGTGTGAACTATATCCAACAAGACTAGAATTCCTAATCATTAAATTGGAAATATTTGTTTTTTGCCCGTGGCCTGGCATTATTTATATAAGAAGTTTTTTTTAATAACACAAATTCTATATACTACTGAAATACATCAGCCAAGTAGAAGACTTAGCACTATAATATTTTGACTTGTTGAATTATTGATTCAAAATAGCTTTTAACGCCCTTTAGTCCAACAAAAATTATCGTTTCGTCCCGGCGATCCCACATGGAATCATCAGTTGACTAGTGAGGACCTTTGTCAATACGCAATTTTTGCCAAGTTCAGTTCATCTTACATAGATTTCGTGAAGAACATCTAGTGTGAACTATATCCAACAAGACTAGAATTCCTAATCATTAAATTGGAAATATTTGTTTTTTGCCCGTGGCCTGGCATTATTTATATAAGAAGTTTTTTTTAATAATACAAATTCTATATACTACTGAAATACATCAGCCAAGTAGAAGACTTAGCACTATAATATTTTGACTTGTTGAATTATTAATTCAAAATAGCTTTTAACGGCCTTTAGTCCAACAAAAATTATCGTTTCGTCCCGGCGATCACACATGGAATCATCAGTTGACTAGTGAGGACCTTTGTCAATACGCAATTTTTGCCAAGTTCAGTTCATCTTACATAGACTTCGTGAAGAACATCTAGTGTGAACTATATCCAACAAGACTAGAATTCCTAATCATTAAATTGGAAATATTTGTCTTTTGCCCGTGGCCTGGCATTATTTATATAAGAAGTTTTTTTTAATAATACAAATTCTATATACTACTGAAATACATCAGCCAAGTAGAAGACTTAGCACTATAATATTTGGACTTGTTGAATTATTGATTCAAAATAGAATTTAACGGCCTTTAGTCCAACAAAAATTAGCGTTTCGTCCCGGCGATCTCACATGGACTCATCAGTTGACTAGTGAGGGCCTTTGTCAATACGCAATTTTTGCCAAGTTCAGTTCATCTTACATAGATTTCGTGAAGAACATCTAGTGTGAACTATATCCAACAAGACTAGAGTTCCTAATCATTAAATTGGAAATATTTGTTTTTTGCCCGTGGCCTGGCATTATTTATATAAGAAGTTTTTTTTAATAATACAAATTCTATACTACTGAAATACATCAGCCAAGTAGAAGACTTAGCACTATAATATTTGGACTTGTTGAATTATTGATTCAAAATAGCTTTTAACGGCCTTTAGTCCAACAAAAATTATCGTTTCGTCCCGGCGATCTCACATGGACTCATCAGTTGACTAGTGAGGACCTTTGTCAATACGCAATTTTTGCCAAGGTCAGTTCATCTTACATAGATTTCGTGAAGAACATCTAGTGTGAACTATATCCAACAAGACTAGAATTCCTAATTATTAAATTGGAAATATTTGTTTTTTGCCCGTGGCCTGGCATTACTTATATAAGAAGTTTTTTTTAATAATACAAATTCTATATACTACTGAAATACATCAGCCAAGTAGAAGACTTAGCACTATAATATTTGGACTTGTTGAATTATTGATTCAAAATAGCTTTTAACGGCCTTTAGTCCAACAAAAATTAGCGTTTCGTCCCGGCGATCTCACATGGACTCATCAGTTGACAGTGAGGACCTTTGTCAATGCGCAATTTTTGCCAAGTTCAGTTCATCTTACATAGATTTCGTGAAGAACATCTAGTGTGAACTATATCCAACAAGACTAGAATTCCTAATCATTAAATTGGAAATATTTGTTTTTTGCCCGTGGCCTGGCATTATTTATATAAGAAGTTTTTTTTTAATAATACAAATTCTATATACTACTGAAATACATCAGCCAAGTAGCAGACTTAGCACTATAATATGTGGACTTGTTGAATTATTGATTCAAAACAGCTTTTAACGGCCTTTAGTCCAACAAAAATTAGCGGTTCGTCCCGGTGATCTCACATGGACTCATCAGTTGACTAGTGAGGACCTTTGTCAATACGCAATTTTTGCCAAGTTCAGTTCATCTTACATAGATTTCGTGAAGAACATCTAGTGTGAACTATATCCAACAAGACTAGAATTCCTAATCATTAAATTGGAAATATTTGTTTTTTGCCCGTGGCCTGGCATTATTTATATAAGAAGTTTTTTTTAATAATACAAATTCTATATACTACTGAAATACATCAGCCAAGTAGAAGACTTAGCACTATAATATTTTGACTTGTTGAATTATTGATTGAAAATAGCTTTTAACGCCCTTTAGTCCAACAAAAATTATCGTTTCGTCCCGGCGATCCCACATAGAATCATCAGTTGACTAGTGAGGACCTTTGTCAATACGCAATTTTTGCCAAGTTCAGTTCATCCTACATAGATTTCGTGAAGAACATCTAGTGTGAACTATATCCAACAAGACTAGAATTCCTAATCATTAAATTGGAAATATTTGTTTTTTGCCCGTGGCCTGGCATTATTTATATAAGAAGTTTTTTTTAATAATACAAATTCTATATACTACTGAAATACATCAGCCAAGTAGAAGACTTAGCACTATAATATTTTGACTTGTTGAATTATTAATTCAAAATAGCTTTTAACGGCCTTTAGTCCAACAAAAATTATCGTTTCGTCCCGGCGATCACACATGGAATCATCAGTTGACTAGTGAGGACCTTTGTCGATACGCAATTTTTGCCAAGTTCAGTTCATCTTACATAGATTGCGTGAAGAACATCTAGTGTGAACTATATCCAACAAGACTAGAATTCCTAATCATTAAATTGGAAATATTTGTTTTTTGCCCGTGGCCTGGCATTATTTATATAAGAAGTTTTTTTTAATAATACAAATTCTATATACTACTGAAATACATCAGCCAAGTAGAAGACTTAGCACTATAATATTTTGACTTGTTGAATTATTGATTCAAAATAGCTTTTAACGGCCTTTAGTCCAACAAAAATTAGCGTTTCGTCCCGGCGATCTCACATGGACTCATCAGTTGACTAGTGAGGACCTTTGTCAATACGCAATTTTTGCCAAGTTCAGTTCATCTTACATAGATTTGGTGAAGAACATCTAGTGTGAACTATATCCAACAAGACTAGAATTCCTTATCATCAAATTGGAAATATTTGTTTTTTGCCCGTGGCCTGGCATTATTTATATAAGAAGTTTTTTTTAATAATACAAATTCTATACACTACTGAAATACATAAGCCAAGTAGAAGACTTAGCACTATAATATTTGGATTTGTTGAATTATTGATTCAAAATAGCCTTTAACGGCCTTTAGTCCAACAAAAATTATCGTTTCGTCCCGGCGAGCTCACATGGACTCATCAGTTAATTAGCGAGGACCTTTGTCAATACGCAATTTTTGCCAAGTTCAGTTCATCTTACATAGATTTCGTGAAGAACATCTAGTGTGAACTATATCCAACAAGACTAGAATTCCTAATCATTAAATTGGCAATATTTGTTTCTTGCCCGTGGCCTGACATTCATTATATAAGAAGTTTTTTTTAATAATACAAATTCTATATACTACTGAAATACATCAGCCAAGTAGAAGACTTAGCACTATAATATTTGGACTTGTTAAATTATTGATTCAAAATAGCTTTTAACGGCCTTTAGTCCAACAAAAATTAGCGTTTCGTCCCGGCGATCTCACATGGACTCATCAGTTGACTAGTGAGGACTTTTGTCAATACGCAATTTTTGCCAAGTTCAGTTCATCTTACATAGATTTGGTGAAGAACATCTAGTGTGAACTATATCCAACAAGACTAGAATTCCTTATCATCAAATTGGAAATATTTGTTTTTTGCCCGTGGCCTGGCATTATTTATATAAGAAGTTTTTTTTAATAATACAAATTCTATATACTACTGAAATACATCAGCCAAGTAGAAGACTTAGCACTATAATATTTGGACTTGTTCAATTATTGATTCAAAATAGATTTTAACGGCCTTTAGTCCAACAAAAATTAGCGTTTCGTCCCGGCGATCTCACATGGACTCATTAGTTGACTAGTGAGGACCTTTGTCAATACGCAATTTTTGCCAAGTTCAGTTCATCTTACATAGGTTTCGTGAAGAACATCTAGTGTGAACTATATCCAACAAGACTAGAATTCCTAATCATTAAATTGGAAATATTTGTTTTTTGCCCGTGGCCCGGCATTATTTATATAAGAAGTTTTTTTTAATAATACAAATTCTATATACTACTGAAATACATCAGCCAAGTAGAAGACTTAGCACTATAATATTTTGACTTGTTGAATTATTGATTCAAAATAGCTTTTAACGGCCTTTAGTCCAACAAAAATTATCGTTTCGTCCCGGCGATCACACATGGAATCATCAGTTGACTAGTGAGGACCTTTGTCAATACGCAATTTTTGCCAAGTTCAGTTCATCTTACATAGATTTGGTGAAGAACATCTAGTGTGAACTATATCCAACAAGACTAGAATTCCTTATCAGCAAATTGGAAATATTTGTTTTTTGCCCGTGGCCTGGCATTATTTATATAAGAAGTTTTTTTAAATAATACAAATTCTATATACTACTGAAATACATCAGCCAAGTAGAAGACTTAGCACTATAATATTTGGACTTGTTGAATTATTGATTCAAAATAGATTTTAACGGCCTTTAGTCCAACAAAAATTAGCGTTTCGTCCCGGCGATCTCACATGGACTCATTAGTTGACTAGTGAGGACCTTTGTCAATACGCAATTTTTGCCAAGTTCAGTTCATCTTACATAGATTTCGTGAAGAACATCTAGTGTGAACTATATCCAACAAGACTAGAATTCCTAATCATTAAATTGGAAATATTTGTTTTTTGCCTGTGGCCTGGCATTATTTATATAAGAAGTTTTTTTTAATAATACAAATTCTATATACTACTGAAATACATCAGCCAAGTAGAAGACTTAGCACTATAATATTTTGACTTGTTGAATTATTGATTCAAAATAGCTTTTAACGGCCTTTAGTCCAACAAAAATTATCGTTTCGTCCCGGCGATCACACATGGAATCATCAGTTGACTAGTGAGGACATTTGTCAATACGCAATTTTTGCCAAGTTCAGTTCATCTTACATAGATTTCGTGAAGAACATCTAGTGTGAACTATATCCAACAAGACTAGAATTCCTTATCATTAAATTGGAAATATTTGTTTTTTGCCCGTGGCCTGGCATTATTTATATAAGAAGTTTTTTTTAATAATACAAATTCTATATACTACTGAAATACATCAGCCAAGTAGAAGACTTAGCACTATAATATTTTGACTTGTTGAATTATTGATTCAAAATAGCTTTTAACGGCCTTTAGTCCAACAAAAATTATCGTTTCGTCCCGGCGATCTCACATGGACTCATCAGTTAATTAGTGAGGACCTTTGTCAATACGCAATTTTTGCCAAGTTCAGTTCATCTTCCATAGATTTCGTGAAGAACATCTAGTGTGAACTATATCCAACAAGACTAGAATTCCTAATCATTAAATTGGCAATATTTGTTTTTTGCCCGTGGCCTGGCATTATTTATATAAGAAGTTTTTTTTAATAATACAAATTCTATATACTACTGAAATACATCAGCCAAGTAGAAGACTTAGCACTATAATATTTGGACTTGTTGAATTATTGATTCAAAATAGAATTTAACGGCCTTTAGTCCAACAAAAATTAGCGTTTCGTCCCGGCGATCTCACATGGACTCATCAGTTGACTAGTGAGGACCGTGGTCAATACGCAATTTTTGCCAAGTTCAGTTCATCTTACATAGATTTCGTGAAGAACATCTAGTGTGAACTATATCCAACAAGACTAGAATTCCTAATCATTAAATTTGAAATATTTGTTTTTTGCCCGTGGCCTGGCATTATTTATATAAGAAGTTTTTTTTTAATAATACAAATTCTATATACTACTGAAATACATCAGCCAAGTAGAACACTTAGCACTATAATATTTGGACTTGTTGAATTATTGATTCAAAATAGAATTTAACGGCCTTTAGTCCAACAAAAATTAGCGTTTCGTCCCGGCGATCTCACATGGACTCATCAGTTGACTAGTGAGGACCTTTGTCAATACGCAATTTTTGCCAAGTTCAGTTCATCTTACATAGATTTCGTGAAGAACATCTAGTGTGAACTATATCCAACAAGACTAGATTTCCTTATCATCCAATTGGAAATATTTGTTTTTTGCCCGTGCCCTGGCATTATTTATATAAGAAGTTTTTTTTAATAATACAAATTCTATATACTACTGAAATACATCAGCCAAGTAGAAGACTTAGAACTATAATATTTGGACTTGTTGAATTATTGATTCAAAATAGATTTTAACGGCCTTTAGTCCAACAAAAATTAGCGTTTCGTCCCGGCGATCACACATGGAATCATCAGTTGACTAGTGAGGACCTTTGTCAATACGCAATTTTTGCCAAGTTCAGTTCATCTTACATAGATTTCGTGAAGAACATCTAGTGTGAACTATATCCAACAAGACTAGAATTCCTTATCATTAAATTGGAAATATTTGTTTTTTGCCCGTGGCTTGGCATTATTTATATAAGAAGTTTTTTTTAATAATACAAATTCTATATACTACTGAAATACATCAGCCAAGTAGAAGACTTAGCACTATAATATTTGGACCTGTTGAATTATTGATGCAAAATAGATTTTAACGGCCTTAAGTCCAACAAAAATTAGCGTTTCGTCCCGGCGATCTCACAATGACTCATCAGTTGACTAGTGAGGACCTTTGTCAATACGCAATTTTTGCCAAGTTCAGTTCATCTTACATAGATTTCGTGAAGAACATCTAGTGTGAACTATATCCAACAAGACTAGAATTCCTAATCATTAAATTGGAAATATATGTTTTTTGCCCGTGGCCTGGCATTATTTATATAAGAAGTTTTTTTTAATAATAAAAATTCTATATACTACTGAAATACATCAGCCAAGTAGAAGACTTAGCACTATAATATTTTGACTTGTTGAATTATTGATTCAAAATAGCTTTTAACGGCCTTTAGTCCAACAAAAATTAGCGTTTCGTCCCGGCGATCAGACATGGAATCATCAGTTGACTAGTGAGGACCTTTGTCAATACGCAATTTTTGCCAAGTTCAGTTCATCTTACATAGATTTCGTGAAGAACATCTAGTGTGAACTATATCCAACAAGACTAGAATTCCTTATCATTAAATTGGAAATATTTGTTTTTTGCCCGTGGCTTGGCATTATTTATATAAGAAGTTTTTTTAATAATACAAATTCTATATACTACTGAAATACATCAGCCAAGTAGAAGACTTAGCACTATAATATTTGGACCTGTTGAATTATTGATTCAAAATAGATTTTAACGGCCTTAGGTCCAACAAAAATTAGCGTTTCGTCCCGGCGATCTCACAATGACTCATCAGTTGACTAGTGAGGACCTTTGTCAATACGCAATTTTTGCCAAGTTCAGTTCATCTTACATAGATTTCGTGAAGGACATCTAGTGTGAACTATATCCAACAAGACTAGAATTCCTAATCATTAAATTGGAAATATATGTTTTTTGCCCGTGGCCTGGCATTATTTTTATAAGAAGTTTTTTTTAATAATAAAAATTCTATATACTACTGAAATACATCAGCCAAGTAGAAGACTTAGCACTATAATATTTTGACTTGTTGAATTATTGATTCAAAATAGCTTTTAACGGCCTTTAGTCCAACAAAAATTATCGTTTCGTCCCGGCGATCTCACATGGACTCATAAGTTAATTAGTGAGGACCTTTGTCAATACGCAATTTTTGCCAAGTTCAGTTCATCTTCCATAGATTTCGTGAAGAACATCTAGTGTGAACTATATCCAACAAGACTAGAATTCCTAATCATTAAATTGGCAATATTTGTTTTTTTGCCCGTGGCCTGGCATTATTTATAGAAGAAGTTTTTTTTAATAATACAAATTCTATATACTACTGAAATACATCAGCCGAGTAGAAGACTTAGCACTATAATATTTGGACTTGTTGAATTATTGATTCAAAATAGCTTTTAACGGCCTTTAGTCCAACAAAAATTAGCGTTTCGTCCCGGCGATCTCACATGGACTCATCAGTTGACTAGTGAGGAGCTTTGTCAATACGCAATTTTTGCCAAGTTCAGTTCATCTTACATAGATTTCGTGAAGAACATCTAGTGTGAACTATATCCAACAAGACTAGAATTCCTAATCATTAAATAGGAAATATTTGTTTTTTGCCCGTGGCCTGGCATTATTTATATAAGAAGTTTTTTTTAATAATACAAATTCTATATACTACTGAAATACATGAGCCAAGTAGAAGACTTAGCACTATAATATTTGGACTTGTTGAATTATTGATTCAAAATAGAATTTAACGGCCTTTAGTCCAACAAAAATTAGCGTTTCGTCCCGGCGATCTCACATGGACTCATCAGTTGACTAGTGAGGACCTTGGTCAATACGCAATTTTTGCCAAGTTCAGTTCATCTTACATAGATTTCGTGAAGAACATCTAGTGTGAACTATATCCAACAAGACTAGAATTCCTAATCATTAAATTTGAAATATTTGTTTTTTGCCCGTGGCCTGGCATTATTTAGATAAGAAGTTTTTTTTTAATAATACAAATTCTATATACTACTGAAATACATCAGCCAAGTAGAACACTTAGCACTATAATATTTGGACTTGTTGAATTATTGATTCAAAATAGAATTTAACGGCCTTTAGTCCAACAAAAATTAGCGTTTCGTCCCGGCGATCTCACATGGACTCATCAGTTGACTAGTGAGGACCTTTGTCAATACGCAATTTTTTCCAAGTTCAGTTCATCTTACATAGATTTCGTGAAGAACATCTAGTGTGAACTATATCCAACAAGACTAGATTTCCTTATCATCCAATTGGAAATATTTGTTTTTTGCCCGTGGCCTGGCATTATTTATATAAGAAGTTTTTTTTAATAATACAAATTCTATATACTACTGAAATACATCAGCCAAGTAGAAGACTTAGCACTATAATATTTGGACTTGTTGAATTATTGATTCAAAATAGAATTTAACGGCCTTTAGTCCAACAAAAATTAGCGTTTCGTCCCGGCGATCTCACATGGACTCATCAGTTGACTAGTGAGGGCCTTTGTCAATACGCAATTTTTGCCAAGTTCAGTTCATCTTACATAGATTTCGTGAAGAACATCTAGTGTGAACTATATCCAACAAGACTAGAGTTCCTAATCATTAAATTGGAAATATTTGTTTTTTGCCCGTGGCCTGGCATTAATTATATAAGAAGTTTTTTTTAATAATACAAATTCTATATACTACTGAAATACATCAGCCAAGTAGAAGACTTAGCACTATAATATTTTGACTTGTTGAATTATTAATTCAAAATAGCTTTTAACGGCCTTTAGTCCAACAAAAATTATCGTTTCGTCCCGGCGATCACACATGGAATCATCAGTTGACTAGTGAGGACCTTTGTCAATACGCAATTTTTGCCAAGTTCAGTTCATCTTACATAGATTTCGTGAAGAACATCTAGTGTGAACTATATCCAACAAGACTAGAATTCCTAATCATTAAATTGGAAATATTTGTCTTTTGCCCGTGGCCTGGCATTATTTATATAAGAAGTTTTTTTTAATAATACAAATTCTATATACTACTGAAATACATCAGCCAAGTAGAAGACTTAGCACTATAATATTTGGACTTGTTGAATTATTGATTCAAAATAGAATTTAACGGCCTTTAGTCCAACAAAAATTAGCGTTTCGTCCCGGCGATCTGACATGGACTCATCAGTTGACTAGTGAGGGCCTTTGTCAATACGCAATTTTTGCCAAGTTCAGTTCATCTTACATAGATTTCGTGAATAACATCTAGTGTGAACTATATCCAACAAGACTAGAGTTCCTAATCATTAAATTGGAAATATTTGTTTTTTGCCCGTGGCCTGGCATTATTTATATAAGAAGTTTTTTTTAATAATACAAATTCTATACTACTGAAATACATCAGCCAAGTAGAAGACTTAGCACTATAATATTTGGACTTGTTGAATTATTGATTCAAAATAGCTTTTAACGGCCTTTAGTCCAACAAAAATTATCGTTTCGTCCCGGCGATCTCACATGGACTCATCAGTTGACTAGTGAGGGCCTTTGTCAATACGCAATTTTTGCCAAGGTCAGTTCATCTTACATAGATTTCGTGAAGAACATCTAGTGTGAACTATATCCAACAAGACTAGAATTCCTAATTATTAAATTGGAAATATTTGTTTTTTGCCCGTGGCCTGGCATTACTTATATAAGAAGTTTTTTTTAATAATACAAATTCTATATACTACTGAAATACATCAGCCAAGTAGAAGACTTAGCACTATAATATTTGGACTTGTTGAATTATTGATTCAAAATAGCTTTTAACGGCCTTTAGTCCAACAAAAATTAGCGTTTCGTCCCGGCGATCTCACATGGACTCATCAGTTGACTAGTGAGGACCTTTGTCAATGCGCAATTTTTGCCAAGTTCAGTTCATCTTACATAGATTTCGTGAAGAACATCTAGTGTGAACTATATCCAACAAGACTAGAATTCCTAATCATTAAATTGGAAATATTTGTTTTTTGCCCGTGGCCTGGCATTATTTATATAAGAAGTTTTTTTTTAATAATACAAATTCTATATACTACTGAAATACATCAGCCAAGTAGAAGACTTAGCACTATAATATTTGGACTTGTTGAATTATTGATTCAAAATAGAATTTAACGGCCTTTAGTCCAACAAAAATTAGCGTTTCGTCCCGGCGATCTCACATGGACTCATCAGTTGACTAGTGAGGGCCTTTGTCAATACGCAATTTTTGCCAAGTTCAGTTCATCTTACATAGATTTCGTGAAGAACATCTAGTGTGAACTATATCCAACAAGACTAGAGTTCCTAATCATTAAATTGGAAATATTTGTTTTTTGCCCGTGGCCTGGCATTATTTATATAAGAAGTTTTTTTTAATAATACAAATTCTATACTACTGAAATACATCAGCCAAGTAGAAGACTTAGCACTATAATATTTGGACTTGTTGAATTATTGATTCAAAATAGCTTTTAACGGCCTTTAGTCCAACAAAAATTATCGTTTCGTCCCGGCGATCTCACATGGACTCATCAGTTGACTAGTGAGGACCTTTGTCAATACGCAATTTTTGCCAAGGTCAGTTCATCTTACATAGATTTCGTGAAGAACATCTAGTGTGAACTATATCCAACAAGACTAGAATTCCTAATTATTAAATTGGAAATATTTGTTTTTTGCCCGTGGCCTGGCATTACTTATATAAGAAGTTTTTTTTAATAATACAAATTCTATATACTACTGAAATACATCAGCCAAGTAGAAGACTTAGCACTATAATATTTGGACTTGTTGAATTATTGATTCAAAATAGCTTTTAACGGCCTTTAGTCCAACAAAAATTAGCGTTTCGTCCCGGCGATCTCACATGGACTCATCAGTTGACTAGTGAGGACCTTTGTCAATGCGCAATTTTTGCCAAGTTCAGTTCATCTTACATAGATTTCGTGAAGAACATCTAGTGTGAACTATATCCAACAAGACTAGAATTCCTAATCATTAAATTGGAAATATTTGTTTTTTGCCCGTGGCCTGGCATTATTTATATAAGAAGTTTTTTTTTAATAATACAAATTCTATATACTACTGAAATACATCAGCCAAGTAGCAGACTTAGCACTATAATATGTGGACTTGTTGAATTATTGATTCAAAACAGCTTTTAACGGCCTTTAGTCCAACAAAAATTAGCGGTTCGTCCCGGTGATCTCACATGGACTCATCAGTTGACTAGTGAGGACCTTTGTCAATACGCAATTTTTGCCAAGTTCAGTTCATCTTACATAGATTTCGTGAAGAACATCTAGTGTGAACTATATCCAACAAGACTAGAATTCCTAATCATTAAATTGGAAATATTTGTTTTTTGCCCGTGGCCTGGCATTATTTATATAAGAATTTTTTTTTAATAATACAAATTCTATATACTACTGAAATACATCAGCCAAGTAGAAGACTTAGCACTATAATATTTTGACTTGTTGAATTATTGATTGAAAATAGCTTTTAACGCCCTTTAGTCCAACAAAAATTATCGTTTCGTCCCGGCGATCCCACATAGAATCATCAGTTGACTAGTGAGGACCTTTGTCAATACGCAATTTTTGCCAAGTTCAGTTCATCCTACATAGATTTCGTGAAGAACATCTAGTGTGAACTATATCCAACAAGACTAGAATTCCTAATCATTAAATTGGAAATATTTGTTTTTTGCCCGTGGCCTGGCATTATTTATATAAGAAGTTTTTTTTAATAATACAAATTCTATATACTACTGAAATACATCAGCCAAGTAGAAGACTTAGCACTATAATATTTTGACTTGTTGAATTATTAATTCAAAATAGCTTTTAACGGCCTTTAGTCCAACAAAAATTATCGTTTCGTCCCGGCGATCACACATGGAATCATCAGTTGACTAGTGAGGACCTTTGTCGATACGCAATTTTTGCCAAGTTCAGTTCATCTTACATAGATTTCGTGAAGAACATCTAGTGTGAACTATATCCAACAAGACTAGAATTCCTAATCATTAAATTGGAAATATTTGTTTTTTGCCCGTGGCCTGGCATTATTTATATAAGAAGTTTTTTTTAATAATACAAATTCTATATACTACTGAAATACATCAGCCAAGTAGAAGACTTAGCACTATAATATTTTGACTTGTTGAATTATTGATTCAAAATAGCTTTTAACGGCCTTTAGTCCAACAAAAATTAGCGTTTCGTCCCGGCGATTTCACATGGACTCATCAGTTGACTAGTGAGGACCTTTGTCAATACGCAATTTTTGCCAAGTTCAGTTCATCTTACATAGATTTGGTGAAGAACATCTAGTGTGAACTATATCCAACAAGACTAGAATTCCTTATCATCAAATTGGAAATATTTGTTTTTTGCCCGTGGCCTGGCATTATTTATATAAGAAGTTTTTTTTAATAATACAAATTCTATACACTACTGAAATACATAAGCCAAGTAGAAGACTTAGCACTATAATATTTGGATTTGTTGAATTATTGATTCAAAATAGCCTTTAACGGCCTTTAGTCCAACAAAAATTATCGTTTCGTCCCGGCGAGCTCACATGGACTCATCAGTTAATTAGCGAGGACCTTTGTCAATACGCAATTTTTGCCAAGTTCAGTTCATCTTACATAGATTTCGTGAAGAACATCTAGTGTGAACTATATCCAACAAGACTAGAATTCCTAATCATTAAATTGGCAATATTTGTTTCTTGCCCGTGGCCTGACATTCATTATATAAGAAGTTTTTTTTAATAATACAAATTCTATATACTACTGAAATACATCAGCCAAGTAGAAGACTTAGCACTATAATATTTGGACTTGTTCAATTATTGATTCAAAATAGATTTTAACGGCCTTTAGTCCAACAAAAATTAGCGTTTCGTCCCGGCGATCTCACATGGACTCATTAGTTGACTAGTGAGGACCTTTGTCAATACGCAATTTTTGCCAAGTTCAGTTCATCTTACATAGATTTCGTGAAGAACATCTAGTGTGAACTATATCCAACAAGACTAGAATTCCTAATCATTAAATTGGAAATATTTGTTTTTTGCCCGTGGCCCGGCATTATTTATATAAGAAGTTTTTTTTAATAATACAAATTCTATATACTACTGAAATACATCAGCCAAGTAGAAGACTTAGCACTATAATATTTTGACTTGTTGAATTATTGATTCAAAATAGCTTTTAACGGCCTTTAGTCCAACAAAAATTATCGTTTCGTCCCGGCGATCACACATGGAATCATCAGTTGACTAGTGAGGACCTTTGTCAATACGCAATTTTTGCCAAGTTCAGTTCATCTTACATAGATTTGGTGAAGAACATCTAGTGTGAACTATATCCAACAAGACTAGAATTCCTTATCAGCAAATTGGAAATATTTGTTTTTTGCCCGTGGCCTGGCATTATTTATATAAGAAGTTTTTTTAAATAATACAAATTCTATATACTACTGAAATACATCAGCCAAGTAGAAGACTTAGCACTATAATATTTGGACTTGTTGAATTATTGATTCAAAATAGATTTTAACGGCCTTTAGTCCAACAAAAATTAGCGTTTCGTCCCGGCGATCTCACATGGACTCATTAGTTGACTAGTGAGGACCTTTGTCAATACGCAATTTTTGCCAAGTTCAGTGCATCTTACATAGATTTCGTGAAGAACATCTAGTGTGAACTATATCCAACAAGACTAGAATTCCTAATCATTAAATTGGAAATATTTGTTTTTTGCCTGTGGCCTGGCATTATTTATATAAGAAGTTTTTTTTAATAATACAAATTCTATATACTACTGAAATACATCAGCCAAGTAGAAGACTTAGCACTATAATATTTTGACTTGTTGAATTATTGATTCAAAATAGCTTTTAACGGCCTTTAGTCCAACAAAAATTATCGTTTCGTCCCGGCGATCACACATGGAATCATCAGTTGACTAGTGAGGACCTTTGTCAATACGCAATTTTTGCCAAGTTCAGTTCATCTTACATAGATTTCGTGAAGAACATCTAGTGTGAACTATATCCAACAAGACTAGAATTCCTTATCATTAAATTGGAAATATTTGTTTTTTGCCCGTGGCCTGGCATTATTTATATAAGAAGTTTTTTTTAATAATACAAATTCTATATACTACTGAAATACATCAGCCAAGTAGAAGACTTAGCACTATAATATTTGGACTTGTTGAATTATTGATTCAAAATAGATTTTAACGGCCTTAAGTCCAACAAAAATTAGCGTTTCGTCCCGGCGATCTCACAATGACTCATCAGTTGACTAGTGAGGACCTTTGTCAATACGCAATTTTTGCCAAGTTCAGTTCATCTTACATAGATTTCGTGAAGAACATCTAGTGTGAACTATATCCAACAAGACTAGAATTCCTAATCATTAAATTGGAAATATATGTTTTTTGCCCGTGGCCTGGCATTATTTATATAAGAAGTTTTTTTTAATAATACAAATTCTATATACTACTGAAATACATCAGCCAAGTAGAAGACTTAGCACTATAATATTTTGACTTGTTGAATTATTGATTCAAAATAGCTTTTAACGGCCTTTAGTCCAACAAAAATTATCGTTTCGTCCCGGCGATCTCACATGGACTCATCAGTTAATTAGTGAGGACCTTTGTCAATACGCAATTTTTGCCAAGTTCAGTTCATCTTCCATAGATTTCGTGAAGAACATCTAGTGTGAACTATATCCAACAAGACTAGAATTCCTAATCATTAAATTGGCAATATTTGTTTTTTGCCCGTGGCCTGGCATTATTTATATAAGAAGTTTTTTTTAATAATACAAATTCTATATACTACTGAAATACATCAGCCAAGTAGAAGACTTAGCACTATAATATTTGGACTTGTTGAATTATTGATTCAAAATAGAATTTAACGGCCTTTAGTCCAACAAAAATTAGCGTTTCGTCCCGGCGATCTCACATGGACTCATCAGTTGACTAGTGAGGACCGTGGTCAATACGCAATTTTTGCCAAGTTCAGTTCATCTTACATAGATTTCGTGAAGAACATCTAGTGTGAACTATATCCAACAAGACTAGAATTCCTAATCATTAAATTTGAAATATTTGTTTTTTGCCCGTGGCCTGGCATTATTTATATAAGAAGTTTTTTTTTAATAATACAAATTCTATATACTACTGAAATACATCAGCCAAGTAGAACACTTAGCACTATAATATTTGGACTTGTTGAATTATTGATTCAAAATAGAATTTAACGGCCTTTAGTCCAACAAAAATTAGCGTTTCGTCCCGGCGATCTCACATGGACTCATCAGTTGACTAGTGAGGACCTTTGTCAATACGCAATTTTTGCCAAGTTCAGTTCATCTTACATAGATTTCGTGAAGAACATCTAGTGTGAACTATATCCAACAAGACTAGATTTCCTTATCATCCAATTGGAAATATTTGTTTTTTGCCCGTGCCCTGGCATTATTTATATAAGAAGTTTTTTTTAATAATACAAATTCTATATACTACTGAAATACATCAGCCAAGTAGAAGACTTAGAACTATAATATTTGGACTTGTTGAATTATTGATTCAAAATAGCTTTTAACGGCCTTTAGTCTAATAAAAATTAACGTTTCGACCCGGCGATCTCACATGGACTCATCAGTTGACAAGTGAGGACCCTTGTCAATACGCAATTTTTGCCAAGTTCAGTTCATCTTACATATATTTCGTGAAGAACATCTAGTGTGAACTATATCCAACAAGACTAGAATTCCTTATCATCAAATTGGAAATATTTGTTTTTTGCCCGTGGCCTGGCATTATTTATATAAGAAGTTTTTTTTAATAATACAAATTCTATATACTACTGAAATACATCAGCCAAGTAGAAGACTTAGCACTATAATATTTGGACTTGTTGAATTATTGATTCAAAATAGATTTTAACGGCCTTTAGTCCAACAAAAATTAGCGTTTCGTCCCTTCGATCTCACATGGACTCATCAGTTGACTAGTGAGGACCTTTGTCAATACGCAATTTTTGCCAAGTTCAGTTCATCTTACAGAGATTTCGTGAAGAACATCTAGTGTGAACTATATCCAACAAGACTAGAATTCTTTATCATTAAATTGGAAATATTTGTTTTTTGCCCGTGGCCTGGCATTATTTATATAAGAGGTTTTTTATAATAATACAAATTCTATATACTACTGAAATACATCAGCCAAGTAGAAGACTTAGCACTATAATATTTGGACTTGTTGAATTATTGATTCAAAATAGCTTTTAACAGCCTTTAGTCTAATAAAAATTAACGTTTCGACCCGGCGATCTCACATGGACTCATCAGTTGACAAGTGAGGAGCTTTGTCAATACGCAATTTTTGCCAAGTTCAGTTCATCTTACATAGATTTCGTGAAGAACATCTAGTGTGAACTATATCCAACAAGACTAGAATTCCTTATCATCAAATTGGAAATATTTGTTTTTTGCCCGTGGCCTGGCATTATTTATATAAGAAGTTTTTTTTAATAATACAAATTCTATATACTACTGAAATACATCAGCCAAGTAGAAGACTTAGCACTATAATATTTGGACTTGTTGAATTATTGATTCAAAATAGATTTGAACGGCCTTTAGTCCAACAAAAATTAGCGTTTCGTCCCGGCGATCTCACATGGACTCATCAGTTGACTAGTGAGGACCTTTGTCAATACGCAATTTTTGCCAAGTTCAGTTCATCTTACATAGATTTCGTGAAGAACATCTAGTGTGAACTATATCCAACAAGACTAGAATTCCTTATCATTAAATTTGAAATATTTGTTTTTTGCCCGTGGCCTGGCATTATTTATATAAGAAGTTTTTTTTAATAATACGAATTCTATATACTACTGAAATACATCAGCCAAGTAGAAGACTTAGCACTATAATATTTTGACTTGTTGAATTATTGATTCAAAATAGCTTTTAACGGCCTTTAGTCCAACAAAAATTATCGTTTCGTCCCGGCGATCTCACATGGACTCATCAGTTAATTAGTGAGGACCTTTGTCAATACGCAATTTTTGCGAAGTTCAGTTCATCTTACATAGATTTCGTGAAGAACATCTAGTGTGAACTATATCCAACAAGTCTAGAATTCCTAATCATTAAATTGGCAATATTTGTTTTTTGCCCGTGGCCTGGCATTATTTATAGAAGAAGTTTTTTTTAATAATACAAATTCTGTATACTACTGAAATACATCAGCCGAGTAGAAGACTTAGTACTATAATATTTGGACTTGTTGAATTATTGATTCAAAATAGCTTTTAACGGCCTTTAGTCCAACAAAAATTAGCGTTTCGTCCCGTCGATCTCACATGGACTCATCAGTTGACTAGTGAGGACCTTTGTCAATATGCAATTTTTGCCAAGTTCAGTTCATCTTACATAGATTTCGTGAAGAACATCTAGTGTGAACTATATCCAACAAGACTAGAATTCCTAATCATTAAATTGGAAATATTTGTTTTTTGCCCGTGGCCTGGCATTATATATATAAGAATTTTTTTTTAATAATACAAATTCTATATACTACTAAAATACATCAGCCAAGTAGAAGACTTAGCACTATAATTTTTGGACTTGTTGAATTATTGATTCAAAATAGCTTTTAACGGCCTTTAGTCTAATAAAAATTAACGTTTCGACCCGGCGATCTCACATGGACTCATCAGTTGACTAGTGAGGACCTTTGTCAATACGCAATTTTTGCCAAGTTCAGTTCATCTTACATAGATTTCGTGAAGAACATCTAGTGTGAACTATATCCAACAAGACTAGAATTCCTTATCATTAAATTGGAAATATTTGTTTCTTGCTTGTGGCCTGGCATTATTTATATAAGAAGTTTTTTTTAATAATACAAATTCTATATACTACTGAAATACATCAGCCAAGTAGAAGACTTAGCCTATAATATTTGGACTTGTTGAATTATTGATTCAAAATAGATTTTAACGGCCTTTAGTCCAACAAAAATTAGCGTTTCGTCCCGGCGATCTCACATGGACTCATCACTTGACTAGTGAGGACCTTTGTCAATACGCAATTTTTGCCAAGTTCAGTTCATCTTACATAGATTTCGTGAAGAACATCTAGTGTGAACTATATCCAACAAGACTAGAATTCCAAATCATTAAATTAGAAATATTTGTTTTTTGCCCGTGGCCTGGCATTATTTATATAAGAAGTTTTTTTTAATAATACAAATTCTATATACTACTGAAATACATCAGCCAAGTAGAAGACTTAGCACTATAATATTTTGACTTGTTGAATTATTGATTCAAAATAGCTTTTAACGGCCTTTAGTCCAACAAAAATTTTCGTTTCGTCCCGGCGATCACACATGGAATCATCAGTTGACTAGTGAGGACCTTTGTCAGTACGCAATTTTTGCCAAGTTTAGTTCATCTTACATAGATTTCGTGAAGAACATCTAGTGTGAACTATATCCAACAAGACTAGAATTCCTTATCATCAAATTGGAAATATTTGTTTTTTGCCCGTGGCCTGGCATTATTTATATAAGAAGTTTTTTTTAATAATACAAATTCTATATACTACTGAAATACATCAGCCAAGTAGGAGACTTAGCACTATAATATGTGGACTTGTTGAATTTTTGATTCAAAATAGATTTTAACGGCCTTTAGTCCAACAAAAATTAGCGTTTCGTCCCGGCGATCTCACATGGACTCATCAGTTGACTAGTGAGGACCTTTGTCAATACGCAATTTTTGCCAAGTTCAGTTCATCTTACATAGATTTCGTGAAGAACATCTAGTGTGAACTATATCCAACAAGACTAGAATTCCTTATCATTAAATTGGAAATATTTGTTTTTTGCCCGTGGCCTGGCATTATTTATATAAGAAGTTTTTTTTAATAATACAAATTCTATATACTTCTGAAATACATCAGCCAAGTAGAAGACTTAGCACTATAATATTTTGACTTGTTGAATTATTGATTCAAAATAGCTTTTAACGGCCTTTAGTCCAACAAAAATTATCGTTTCGTCCCGGCGATCTCACATGGACTCATCAGTTAATTAGTGAGGACCTTTGTCAATACGCAATTTTTGCGAAGTTCAGTTCATCTTACATAGATTTCGTGAAGAACATCTAGTGTGAACTATATCCAACAAGACTAGAATTCCTAATCATTAAATTGGCAATATTTGTTTTTTGCCCGTGGCCTGGCATTATTTATAGAAGAAGTTTTTTTTAATAATACAAATTCTATATACTACTGAAATACATCAGCCGAGTAGAAGACTTAGCACTATAATATTTGGACTTGTTGAATTATTGATTCAAAATAGCTTTTAACGGCCTTTAGTCCAACAAAAATTAGCGTTTCGTCCCGGCAATCTCACATGGACTCATCAGTTGACTAGTGAGGACCTTTGTCAATACGCAATTTTTGCCAAGTTCAGTTCATCTTACATAGATTTCGTGAAGAACATCTAGTGTGAACTATATCCAACAATACTAGAATTCCTAATCATTAAATTGGAAATATTTGTTTTTTGCCCGTGGCCTGGCATTATTTATATAAGAATTTTTTTTTAATAATACAAATTCTATATACTACTGAAATACATCAGCCAAGTAGAAGACTTAGCACTATAATTTTTGAACTTGTTGAATTATTTATTCAAAATAGCTTTTAACGGCCTTTAGTCTAATAAAAATTAACGTTTCGACCCGGCGATCTCACATGGACTCATCAGTTGACTAGTGAGGACCTTTGTCAATACGCAATTTTTGCCAAGTTCAGTTCATCTTACATAGATTTCGTGAAGAACATCTAGTGTGAACTATATCCAACAAGACTAGAATTCCTTATCATTAAATTGGAAATATTTGTTTTTTGCCCGTGGCCTGGCATTATTTATATAAGAAGTTTTTTTTAATAGTACAAATTCTATATACTACTGAAATACATCAGCCAAGTAGAAGACTTAGCACTATAATATTTGGACTTGTTGAATTATTGATTCAAAATAGATTTTAACGGCCTTTAGTCCAACAAAAATTAGCGTTTCGTCTCGGCGATCTCACATGGACTCATCACTTGACTAGTGAGGACCTTTGTCAATACGCAATTTTTGCCAAGTTCAGTTCATCTTACATAGATTTCGTGCAGAACATCTAGTGTGAACTATATCCAACAAGACTAGAATTCCAAATCATTAAATTGGAAATATTTGTTTTTTGCCCGTGGCCTGGCATTATTTATATAAGAAGTTTTTTTAATAATACAAATTCTATATACTACTGAAATACATCAGCCAAGTAGAAGACTTAGCACTATAATATTTTGACTTATTGAATTATTGATTCAAAATAGCTTTTAACGGCCAACAGAAATTATCGTTTCGTCCCGGCGATCACACATGGAATCATCAGTTGACTAGTGAGGACCTTTGTCAATACGCAATTTTTGCCAAGTTTAGTTCATCTTACATAGATTTCGTGAAGAACATCTAGTGTGAACTATATCCAACAAGACTAGAATTCCTAATCATTAAATTGGAAATATTTGTTTTTTGCCCGTGGCCTGGCATTATTTATATAAGAAGTTTTTTTTAATAATACAAATTTTATATACTACTGAAATACATCAGCCAAGTAGAAGACTTAGCACTATAATATTTGGACTTGTTGAATTATTGATTCAAAATAGCTTTTAACGGCCTTTAGTCTAATAAAAATTAACGTTTCGACCCGGCGATCTCACATGGACTCATCAGTTGACAAGTGAGGACCTTTGTCAATACGCAATTTTTGCCAAGTTCAGTTCATCTTACATATATTTCGTGAAGAACATCTAGTGTGAACTATATCCAACAAGACTAGAATTCCTTATCATCAAATTGGAAATATTTGTTTTTTGCCCGTGGCCTGGCATTATTTATATAAGAAGTTTTTTTTAATAATACAAATTCTATATACTACTGAAATACATCAGCCAAGTAGAAGACTTAGCACTATAATATGTGGACTTGTTGAATTTTTGATTCAAAATAGATTTTAACGGCCTTTAGTCCAACAAAAATTAGCGTTTCGTCCCGGCGATCTCACATGGACTCATCAGTTGACTAGTGAGGACCTTTGTCAATACGCAATTTTTGCCAAGTTCAGTTCATCTTACATAGATTTCGTGAAGAACATCTAGTGTGAACTATATCCAACAAGACTAGAATTCCTTATCATTAAATTGGAAATATTTGTTTTTTGCCCGTGGCCTGGCATTATTTATATAAGAAGTTTTTTTTAATAATACAAATTCTATATACTTCTGAAATACATCAGCCAAGTAGAAGACTTAGCACTATAATATTTTGACTTGTTGAATTATTGATTCAAAATAGCTTTTAACGGCCTTTGGTCCAACAAAAATTATCGTTTCGTCCCGGCGATCTCACATGGACTCATCAGTTAATTAGTGAGGACCTTTGTCAATACGCAATTTTTGCGAAGTTCAGTTCATCTTACATAGATTTCGTGAAGAACATCTAGTGTGAACTATATCCAACAAGACTAGAATTCCTAATCATTAAATTGGCAATATTTGTTTTTTGCCCGTGGCCTGGCATTATTTATAGAAGAAGTTTTTTTTAATAATACAAATTCTATATACTACTGAAATACATCAGCCGAGTAGAAGACTTAGCACTATAATATTTGGACTTGTTGAATTATTGATTCAAAATAGCTTTTAACGGCCTTTAGTCCAACAAAAATTAGCGTTTCGTCCCGGCAATCTCACATGGACTCATCAGTTGACTAGTGAGGACCTTTGTCAATACGCAATTTTTGCCAAGTTCAGTTCATCTTACATAGATTTCGTGAAGAACATCTAGTGTGAACTATATCCAACAATACTAGAATTCCTAATCATTAAATTGGAAATATTTGTTTTTTGCCCGTGGCCTGGCATTATTTATATAAGAATTTTTTTTTAATAATACAAATTCTATATACTACTGAAATACATCAGCCAAGTAGAAGACTTAGCACTATAATTTTTGAACTTGTTGAATTATTGATTCAAAATAGCTTTTAACGGCCTTTAGTCTAATAAAAATTAACGTTTCGACCCGGCGATCTCACATGGACTCATCAGTTGACTAGTGAGGACCTTTGTCAATACGCAATTTTTGCCAAGTTCAGTTCATCTTACATAGATTTCGTGAAGAACATCTAGTGTGAACTATATCCAACAAGACTAGAATTCCTTATCATTAAATTGGAAATATTTGTTTTTTGCCCGTGGCCTGGCATTATTTATATAAGAAGTTTTTTTTAATAGTACAAATTCTATATACTACTGAAATACATCAGCCAAGTAGAAGACTTAGCACTATAATATTTGGACTTGTTGAATTATTGATTCAAAATAGATTTTAACGGCCTTTAGTCCAACAAAAATTAGCGTTTCGTCCCGGCGATCTCACATGGACTCATCACTTGACTAGTGAGGACCTTTGTCAATACGCAATTTTTGCCAAGTTCAGTTCATCTTACATAGATTTCGTGAAGAACATCTAGTGTGAACTATATCCAACAAGACTAGAATTCCAAATCATTAAATTGGAAATATTTGTTTTTTGCCCGCGGCCTGGCATTATTTATATAAGAAGTTTTTTTTAATAATACAAATTCTATATACTACTGAAATACATCAGCCAAGTAGAAGACTTAGCACTATAATATTTGGACTTATTGAATTATTGATTCAAAATAGCTTTTAACGGCCAACAGAAATTATCGTTTCGTCCCGGCGATCACACATGGAATCATCAGTTGACTAGTGAGGACCTTTGTCAATACGCAATTTTTGCCAAGTTTAGTTCATCTTACATAGATTTCGTGAAGAACATCTAGTGTGAACTATATCCAACAAGACTAGAATTCCTAATCATTAAATTGGAAATATTTGTTTTTTGCCCGTGGCCTGGCATTATTTATATAAGAAGTTTTTTTTAATAATACAAATTTTATATACTACTGAAATACATCAGCCAAGTAGAAGACTTAGCACTATAATATTTGGACTTGTTGAATTATTGATTCAAAATAGCTTTTAACGGCCTTTAGTCTAATAAAAATTAACGTTTCGACCCGGCGATCTCACATGGACTCATCAGTTGACAAGTGAGGACCTTTGTCAATACGCAATTTTTGCCAAGTTCAGTTCATCTTACATATATTTCGTGAAGAACATCTAGTGTGAACTATATCCAACAAGACTAGAATTCCTTATCATCAAATTGGAAATATTTGTTTTTTGCCCGTGGCCTGGCATTATTTATATAAGAAGTTTTTTTTAATAATACAAATTCTATATACTACTGAAATACATCAGCCAAGTAGAAGACTTAGCACTATAATATTCGGACTTGTTGAATTATTGATTCAAAATAGCTTTTAACAGCCTTTAGTCTAATAAAAATTAACGTTTCGACCCGGCGATCTCACATGGACTCATCAGTTGACAAGTGAGGAGCTTTGTCAATACGCAATTTTTGCCAAGTTCAGTTCATCTTACATAGATTTCGTGAAGAACATCTAGTGTGAACTATATCCAACAAGACTAGAATTCCTTATCATCAAATTGGAAATATTTGTTTTTTGCCCGTGGCCTGGCACTATTTATATAAGAAGTTTTTTTTAATAATACAAATTCTATATACTACTGAAATACATCAGCCAAGTAGAAGACTTAGCACTATAATATTTGGACTTGTTGAATTATTGATTCAAAATAGATTTTAACGGCCTTTAGTCCAACAAAAATTAGCGTTTCGTCCCGGCGATCTCACATGGACTCATCAGTTGACTAGTGAGGACCTTTGTCAATACGCAATTTTTGCCAAGTTCAGTTCATCTTACATAGATTTCGTGAAGAACATCTAGTGTGAACTATATCCAACAAGACTAGAATTCCTTATCATTAAATTTGAAATATTTGTTTTTTGCCCGTGGCCTGGCATTATTTATATAAGAAGTTTTTTTTAATAATACGAATTCTATATACTACTGAAATACATCAGCCAAGTAGAAGACTTAGCACTATAATATTTTGACTTGTTGAATTATTGATTCAAAATAGCTTTTAACGGCCTTTAGTCCAACAAAAATTATCGTTTCGTCCCGGCGATCTCACATGGACTCATCAGTTAATTAGTGAGGACCTTTGTCAATACGCAATTTTTGCGAAGTTCAGTTCATCTTACATAGATTTCGTGAAGAACTTCTAGTGTGAACTATATCCAACAAGTCTAGAATTCCTAATCATTAAATTGGCAATATTTGTTTTTTGCCCGTGGCCTGGCATTATTTATAGAAGAAGTTTTTTTTAATAATACAAATTCTGTATACTACTGAAATACATCAGCCGAGTAGAAGACTTAGTACTATAATATTTGGACTTGTTGAATTATTGATTCAAAATAGCTTTTAACGGCCTTTAGTCCAACAAAAATTAGCGTTTCGTCCCGTCGATCTCACATGGACTCATCAGTTGACTAGTGAGGACCTTTGTCAATACGCAATTATTGCCAAGTTCAGTTCATCTTACATAGATTTCGTGAAGAACATCTAGTGTGAACTATATCCAACAAGACTAGAATTCCTAATCATTAAATTGGAAATATTTGTTTTTTGCCCGTGGCCTGGCATTATATATATAAGAATTTTTTTTTAATAATACAAATTCTATATACTACTAAAATACATCAGCCAAGTAGAAGACTTAGCACTATAATTTTTGGACTTGTTGAATTATTGATTCAAAATAGCTTTTAACGGCCTTTAGTCTAATAAAAATTAACGTTTCGACCCGGCGATCTCACATGGACTCATCAGTTGACTAGTGAGGACCTTTGTCAATACGCAATTTTTGCCAAGTTCAGTTCATCTTACATAGATTTCGTGAAGAACATCTAGTGTGAACTATATCCAACAAGACTAGAATTCCTTATCATTAAATTGGAAATATTTGTTTTTTGCTTGTGGCCTGGCATTATTTATATAAGAAGTTTTTTTTAATAATACAAATTCTATATACTACTGAAATACATCAGCCAAGTAGAAGACTTAGCCTATAATATTTGGACTTGTTGAATTATTGATTCAAAATAGATTTTAACGGCCTTTAGTCCAACAAAAATTAGCGTTTCGTCCCGGCGATCTCACATGGACTCATCACTTGACTAGTGAGGACCTTTGTCAATACGCAATTTTTGCCAAGTTCAGTTCATCTTACATAGATTTCGTGAAGAACATCTAGTGTGAACTATATCCAACAAGACTAGAATTCCAAATCATTAAATTGGAAATATTTGTTTTTTGCCCGTGGCCTGGCATTATTTATATAAGAAGTTTTTTTTAATAATACAAATTCTATATACTACTGAAATACATCAGCCAAGTAGAAGACTTAGCACTATAATATTTTGACTTGTTGAATTATTGATTCAAAATTGCTTTTAACGGCCTTTAGTCCAACAAAAATTATCGTTTCGTCCCGGCGATCACACATGGAATCATCAGTTGACTAGTGAGGACCTTTGTCAATACGCAATTTTTGCCAAGTTTAGTTCATCTTACATAGATTTCGTGAAGAACATCTAGTGTGAACTATATCCAACAAGACTAGAATTCCTAATCATTAAATTGGAAATATTTGTTTTTTTGCCCATGGCCTGGCATTATTTATATAAGAAGTTTTTTTTAATAATACAAATTCTATATACTACTGAAATACATCAGCCAAGTAGAAGACTTAGCACTATAATATTTGGACTTGTTGAATTATTGATTCAAAATAGATTTTAACGGCCTTTAGTCCAACAAAAATTAGCGTTTCGTCCCTTCGATCTCACATGGACTCATCAGTTGCCTAGTGAGGACCTTTGTCAATACGCAATTTTTGCCAAGTTCAGTTCATCTTACATAGATTTCGTGAAGAACATCTAGTGTGAACTATATCCAACAAGACTAGAATTCCTTATCATTAAATTGGAAATATTTGTTTTTTGCCCGTGGCCTGGCATTATTTATATAAGAAGTTTTTTTTAATAATACAAATTCTATATACTACTGAAATACATCAGCCAAGTAGAAGACTTAGCACTATAATATTTGGACTTGTTGAATTATTGATTCAAAATAGCTTTTAACGGCCTTTAGTCTAATAAAAATTAATGTTTCGACCCGGCGATTCCACATGGACTCATCAGTTGACAAGTGAGGACCTTTGTCAATACGCAATTTTTACCAAGTTCAGTTCATCTTACATAGATTTCGTGAAGAACATCTAGTGTGAACTATATCCAACAAGACTAGAATTCCTTATCATCAAATTGGAAATATTTGTTTTTTTCCCGTGGCCTGGCATTATTTATATAAGAAGTTTTTTTTAATAATACAAATTCTATATACTACTGAAATACATCAGCCAGGTAGAAGACTTAGCACTATAATATTTGGACTTGTTGAATTATTGATTCAAAATAGATTTTAACGGCCTTTAGTCCAACAAAAATTAGCGTTTCGTCCCGGCGATCTCACATGGACTCATCAGTTGACTAGTGAGGACCTTTGTCAATGCGCAATTTTTGCCAAGTTCAGTTCATCTTACATAGATTTCGTGCAGAACATCTTGTGTGAACTATATCCAACAAGACTAGAATTCCTAATCATTAAATTGGAAATATTTGTTTTTTGCCCGTGGCCTGGCATTATTTATATAAGAAGTTTTTTTTAATAATACAAATTCTATATACTACTGAAATACATCAGCCAAGTAGAAGACTTAGCACTATAATAATTTGACTTGTTGAATTATTGATTCAAAATAGCTTTTAACGGCCTTTAGTCCAACAAAAATTATCGTTTTGTCCCGGCGGTCACACATGGAATCATCAGTTGACTAGTGAGGACCTTTGTCAATACGCAATTTTTGTCAAGTTCAGTTCATCTTACATAGATTTCGTGAAGAACATCTAGTGTGAACTATATCCAACGAGACTAGAATTCCTAATCATTAAATTGGAAATATTTGTTTTTTGCCCGTGGCCTGGCATTATTTATATAAGAAGTTTTTTTTAATAATACAAATTCTATATACTACTGAAATACATCAGCCAAGTAGAAGACTTAGCACTATAATATTTTGACTTGTTGAATTATTGATTCAAAATAGCTTGGCCTTTAGTCCAACAAAAATTATCGGTTCGTCCCGGCGATCTCACATGGACTCATCAGTTAATTAGTGAGGACCTTTGTCAATACGCAATTTTTGCCAAGTTTAGTTCATCTTACATAGATTTCGTGAAGAACATCTAGTGTGAACTATATCCAACAAGACTAGAATTCCTAATCATTAAATTGGCAATATTTGTTTTTGCCCGTGGCCTGGCATTATTTATAGAAGAAGTTTTTTTTAATAATACAAATTCTATATACTACTGAAATACATCAGCCAAGTAGAAGACTTAGCACTATAATATTTTGACTTATTGAATTATTGATTCAAAATAGCTTTTAACGGCCAACAGAAATTATCGTTTCGTCCCGGCGATCACACATGGAATCATCAGTTGACTAGTGAGGACCTTTGTCAATACGCAATTTTTGCCAAGTTTAGTTCATCTTACATAGATTTCGTGAAGAACATCTAGTGTGAACTATATCCAACAAGACTAGAATTCCTAATCATTAAATTGGAAATATTTGTTTTTTGCCCGTGACCTGGCATTATTTATATAAGAAGTTTTTTTTAATAATACAAATTTTATATACTACTGAAATACATCAGCCAAGTAGAAGACTTAGCACTATAATATTTGGACTTGTTGAATTATTGATTCAAAATAGCTTTTAACGGCCTTTAGTCTAATAAAAATTAACGTTTCGACCCGGCGATCTCACATGGACTCATCAGTTGACAAGTGAGGACCTTTGTCAATACGCAATTTTTGCCAAGTTCAGTTCATCTTACATATATTTCGTGAAGAACATCTAGTGTGAACTATATCCAACAAGACTAGAATTCCTTATCATCAAATTGGAAATATTTGTTTTTTGCCCGTGGCCTGGCATTATTTATATAAGAAGTTTTTTTTAATAATACAAATTCTATATACTACTGAAATACATCAGCCAAGTAGAAGACTTAGCACTATAATATTCGGACTTGTTGAATTATTGATTCAAAATAGATTTTAACGGCCTTTAGTCCAACAAAAATTAGCGTTTCGTCCCGGCGATCTCACATGGACTCATCACTTGACTAGTGAGGACCTTTGTCAATACGCAATTTTTGCCAAGTTCAGTTCATCTTACATAGATTTCGTGAAGAACATCTAGTGTGAACTATATCCAACAAGACTAGAATTCCAAATCATTAAATTGGAAATATTTGTTTTTTGCCCGTGGCCTGGCATTATTTATATAAGAAGTTTTTTTTAATAATACAAATTCTATATACTACTGAAATACATCAGCCAAGTAGAAGACTTAGCACTATAATATTTTGACTTGTTGAATTATTGATTCAAAATTGCTTTTAACGGCCTTTAGTCCAACAAAAATTATCGTTTCGTCCCGGCGATCACACATGGAATCATCAGTTGACTAGTGAGGACCTTTGTCAATACGCAATTTTTGCCAAGTTTAGTTCATCTTACATAGATTTCGTGAAGAACATCTAGTGTGAACTATATCCAACAAGACTAGAATTCCTAATCATTAAATTGGAAATATTTGTTTTTTTGCCCATGGCCTGGCATTATTTATATAAGAAGTTTTTTTTAATAATACAAATTCTATATACTACTGAAATACATCAGCCAAGTAGAAGACTTAGCACTATAATATTTGGACTTGTTGAATTATTGATTCAAAATAGATTTTAACGGCCTTTAGTCCAACAAAAATTAGCGTTTCGTCCCTTCGATCTCACATGGACTCATCAGTTGCCTAGTGAGGACCTTTGTCAATACGCAATTTTTGCCAAGTTCAGTTCATCTTACATAGATTTCGTGAAGAACATCTAGTGTGAACTATATCCAACAAGACTAGAATTCCTTATCATTAAATTGGAAATATTTGTTTTTTGCCCGTGGCCTGGCATTATTTATATAAGAAGTTTTTTTTAATAATACAAATTCTATATACTACTGAAATACATCAGCCAAGTAGAAGACTTAGCACTATAATATTTGGACTTGTTGAATTATTGATTCAAAATAGCTTTTAACGGCCTTTAGTCTAATAAAAATTAATGTTTCGACCCGGCGATTCCACATGGACTCATCAGTTGACAAGTGAGGACCTTTGTCAATACGCAATTTTTACCAAGTTCAGTTCATCTTACATAGATTTCGTGAAGAACATCTAGTGTGAACTATATCCAACAAGACTAGAATTCCTTATCATCAAATTGGAAATATTTGTTTTTTTCCCGTGGCCTGGCATTATTTATATAAGAAGTTTTTTTTAATAATACAAATTCTATATACTACTGAAATACATCAGCCAGGTAGAAGACTTAGCACTATAATATTTGGACTTGTTGAATTATTGATTCAAAATAGATTTTAACGGCCTTTAGTCCAACAAAAATTAGCGTTTCGTCCCGGCGATCTCACATGGACTCATCAGTTGACTAGTGAGGACCTTTGTCAATGCGCAATTTTTGCCAAGTTCAGTTCATCTTACATAGATTTCGTGCAGAACATCTTGTGTGAACTATATCCAACAAGACTAGAATTCCTAATCATTAAATTGGAAATATTTGTTTTTTGCCCGTGGCCTGGCATTATTTATATAAGAAGTTTTTTTTAATAATACAAATTCTATATACTACTGAAATACATCAGCCAAGTAGAAGACTTAGCACTATAATAATTTGACTTGTTGAATTATTGATTCAAAATAGCTTTTAACGGCCTTTAGTCCAACAAAAATTATCGTTTTGTCCCGGCGGTCACACATGGAATCATCAGTTGACTAGTGAGGACCTTTGTCAATACGCAATTTTTGTCAAGTTCAGTTCATCTTACATAGATTTCGTGAAGAACATCTAGTGTGAACTATATCCAACGAGACTAGAATTCCTAATCATTAAATTGGAAATATTTGTTTTTTGCCCGTGGCCTGGCATTATTTATATAAGAAGTTTTTTTTAATAATACAAATTCTATATACTACTGAAATACATCAGCCAAGTAGAAGACTTAGCACTATAATATTTTGACTTGTTGAATTATTGATTCAAAATAGCTTGGCCTTTAGTCCAACAAAAATTATCGGTTCGTCCCGGCGATCTCACATGGACTCATCAGTTAATTAGTGAGGACCTTTGTCAATACGCAATTTTTGCCAAGTTTAGTTCATCTTACATAGATTTCGTGAAGAACATCTAGTGTGAACTATATCCAACAAGACTAGAATTCCTAATCATTAAATTGGCAATATTTGTTTTTGCCCGTGGCCTGGCATTATTTATAGAAGAAGTTTTTTTTAATAATACAAATTCTATATACTACTGAAATACATCAGCCAAGTAGAAGACTTAGCACTATAATATTTTGACTTATTGAATTATTGATTCAAAATAGCTTTTAACGGCCAACAGAAATTATCGTTTCGTCCCGGCGATCACACATGGAATCATCAGTTGACTAGTGAGGACCTTTGTCAATACGCAATTTTTGCCAAGTTTAGTTCATCTTACATAGATTTCGTGAAGAACATCTAGTGTGAACTATATCCAACAAGACTAGAATTCCTAATCATTAAATTGGAAATATTTGTTTTTTGCCCGTGACCTGGCATTATTTATATAAGAAGTTTTTTTTAATAATACAAATTTTATATACTACTGAAATACATCAGCCAAGTAGAAGACTTAGCACTATAATATTTGGACTTGTTGAATTATTGATTCAAAATAGCTTTTAACGGCCTTTAGTCTAATAAAAATTAACGTTTCGACCCGGCGATCTCACATGGACTCATCAGTTGACAAGTGAGGACCTTTGTCAATACGCAATTTTTGCCAAGTTCAGTTCATCTTACATATATTTCGTGAAGAACATCTAGTGTGAACTATATCCAACAAGACTAGAATTCCTTATCATCAAATTGGAAATATTTGTTTTTTGCCCGTGGCCTGGCATTATTTATATAAGAAGTTTTTTTTAATAATACAAATTCTATATACTACTGAAATACATCAGCCAAGTAGAAGACTTAGCACTATAATATTCGGACTTGTTGAATTATTGATTCAAAATAGCTTAATAAAAATTAACGTTTCGACCCGGCGATCTCACATGGACTCATCAGTTGACAAGTGAGGAGCTTTGTCAATACGCAATTTTTGCCAAGTTCAGTTCATCTTACATAGATTTCGTGAAGAACATCTAGTGTGAACTATATCCAACAAGACTAGAATTCCTTATCATCAAATTGGAAATATTTGTTTTTTGCCCGTGGCCTGGCATTATTTATATAAGAAGTTTTTTTTAATAATACAAATTCTATATACTACTGAAATACATCAGCCAAGTAGAAGACTTAGCACTATAATATTTGGACTTGTTGAATTATTGATTCAAAATAGATTTTAACGGCCTTTAGTCCAACAAAAATTAGCGTTTCGTCCCGGCGATCTCACATGGACTCATCAGTTGACTAGTGAGGACCTTTGTCAATACGCAATTTTTGCCAAGTTCAGTTCATCTTACATAGATTTCGTGAAGAACATCTAGTGTGAACTATATCCAACAAGACTAGAATTCCTTATCATTAAATTTGAAATATTTGTTTTTTGCCCGTGGCCTGGCATTATTTATATAAGAAGTTTTTTTTAATAATACGAATTCTATATACTACTGAAATACATCAGCCAAGTAGAAGACTTAGCACTATAATATTTTGACTTGTTGAATTATTGATTCAAAATAGCTTTTAACGGCCTTTAGTCCAACAAAAATTATCGTTTCGTCCCGGCGATCTCACATGGACTCATCAGTTAATTAGTGAGGACCTTTGTCAATACGCAATTTTTGCGAAGTTCAGTTCATCTTACATAGATTTCGTGAAGAACTTCTAGTGTGAACTATATCCAACAAGTCTAGAATTCCTAATCATTAAATTGGCAATATTTGTTTTTTGCCCGTGGCCTGGCATTATTTATAGAAGAAGTTTTTTTTAATAATACAAATTCTGTATACTACTGAAATACATCAGCCGAGTAGAAGACTTAGTACTATAATATTTGGACTTGTTGAATTATTGATTCAAAATAGCTTTTAACGGCCTTTAGTCCAACAAAAATTAGCGTTTCGTCCCGTCGATCTCACATGGACTCATCAGTTGACTAGTGAGGACCTTTGTCAATACGCAATTTTTGCCAAGTTCAGTTCATCTTACATAGATTTCGTGAAGAACATCTAGTGTGAACTATATCCAACAAGACTAGAATTCCTAATCATTAAATTGGAAATATTTGTTTTTTGCCCGTGGCCTGGCATTATTTATATAAGAATTTTTTTTTAATAATACAAATTCTATATACTACTGAAATACATCAGCCAAGTAGAAGACTTAGCACTATAATTTTTGGACTTGTTGAATTATTGATTCAAAATAGCTTTTAACGGCCTTTAGTCTAATAAAAATTAACGTTTCGACCCGGCGATCTCACATGGACTCATCAGTTGACTAGTGAGGACCTTTGTCAATACGCAATTTTTGCCAAGTTCAGTTCATCTTACATAGATTTCGTGAAGAACATCTAGTGTGAACTATATCCAACAAGACTAGAATTCCTTATCATTAAATTGGAAATATTTGTTTTTTGCTTGTGGCCTGGCATTATTTATATAAGAAGTTTTTTTTAATAATACAAATTCTATATACTACTGAAATACATCAGCCAAGTAGAAGACTTAGCCTATAATATTTGGACTTGTTGAATTATTGATTCAAAATAGATTTTAACGGCCTTTAGTCCAACAAAAATTAGCGTTTCGTCCCGGCGATCTCACATGGACTCATCACTTGACTAGTGAGGACCTTTGTCAATACGCAATTTTTGCCAAGTTCAGTTCATCTTACATAGATTTCGTGAAGAACATCTAGTGTGAACTATATCCAACAAGACTAGAATTCCAAATCATTAAATTGGAAATATTTGTTTTTTGCCCGTGGCCTGGCATTATTTATATAAGAAGTTTATTTTAATAATACAAATTCTATATACTACTGAAATACATCAGCCAAGTAGAAGACTTAGCACTATAATATTTTGACTTGTTGAATTATTGATTCAAAATAGCTTTTAACGGCCTTTAGTCCAACAAAAATTATCGTTTCGTCCCGGCGATCACACATGGAATCATCAGTTGACTAGTGAGGACCTTTGTCAATACGCAATTTTTGCCAAGTTTAGTTCATCTTACATAGATTTCGTGAAGAACATCTAGTGTGAACTATATCCAACAAGACTAGAATTCCTAATCATTAAATTGGAAATATTTGTTTTTTTGCCCATGGCCTGGCATTATTTATATAAGAAGTTTTTTTTAATAATACAAATTCTATATACTACTGAAATACATCAGCCAAGTAGAAGACTTAGCACTATAATATTTGAACTTGTTGAATTATTGATTCAAAATAGCTTTTAACGGCCTTTAGTCTAATAAAAATTTACGTTTCGACCCGGCGATCTCACATGGACTCATCAGTTGACAAGTGAGGACCTTTGTCAATACCCAATTTTTGCCAAGTTCAGTTCATCTTACATATATTTCGTGAAGAACATCTAGTGTGAACTATATCCAACAAGACTAGAATTCCTTATCATCAAATTGGAAATATTTGTTTTTTGCCCGTGGCCTGGCATTATTTATATAAGAAGTTTTTTTTAATAATACAAATTCTATATACTACTGAAATACATCAGCCAAGTAGAAGACTTAGCACTATAATATTTGGACTTGTTGAATTATTGATTCAAAATAGATTTTAACGGCCTTTAGTCCAACAAAAATTAGCGTTTCGTCCCTTCGATCTCACATGGACTCATCAGTTGACTAGTGAGGACCTTTGTCAATACGCAATTTTTGCCAAGTTCAGTTCATCTTACATAGATTTCGTGAAGAACATCTAGTGTGAACTATATCCAACAAGACTAGAATTCCTTATCATTAAATTGGAAATATTTGTTTTTTGCCCGTGGCCTGGCATTATTTATATAAGAAGTTTTTTTTAATAATACAAATTCTATATACTACTGAAATACATCAGCCAAGTAGAAGACTTAGCACTATAATATTTGGACTTGTTGAATTATTGATTCAAAATAGCTTTTAACGGCCTTTAGTCTAATAAAAATTAATGTTTCGACCCGGCGATTCCACATGGACTCATCAGTTGACAAGTGAGGACCTTTGTCAATACGCAATTTTTACCAAGTTCAGTTCATCTTACATAGATTTCGTGAAGAACATCTAGTGTGAACTATATCCAACAAGACTAGAATTCCTTATCATCAAATTGGAAATATTTGTTTTTTTCCCGTGGCCTGGCATTATTTATATAAGAAGTTTTTTTTAATAATACAAATTCTATATACTACTGAAATACATCAGCCAGGTAGAAGACTTAGCACTATAATATTTGGACTTGTTGAATTATTGATTCAAAATAGATTTTAACGGCCTTTAGTCCAACAAAAATTAGCGTTTCGTCCCGGCGATCTCACATGGACTCATCAGTTGACTAGTGAGGACCTTTGTCAATACGCAATTTTTGCCAAGTTCAGTTCATCTTACATAGATTTCGTGCAGAACATCTTGTGTGAACTATATCCAACAAGACTAGAATTCCTAATCATTAAATTGGAAATATTTGTTTTTTGCCCGTGGCCTGGCATTATTTATATAAGAAGTTTTTTTTAATAATACAAATTCTATATACTACTGAAATACATCAGCCAAGTAGAAGACTTAGCACTATAATAATTTGACTTGTTGAATTATTGATTCAAAATAGCTTTTAACGGCCTTTAGTCCAACAAAAATTATCGTTTTGTCCCGGCGGTCACACATGGAATCATCAGTTGACTAGTGAGGACCTTTGTCAATACGCAATTTTTGTCAAGTTCAGTTCATCTTACATAGATTTCGTGAAGAACATCTAGTGTGAACTATATCCAACGAGACTAGAATTCCTAATCATTAAATTGGAAATATTTGTTTTTTGCCCGTGGCCTGGCATTATTTATATAAGAAGTTTTTTTTAATAATACAAATTCTATATACTACTGAAATACATCAGCCAAGTAGAAGACTTAGCACTATAATATTTTGACTTGTTGAATTATTGATTCAAAATAGCTTTTAACGGCCTTTAGTCCAACAAAAATTATCGGTTCGTCCCGGCGATCTCACATGGACTCATCAGTTAATTAGTGAGGACCTTTGTCAATACGCAATTTTTGCCAAGTTTAGTTCATCTTACATAGATTTCGTGAAGAACATCTAGTGTGAACTATATCCAACAAGACTAGAATTCCTAATCATTAAATTGGCAATATTTGTTTTTTGCCCGTGGCCTGGCATTATTTATAGAAGAAGTTTTTTTTAATAATACAAATTCTATATACTACTGAAATACATCAGCCGAGTAGAAGACTTAGCACTATAATATTTGGACTTGTTGAATTATTGATTCAAAATAGCTTTTAACGGCCTTTAGTCTAATAAAAATTAACGTTTCGACCTGGCGATCTCACATGGACTCATCAGTTGACTAGTGAGGACCTTTGTCAATACGCAATTTTTGCTAAGTTCAGTTCATCTTACATAGATTTCGTGAAGAACATCTAGTGTGAACTATATCCAACAAGACTAGAATTCCTTATCATTAAATTGGAAATATTTGTTTTTTGCCCGTGGCCTGGCATTATTTATATAAGAAGTTTTTTTTAATAATACAAATTCTATATACTACTGAAATACATCAGCCAAGTAGAAGACTTAGCCTATAATATTTGGACTTGTTGAATTATTGATTCAAAATAGATTTTAACGGCCTTTAGTCCAACAAAAATTAGCGTTTCGTCCCGGCGATCTCACATGGACTCATCACTTGACTAGTGAGGACCTTTGTCAATACGCAATTTTTGCCAAGTTCAGTTCATCTTACATAGATTTCGTGAAGAACATCTAGTGTGAACTATATCCAACAAGACTAGAATTCCAAATCATTAAATTGGAAATATTTGTTTTTTGCCCGTGGCCTGGCATTATTTATATAAGAAGTTTTTTTTAATAATACAAATTCTATATACTACTGAAATACATCAGCCAAGTAGAAGACTTAGCACTATAATATTTGGACTTGTTGAATTATTGATTCAAAATAGCTTTTAACGGCCTTTAGTCTAATAAAAATTTACGTTTCGACCCGGCGATCTCACATGGACTCATCAGTTGACAAGTGAGGACCTTTGTCAATACGCAATTTTTGCCAAGTTCAGTTCATCTTACATATATTTCGTGAAGAACATCTAGTGTGAACTATATCCAACAAGACTAGAATTCCTTATCATCAAATTGGAAATATTTGTTTTTTGCCCGTGGCCTGGCATTATTTATATAAGAAGTTTTTTTTAATAATACAAATTCTATATACTACTGAAATACATCAGCCAAGTAGAAGACTTAGCACTATAATATTTGGACTTGTTGAATTATTGATTCAAAATAGATTTTAACGGCCTTTAGTCCAACAAAAATTAGCGTTTCGTCCCTTCGATCTCACATGGACTCATCAGTTGACTAGTGAGGACCTTTGTCAATACGCAATTTTTGCCAAGTTCAGTTCATCTTACATAGATTTCGTGAAGAACATCTAGTGTGAACTATATCCAACAAGACTAGAATTCCTTATCATTAAATTGGCAATATTTGTTTTTTGCCCGTGGCCTGGCATTATATATAGCAGAAGTTTTTTTAATAATACAAATTCTATATACTACTGAAATACATCAGCCGAGTAGAAGACTTAGCACTATAATATTTGGACTTGTTGAATTATTGATTCAAAATAGCTTTTAACGGTCTTTAGTCCAACAAAAATTAGCGTTTCGTGCGGGCGATCTCACATGGACTCATCAGTTGACTAGTGAGGACCTTTGTCAATACGCAATTTTTGCCAAGTTCAGTTCATCTTACATAGATTTCGTGAAGAACATCTAGTGTGAACTATATCCAACAAGACTAGAATTCCTAATCATTAAATTGGAAATATTTGTTTTTTGCCCGTGGCCTGGCATTATTTATATAAGAAGTTTTTTTTAATAATACAAATTCTATATACTACTGAAATACATCAGCCAAGTAGAAGACTTAGTCTCATCAGTTGACTAGTGAGGACCTTTGTCAATACGCAATTTTTGCCAAGTTCAGTTCATCTTACATAGATTTCGTGAAGAACATCTAGTGTGAACTATATCCAACAAGACTAGAATTCCTAATCATTAAATTGGAAATATTTGTTTTTTGCCCGTGGCCTGGCTTTATTTATATAAGAAGATTTTTTAATAATACAAATTCTATATACTACTGAAATACATCAGCCAAGTAGAAGACTTAGCACTATAATATTTGGACTTGTTGAATTATTGATTCAAAATAGATTTTAACGGCCTTTAGTCCAACAAAAATTAGCGTTTCGTCCCGGCGATCTCACATGGACTCATCACTTGACTAGTGAGGACCTTTGTCAATACGCAATTTTTGCCAAGTTCAGTTCATCTTACATAGATTTCGTGAAGAACATCTAGTGACTAGAATTTCTAATCATTAAATTGGAAATATTTGTTTTTTGCCCGTGGCCTGGCATTATTTATATAAGAAGTTTTTTTTTAATAATACAAATTCTATATACTACTGAAATACATCAGCCAAGTAGAAGACTTAGCACTATAATATTTGGACTTGTTGAATTATTGATTCAAAATAGCTTTTAACGGCCTTTAGTCCAACAAAAATTATCGTTTCGTCCCGGCGATCTCACATGGACTCATCAGTTGACTAGTGAGGACCTTTGTCAATCCGCAATTTTTGCCAAGTTCAGTTCATCTTACATAGATTTCGTGAAGAACATCTAGTGTGAACTATATCCAACAAGACTAGAATTCGTAATCATTAAATTGGAAATATTTGTTTTTTGCCCGTGGCCTGGCATTACTTATATAAGAATTTTTTTTTAATAATACAAATTCTATATACTACTGAAATACATCAGCCAAGTAGAAGACTTAGCACTATAATATTTGGACTTGTTGAATTATTGATTCAAAATAGCTTTTAACGGCCTTTAGTCCAACAAAAATTAGCGTTTCGTCCCGGCGATCTCACATGGACTCATCAGTTGACTAGTGAGGACCTTTGTCAATGCGCAATTTTCGCCACGTTCGATTCATCTTACATAGATTTCATGAAGAACATCTAGTGTGAACTATATCCAACAAGACTAGAATTCCTAATCATTAAATTGGAAATATTTGTTTTTTGCCCGTGACCTGGCATTATTTATATAAGAAGTTTTTTTTTTAATAATACAAATTCTATATACTACTGAAATACATCAGCCAAGTAGAAGACTTAGCACAATAATATTTGGACTTGTTGAATTATTGATTCAAAATAGCTTTTAACGGCCTTTAGTCCAACAAAAATTAGCGGTTCGTCTCGGCGATCTCACATGGACTCATCAGTTGACTAGTGAGGACCTTTGTCAATACGCAATTTTTGCCAAGTTCAGTTCATCTTACATAGATTTCGTGAAGAACATCTAGTGTGAACTATATCCAACAAGACTAGAATTCCTAATCATTAAATAAGAAGTTTTTTTTAATAATACAAATTCTATATACTACTGAAATACATCAGCCAAGTAGAAGACTTAGCACTATAATATTTGGACTTGTTGAATTATTGATTCAAAATAGCTTTTAACGGCCTTTAGTCTAATAAAAATTAACGTTTCGACCCGGCGATTCCACATGGACTCATCAGTTGACAAGTGAGGACCTTTGTCAATACGCAATTTTTGCCAAGTTCAGTTCATCTTACATAGATTTCGTGAAGAACATCTAGTGTGAACTATATCCAACAAGACTAGAATTCCTTATCATCAAATTGGAAATATTTGTTTTTTTCCCGTGGCCTGGCATTATTTATATAAGAAGTTTTTTTTAATAATACAAATTCTATATACTACTGAATTACATCAGCCAAGTAGAAGACTTAGCACTATAATATTTGGACTTGTTGAATTATTGATTCAAAATAGATTTTAACGGCCTTTAGTCCAACAAAAATTAGCGTTTCGTCCCGGCGATCTCACATGGACTCATCAGTTGACTAGTGAGGACCTTTGTCAATACGCAATTTTTGCCAAGTTCAGTTCATCTTACATAGATTTCGTGCAGAACATCTTGTGTGAATCATATCCAACAAGACTAGAATTCCTAATCATTAAATTGGAAATATTTGTTTTTTGCCCGTGGCCTGGCATTATTTATATAAGAAGTTTTTTTTAATAATACAAATTCTATATACTACTGAAATACATCAGCCAAGTAGAAGACTTAGCACTATAATAATTTGACTTGTTGAATTATTGATTCAAAATAGCTTTTAACGGCCTTTAGTCCAACAAAAATTATCGTTTCGTCCCGGCGGTCACACATGGAATCATCAGTTGACTAGTGAGGACCTTTGTCAATACGCAATTTTTGTCAAGTTCAGTTCATCTTACATAGATTTCGTGAAGAACATCTAGTGTGAACTATATCCAACAAGACTAGAATTCCTTATCATTAAATTGGAAATATTTGTTTTTTGCCCGTGGCCTGGCATTATTTATATAAGAAGTTTTTTTTAATAATACAAATTCTATATACTACTGAAATACATCAGCCAAGTAGAAGACTTAGCACTATAATATTTGGACTTGTTGAATTATTGATTCAAAATAGATTTTAGAGGCCTTAAGTCCAACAAAAATTAGCGTTTCGTCCCGGCGATCTCATAATGACTCATCAGTTGACTAGTGAGGACCTTTGTCAATACGCAATTTTTGCCAAAGTCAGTTCATCTTTCATAGATTTCGTGAAGAACATCTAGTGTGAACTATATCCAACGAGACTAGAATTCCTAATCATTAAATTGGAAATATTTATTTTTTGCCCGTGGCCTGGCATTATTTATATAAGAAGTTTTTTTTAATAATACAAATTCTATATACTACTGAAATACATCAGCCAAGTAGAAGACTTAGCACTATAATATTTTGACTTGTTGAATTATTGATTCAAAATAGCTTTTAACGGCCTTTAGTCCAACAAAAATTATCGTTTCGTCCCGGCGATCTCACATGGACTCATCAGTTAATTAGTGAGGACCTTTGTCAATACGCAATTTTTGCCAAGTTTAGTTCATCTTACATAGATTTCGTGAAGAACATCTAGTGTGAACTATATCCAACAAGACTAGAATTCCTAATCATTAAATTGGCAATATTTGTTTTTTGCCCGTGGCCTGGCATTATTTATAGAAGAAGTTTTTTTTAATAATACAAATTCTATATACTACTGAAATACATCAGCCGAGTAGAAGACTTAGCCCTATAATATTTGGACTTGTTGAATTATTGATTCAAAATAGCTTTTAACGGCCTTTAGTCCAACAAAAATTAGCGGTTCGTCCCGGCGATCTCACATGGACTCATCAGTTGACTAGTGAGGACCTTTGTCAATACGCAATTTTTGCCAAGTTCAGTTCATCTTACATAGATTTCGTGAAGAACATCTAGTGTGAACTATATCCAACAAGACTAGAATTCCTAATCATTAAATTGGAAATATTTGTTTTTTGCCCGTGGCCTGGCATTATTTATATAAGAAGTTTTTTTTAATAATACAAATTCTATATACTACTGAAATACATCAGCCAAGTAGAAGACTTAGCACTATAATATTTGGACTTGTTGAATTATTGATTCAAAATAGCTTTTAACGGCCTTTAGTCTAATAAAAATTAACGTTTCGACCCGGCGATCTCACATGGACTCATCAGTTGACAAGTGAGGACCTTTGTCAATACGCAATTTTTGCCAAGTTCAGTTCATCTTACATAGATTTCGTGAAGAACATCTAGTGTGAACTATATCCAACAAGACTAGAATTCCTTATCATCAAATTGGAAATATTTGTTTTTTGCCCGTGGCCTGGCATTATTTATATAAGAAGTTTTTTTTAATAATACAAATTCTATATACTACTGAAATACATCAGCCAAGTAGAAGACATAGCACTATAATATGTGGACTTGTTGAATTTTTGATTCAAAATAGATTTTAACGGCCTTTAGTCCAACAAAAATTAGCGTTTCGTCCCGGCGATCTCACATGGACTCATCAGTTGACTAGTGAGGACCTTTGTCAATACGCAATTTTTGCCAAGTTCAGTTCATCTTACATAGATTTCGTGAAGAACATCTAGTGTGAACTATATCCAACAAGACTAGAATTCCTTATCATTAAATTGGAAATATTTGTTTTTTGCCCGTGGCCTGGCATTATTTATATAAGAAGTTTTTTTTAATAATACAAATTCTATATACTACTGAAATACATCAGCCAAGTAGAAGACTTAGCACTATAATATTTTGACTTGTTGAATTATTGATTCAAAATAGCTTTTAACGGCCTTTAGTCCAACAAAAATTATCGTTTCGTCCCGGCGATCTCACATGGACTCATCAGTTAATTAGTGAGGACCTTTGTCAATACGCAATTTTTGCGAAGTTCAGTTCATCTTACATAGATTTCGTGAAGAACATCTAGTGTGAACTATATCCAACAAGACTAGAATTCCTAATCATTAAATTGGCAATATTTGTTTTTTGCCCGTGGCCTGGCATTATTTATAGAAGAAGTTTTTTTTAATAATACAAATTCTATATACTACTGAAATACATCAGCCGAGTAGAAGACTTAGCACTATAATATTTGGACTTGTTGAATTATTGATTCAAAATAGCTTTTAACGGCCTTTAGTCCAACAAAAATTAGCGTTTCGTCCCGGCAATCTCACATGGACTCATCAGTTGACTAGTGAGGACCTTTGTCAATACGCAATTTTTGCCAAGTTCAGTTCATCTTACATAGATTTCGTGAAGAACATCTAGTGTGAACTATATCCAACAAGACAAGAATTCCAAATCATTAAATTGGAAATATTTGTTTTTTGCCCGTGGCCTGGCATTATTTATATAAGAAGTTTTTTTTAATAATACAAATTCTATATACTACTGAAATACATCAGCCAAGTAGAAGACTTAGCACTATAATATTTTGACTTATTGAATTATTGATTCAAAATAGGTTTTAACGGCCAACAGAAATTATCGTTTCGTCCCGGCGATCACACATGGAATCATCAGTTGACTAGTGAGGACCTTTGTCAATACGCAATTTTTGCCAAGTTTAGTTCATCTTACATAGATTTCGTGAAGAACATCTAGTGTGAACTATATCCAACAAGACTAGAATTCCTAATCATTAAATTGGAAATATTTGTTTTTTGCCCGTGGCCTGGCATTACTTATATAAGAAGTTTTTTTTAATAATACAAATTTTATATACTACTGAAATACATCAGCCAAGTAGAAGACTTAGCACTATAATATTTGGACTTGTTGAATTATTGATTCAAAATAGCTTTTAACGGCCTTTAGTCTAATAAAAATTAACGTTTCGACCCGGCGATCTCACATGGACTCATCAATTGACAAGTGAGGACCTTTGTCAATACGCAATTTTTGCCAAGTTCAGTTCATCTTACATATATTTCGTGAAGAACATCTAGTGTGAACTATATCCAACAAGACTAGAATTCCTTATCATCAAATTGGAAATATTTGTTTTTTGCCCGTGGCCTGGCATTATTTATATAAGAAGTTTTTTTTAATAATACAAATTCTATATACTACTGAAATACATCAGCCAAGTAGAAGACTTAGCACTATAATATTTGGACTTGTTGAATTATTGATTCAAAATAGATTTTAACGGCCTTTAGTCCAACAAAAATTAGCGTTTCGTCCCTTCGATCTCACATGGACTCATCAGTTGACTAGTGATGACCTTTGTCAATACGCAATTTTTGCCAAGTTCAGTTCATCTTACAGAGATTTCGTGAAGAACATCTAGTGTGAACTATATCCAACAAGACTAGAATTCTTTATCATTAAATTGGAAATATTTGTGTTTTGCCCGTGGCCTGGCATTATTTATATAAGAAGTTTTTTTTAATAATACAAATTCTATATACTACTGAAATACATCAGCCAAGTAGAAGACTTAGCACTATAATATTTGGACTTGTTGAATTATTGATTCAAAATAGCTTTTAACAGCCTTTAGTCTAATAAAAATTAACGTTTCGACCCGGCGATCTCACATGGACTCATCAGTTGACAAGTGAGGAGCTTTGTCAATACGCAATTTTTGCCAAGTTCAGTTCATCTTACATAGATTTCGTGAAGAACATCTAGTGTGAACTATATCCAACAAGACTAGAATTCCTTATCATCAAATTGGAAATATTTGTTTTTTGCCCGTGGCCTGGCATTATTTATATAAGAAGTTTTTTTTAATAACACAAATTCTATATACTACTGAAATACATCAGCCAAGTAGAAGACTTAGCACTATAATATTTGGACTTGTTGAATTATTGATTCAAAATAGATTTTAACGGCCTTTAGTCCAACAAAAATTAGCGTTTCGTCCCGGCGATCTCACATGGACTCATCAGTTGATTAGTGAGGACCTTTGTCAATACGCAATTTTTGCCAAGTTCAGTTCATCTTACATAGATTTCGTGAAGAACATCTAGTGTGAACTATATCCAACAAGACTAGAATTCCTTATCATTAAATTGGAAATATTTGTTTTTTGCCCGTGGCCTGGCATTATTTATATAAGAAGTTTTTTTTAATAATACAAATTCTATATACTACTGAAATACATCAGCCAAGTAGAAGACTTAGCACTATAATATTTTGACTTGTTGAATTATTGATTCAAAATAGCTTTTAACGGCCTTTAGTCCAACAAAAATTATCGTTTCGTCCCGGCGATCTCACATGGACTCATCAGTTAATTAGTGAGGACCTTTGTCAATACGCAATTTTTGCGAAGTTCAGTTCATCTTACATAGATTTCGTGAAGAACATCTAGTGTGAACTATATCCAACAAGACTAGAATTCCTAATCATTAAATTGGCAATATTTGTTTTTTGCCCGTGGCCTGGCATTATTTATAGAAGAAGTTTTTTTTAATAATACAAATTCTATATACTACTGAAATACATCAGCCGAGTAGAAGACTTAGTACTATAATATTTGGACTTGTTCAATTATTGATTCAAAATAGCTTTTAACGGCCTTTAGTCCAACAAAAATTAGCGTTTCGTCCCGTCGATCTCACATGGACTCATCAGTTGACTAGTGAGGACCTTTGTCAATACGCAATTTTTGCCAAGTTCAGTTCATCTTACATAGATTTCGTGAAGAACATCTAGTGTGAGCTATATCCAACAAGACTAGAATTCCTAATCATTAAATTGGAAATATTTGTTTTTTGCCCGTGGCCTGGCATTATATATATAAGAATTTTTTTTTAATAATACAAATTCTATATACTACTGAAATACATCAGCCAAGTAGACGACTTAGCACTATAATTTTTGGACTTGTTGAATTATTGATTCAAAATAGCTTTTAACGGCCTTTAGTCTAATAAAAATTAACGTTTCGACCCGGCGATCTCACATGGACTCATCAGTTGACTAGTGAGGACCTTTGTCAATATGCAATTTTTGCCAAGTTCAGTTCATCTTACATAGATTTCGTGAAGAACATCTAGTGTGAACTATATCCAACAAGACTAGAATTCCTTATCATTAAATTGGAAATATTTGTTTTTTGCCCGTGGCCTGGCATTATTTATATAAGAAGTTTTTTTTAATAATACAAATTCTATATACTACTGAAATACATCAGCCAAGTAGAAGACTTAGCCTATAATATTTGGACTTGTTGAATTATTGATTCAAAATAGATTTTAACGGCCTTTAGTCCAACAAAAATTAGCGTTTCGTCCCGGCGATCTCACATGGACTCATCACTTGACTAGTGAGGACCTTTGTCAATACGCAATTTTTGCCAAGTTCAGTTCATCTTACATAGATTTCGTGAAGAACATCTAGTGTGAACTATATTCAACAAGACTAGAATTCCAAATCATTAAATTGGAAATATTTGTTTTTTGCCCGTGGCCTGGCATTATTTATATAAGAAGTTTTTTTTAATAATACAAATTCTATATACTACTGAAATACATCAGCCAAGTAGAAGACTTAGCACTATAATATTTGGACTTGTTGAATTATTGATTCAAAATAGCTTTTAACGGCCTTTAGTCCAACAAAAATTATCGTTTCGTCCCGGCGATCACACATGGAATCATCAGTTGACTAGTGAGGACCTTTGTCAATACGCAATTTTTGCCAAGTTTAGTTCATCTTACATAGATTTCGTGAAGAACATCTAGTGTGAACTATATCCAACAAGACTAGAATTCCTAATCATTAAATTGGAAATATTTGTTTTTTGCCCGTGGCCTGGCATTATTTATATAAGAAGTTTTTTTTAATAATACAAATTCTATATACTACTGAAATACATCAGCCAAGTAGAAGACTTAGCACTATAATATTTGGACTTGTTGAATTATTGATTCAAAATAGATTTTAACGGCCTTTAGTCCAACAAAAATTAGCGTTTCGTCCCTTCGATCTCACATGGACTCATCAGTTGACTAGTGAGGACCTTTGTCAATACGCAATTTTTGCCAAGTTCAGTTCATCTTACATAGATTTCGTGAAGAACATCTAGTGTGAACTATATCCAACAAGACTAGAATTCCTTATCATTAAATTGGAAATATTTGTTTTTTGCCTGTGGCCTGGCATTATTTATATAAGAAGTTTTTTTTAATAATACAAATTCTAAATACTACTGAAATACATCAGCCAAGTAGAAGACTTAGCAGTATAATATTTTGACTTGTTGAATTATTGATTCAAAATAGCTTTTAACGGCCTTTAGTCCAACAAAAATTATCGTTTCGTCCCGGCGATCTCACATGGACTCATCAGTTAATTAGTGAGGACCTTTGTCAATATGCAATTTTTGCGAAGTTCAGTTCATCTTACATAGATTTCGTGAGGAACATCTAGTGTGAACTATATCCAACAAGACTAGAATTCCTAATCATTAATTTGGCAATATTTGTTTTTTGCCCGTGGCCTGGCATTATATATAGCAGAAGTTTTTTTAATAATACAAATTTTATATACTACTGAAATACATCAGCCGAGTAGAAGACTTAGCACTATAATATTTGGACTTGTTGAATTATTGATTCAAAATAGCTTTTAACGGCCTTTAGTCCAACAAAAATTAGCGTTTTTTTGCGGGCGATCTCACATGGACTCATCAGTTGACTAGTGAGGACCTTTGTCAATACGCAATTTTTGCCAAGTTCAGTTCACCTTACATAGATTTCGTGAAGAACATCTAGTGTGAACTATATCCAACAAGACTAGAATTCCTAATCATTAAATTGGAAATATTTGTTTTTTGCCCATGGCCTGGCATTATTTATATAAGAAGTTTTTTTTAATAATAGAAATTCTATATACTACTGAAATACATCAGCCAAGTAGAAGACTTAGTCTCATCAGTTGACTAGTGAGGACCTTTGTCAATACGCAATTTTTGCCAAGTTCAGTTCATCTTACATAGATTTCGTGAAGAACATCTAGTGTGAACTATATCCAACAAGACTAGAATTCCTAATCATTAAATTGGAAATATTTGTTTTTTGCCCGTGGCCTGGCATTATTTATATAAGAAGTTTTTTTTAATAATACAAATTCTATATACTACTGAAATACATCAGCCAAGTAGAAGACTTAGCACTATAATATTTGGACTTGTTGAATTATTGATTCAAAATAGATTTTAACGGCCTTTAGTCCAACAAAAATTAGCGTTTCGTCCCGGCGATCTCACATGGACTCATCACTTGACTAGTGAGGACCTTTGTCAATACGCAATTTTTGCCAAGTTCAGTTCATCTTACATAGATTTCGTGAAGAACATCTAGTGACTAGAATTTCTAATCATTAAATTGGAAATATTTGTTTTTTGCCCGTGGCCTGGCATTATTTATATAAGAAGTTCTTTTTAATAATACAAATTCTATATACTACTGAAATACATCAGCCAAGTAGAAGACTTAGGACTATAATATTTTGACTTGTTTAATTATTGATTCAAAATAGCTTTTAACGGCCTTTAGTCCAACAAAAATTATCGTTTCGTCCCGGCGATCTCACATGGACTCATCAGTTAATTAGTGAGGACCTTTGTCAATACGCAATTTTTGCCAAGTTCAGTTCATCTTACATAGATTTCGTGAAGAACATCTAGTGTGAACTATATCCAACAAGACTAGAATTCCTAATCATTAAATTGGCAATATTTGTTTTTTGCCCGTGGCCTGGCATTATTTATAGAAGAAGTTTTTTTTAATAATACAAATTCTATATACTACTGAAATACATCAGCCAAGTAGAAGACTTAGCACTATAATATTTGGACTTGTTGAATTATTGATTCAAAATAGCTTTTAACGGCCTTTAGTCCAACAAAAATTATCGTTTCGTCCCGGCGATCTCACATGGACTCATCAGTTGACTAGTGAGACCTTTGTCAATCCGCAATTTTTGCCAAGTTCAGTTCATCTTACATAGATTTCGTAAAGAACATCTAGTGTGAACTATATCCAACAAGACTAGAATTCCTTATCATTAAATTGGAAATATTTGTTTTTTGCCCGTGGCCTGGCATTATTTATATAAGAAGTTTTTTTTAATAATACAAATTCTATATACCTACTACTTAAATACATCAGCCAAGTAGAAGACTTAGCACTATAATATTTGGACTTGTTGAATTATTGATTCAAAATAGATTTTAACGGCCTTTAGTCCAACAAAAATTAGCGTTTCGTCCCGGCGATCTCATATGGACTCATCAGTTGACTAGTGAGGACCTTTGTCAATACGCAATTTTTGCCAAGTTCAGTTCATCTTACATAGATTTCGTGAAGAACATCTAGTGTAAACTATATCCAACAAGACTAGAATTCCTAATCATTAAATTGGAAATATTTGTTTTTTGCCCGTGGCCTGGCATTATTTATATAAGAAGTTTTTTTTAATAATACAAATTCTATATACTACTGAAATACATCAGCCAAGTAGAAGACTTAGCACTATAATATTTGGACTTGTTGAATTATTGATTCAAAATAGATTTTAACGGCCTTTAGTCCAACAAAAATTAGCGTTTCGTCCCTTCGATCTCACATGGACTCATCAGTTGACTAGTGAGGACCTTTGTCAATACGCAATTTTTGCCAAGTTCAGTTCATCTTACATAGATTTCGTGAAGAACATCTAGTGTGAACTATATCCAACAAGACTAGAATTCCTTATCATTAAATTGGAAATATTTGTTTTTTGCCTGTGGCCTGGCATTATTTATATAAGAAGTTTTTTTTAATAATACAAATTCTAAATACTACTGAAATACATCAGCCAAGTAGAAGACTTAGCAGTATAATATTTTGACTTGTTGAATTATTGATTCAAAATAGCTTTTAACG